>OVBL01000487.1:0-574500 GCA_900406555.1 Pseudoturritis turrita
TCCGGACAGTAAGCTTCACCGTAACACAGTTTGAAATATTTAGTGAAGGATAAGAATAAAGCTCCATGGATTGTTCCATGGTTCTGATACCATGAAAGAAGAAGCTTATATCTAAGATACAAAGACAATAAACGTTTTCTTATTTCATTATTGCTTAATTATTTCCTCTTTACATCATTCACTCTTTATAGAGGTTTTAATCTGAGTACACAAGGGCTACGTGTCAGTGTCACACGCGTCACTGGATCCAAAAGCATCAAAACGGTTTCTAACGACGAATGTACCTTCATTACAGCTCACGCCTTTGAACGCTCCTTTTGCTTTTTCCTGATGCTCTGTATTTGCTCTGGTTTTGTCTTTTATTGCAGGTGAAGAAGATGATCGTTGGATGCTGGGCTTGGTCTGAAGCAATTGCTGTTTGGGCTTTGACTGTTTGAAACCCACTTGATGTTTTGTTGTCCGTGTGATGTCGTTTTGGGAAGTCTCTGATTCCTTTGGAGTCTTTACTTCAATAGCAGCTCGTCGGAAATACGAGAGATCGATCGGAGAAGATTCGTCATTGTTGTTAATCGGAAGAGAGAGAAACCCAAAAGCCAAAAGCATCAAGAGAACAATCGTTAACATGAAAAACATAAACAGAACCAACATCAATGTCAACCATTTTCTCGCCTGAAATCGCGACTGTCTCAGTTTCGCCATCAACTAAGATTCACTCCGACACAGAAAAAGAAAAACAAAAAATTGTAAACAAAGAGAGAGAGAAATCGATCGAATAAGCAAATCCCAAAACCCCATAGATGCAGAAACAAAACAAAAAAAAGATCAAATTTATTTCTTCTTTATGATGATTTCTTCTTTTCTTTATTTCAACTAGGTTCTAAGAGCATCGTATTACACTATTTTTACACACACAAAAAAAATATTCTAATCTTATTATATAAAGTTTGATATGTCAAACTTCATAATTAATACGATCGTGACATGTGTCACTCAGTCGTTCAGATTTTGACATGTATTAAATTTTGTTTCTAATTAGATTTTGCCACATGTCAAACAAATCTTATTTAAAAAAAACTTCTAATAATTGTGTTTATTAATTATAATATTAAATACACGTGTAAAAATCTTTTAAGTTTGAATAGACTTATATTTACATACTCAAATTTTCAAAGATTATAATATTTCATTTTGTTTAAACAATTTTGTGCTCTTTCGATCTCCTCGCCAAGAATTTTAAAACTTCAATAATCTCTTCCAGAAATTTTGTTTCAATTTTTTCATTAGGAAAACATCGATTACTATCTTATTCGATAGGTGTGATACAATACGAATAAGATTAATAATCTATTTTATGTTTGTGAGATGATTAATAAAAAAAATTCTAACTCAACTTTTTGTTTTATTGTTTACAACATAGATATCATCACAAAAACAATGATACCCCAAACCCAAGAAAACAATATCAATTATGTGTCAAAAGAGTTTTATTTATTTAAAAAAATCTTTTATCATTTTATTTTTGAATTAGGTTAAAAAAAACAACTTAAAAATCTATTATAATTATATTATATGCAATATAATGCATATTGTGAGTTTATTTATTTATTTTAGCTTTACCATTATGTGGATGCGGTAAAGTATGTAAAATTGATGTTTGAAAAAAAAAAATTATATTGAAAAATTATTATGTTGTGAAAATTATATAAAATAAGAAATTAAAAATACTTATAATTTGTTTCGCATCAGAAGAACGATAATATGTTGATTCAGAAAGAAAATGTCAAATATGATTTTAGAATATTAGTAAAACTAATTCAAATAAATATATAAAATCTAATTCGTCAAGATTTTGGAAAAAAAAAAAATAGGTATATGAGTAACTACATAATTAAAAAAATAAACATAATTAAAATAGGTAGGAAAAACTAATTATTTGGAAATATTTGACAAATTTAATTGAAACTATAGTAAAAACAAAAGAGTCTAATTAACTAAATAACAGTTAGGTTTCTCTATCAGTAATTTTATATCGACGTTCTGAAACTTATTTTATTTATTTTGAAGGATGATCTGATTTTGTTTTATATTTTTTGCGTTTAGTTTTTTTCACGGGTTATATAATATTACATTTTAAAAAATATATATAAATATGAGAATCAATTCAACTAGATTTTGAATTTTTTTATAAGATGAGTAAATCTAATTCAAATTTAAATATGATATCCAATTCGTCAAGATTTTAAAAAAAAAAAGTAGATGCATGAGTATTTACATAGTAAAAAGTAAACTTAATTCAAATAGGAATAGAAAAACTAATTATTTGAAAAGATGTGATAAAATTTAATTGAAAACAAAAATAAATGTTAGACTTTTCGATTAGTGTTTTGACATGAGTGTTTTCAATCTTATTTTATTTACTATCACAAGTAATATGGTTTTTTTTCTACTTTTTGTTATTTTTATTTTTCACGAGTAATAAAATATTTTATTATAAACCCGCATATATGCGGATCTTAAATCTTGTTGTTAATAATACACTAAGTATATTTTCTTCTTCAATTTCTTCATTAATTGTTAATAATACACCATATTTTTAAAATTTACGAATTAATTCTGACTATTTTACTTTTTTTAAAATTTCTACAAAATTTAATTTATTTGATAATGTTTATCTTTAATTTCGGTACTTTATGTATTTTTAAATTTATTATTAATCTATATCTTTATATTTTCTGTTAAATTTATGTTATTTTGCAACTTAAATTTTAAGTACCTACAACAAAAAATATGATTTATATAAAATTTTGAAATAATGAAAAACTTTAAAAGTGTATATAATTTATCTCTTTGTATATAAATTTTATATATCTAAAATTTATCTATTAATTATTTTTGATCTTTATAATAATCAATTTTAAAATAACTTAAAATTTGAAGGATCTTTTTATAAATAAAGAAAATTCAACACCAATTTGGTGTAAAAAATGAGTTTACACCAATTTGGTGTTGAAAATGGTGTTGGGTTGGCGATGATTTTACACCAAAATGAGATTTGGTATAGGATTTGGTGTAGGGTTAGAAATGCTCTAACTAACCAATGTTCAAAAACTCGCTAGGCGTTAGTCGGCCGATTGGATAGGAACTAGCGCCGAATCAGTAAATCGGAAATTATATCAGAATTAATTGGAGACTAGTTTTTGATAATTTTACGGAAATATAGTTAGTATATATATATATATATATATATATATATATATATATATTAGTTTTTCTGAACAGTAACAATAAATGAACTTGGTCTGGTGGTCCATATATGTAGCCTCCCGTACACGAGTTCAAATTCCATATTGCTCAATTTTCCTTATTTTCTCATTAAAAGTGAAATGAACCCTAGCCGCCGCCTCTCATCATTTTTCACGATTTTTTTTATTTATATGTTTCTTCTTGTTATTTACAATCGATTTTGAACTTCAAATAATAAAAAA
This sequence comes from Pseudoturritis turrita, assembly GCA_900406555.1. Classification (NCBI taxonomy): domain Eukaryota; kingdom Viridiplantae; phylum Streptophyta; class Magnoliopsida; order Brassicales; family Brassicaceae; genus Pseudoturritis; species Pseudoturritis turrita. Next base: position 3,486 of record OVBL01000487.1, read on the forward strand.
ATTAAAGGCAAAAGAGCTCATAAAAGAAGCTAGTAGTTTCACTATATCGTTCTGAGCCATCTTTTTTCCTTATAATTTTATTGATTTAAAGTGTTAATTTGGGATGTATATAATAGAATGAGTGAGAGAAGATGTTAGTGTGAAAATCTCGACCCAATTGCACCAACAGAATATTTTTTTGGTCCAAACTTAAACGGCTCAATTCTGATTTAAACTAGAGCCTAAGAAATCATTGAAAGAAGATCGTGAGTATAGATCTTCATAACCGAAGAGAAACGGCAAGTCTTGATAATTAAGTGAAGAATTAGTGAAGACTAATGGTGAAGGTTAGTTGAGATGAGGTCCGAACATATCCACAGCATTAAAATTAAAGACTCTTATTATTTGTTCTCAAGTGAAGTGTACTCTCATACTTATTATCTTTCATACCGGACTAAGTCCATTGACCCTAATACACTTTCTTGTCTGTTATCATTTGCATATTTATTTTCTAGCACTCAATTTCTTGTCATTTAAAAACAAATCGGTTCCTCAACAAAATTCATTTCTGAATCTTGATTGTTGATCAAATTGCACCAACCAAAGAATTTTTTTAACAATCGGAATTAGGGCGTGGTGTTTGGCGTTGGCACATGGCATGTGCGTCAAAGGTGGTGTTCTTATTAAACTTTTAAATTTTCTATTACTTACACTACTAACATTAAGAATCTAAGCTTACCGTGAGAAATCTCAACTACCCTTCATTGGCAGCTAAAGTTTCAGCTTCTTCAACATCATCTTCCAATATCACATTTTCAAAACGGTCACAAACGTTGGGAGAGCGGGATCCACGTAGGAGGCACAATTGACCGCGGATCCTAGACTAAGCATACCCAAACACGCTCTCACTGTTACAATATCTGGTAACGGTTTTTCGCGTATTTCTGGTATCATGGCCGCATCTCTGGTTTGGTCGGATGGATCTTACTCCGTGAGAAGTCCAATTGTAGTTTATTCTTAGAATATCAACCGGGAGATTCAGACAAGAAATAGGGAGAGTAATTGGTTTCATCTATTTTTCATTAGACTTTATGTAAGCAAAGATTAAACTACCACATTATGCAGTACTGTTCTCAAAATAAATTTCAGTTACGGAGCTTTCAACGGCAACCTGTAAAACAACAAACAAAGGAATATGTGTATTCTGGAGACTGACATGGTTCATTTCAGGCTCTGTGAGGACCATGGTGAACTCGAGTTTTTCGTTTTGAACCTTTCCTGGCGAATTTAGACTCCCTGCTCACTCTAATGCCATGAACCGGACCAACACCACCCACATGTCGGCTCAAACCCGAGTCAGAACGATGATCTTTCCTCACACCAACTCTAACACGATGGCTCCTTGGTCTCAGAGACTTTCTAAGACGCTCTTCTCTTCTGCATTCTCGTCTCGATCTATGGTATTTGAGCGACCCATCAGCACAATCATCATCACTATCATCATCATAATCATCCTCTGTATATCTGCGTCTTCTTCTGTGTTTAGAGTGTAGCAGCAGATCATAGCAGAAGAAAGTGCAGCAATAGCTAAGAATGTAGAACCAGCAAGAGACGAAAGCCAAGAGGAGTCTGAAGAAACCGTGGATGATACAATGCCAGAAACCAACTTTGTATAACATGTAGATGAAGAATAGAAAGAAGTAGGATAAGATTAGGACTAAGGCGGCTTTCGCAAGATTAGCAACGCAGAAATTCTCGACGTAGCATATGAAATCCCACGGTGATGGACAAACTAAACTGTTCCAAATAAGATTAAAATAAAAAAAAAAAATCGGATAAGCAAATCAATAAACTTTGAAGAAGACAAATCTCTCGAGTAATAAGAAGTTGATGGTTTATGGAAATTACCTGCAAGATTTTCCAGATAGAAAGTCAAGCGGAGAACCAAAGAAGTTTCCGATAGAATGAAAGAAACCAGTGAAGAACGAGTCCATCACGTTACCCATCACCACCAACTTCCTATTTGGATTATTCTAGATTATTAAGCGGATTAGCAGACATAACAAGATCGAATTAGGACAAGACATTAGAGAGGTTTGAGAGGAGAAAGCCGCTGTAACTGCTTTAGATCTGGTGGTTACTGTCAATTTTTAGTTTCCCCTGTCTTTTCAGGGTATTTCTTAATTTTTTTGTTAAAATAAAATAAAAATAGAAACCAGAGAGAGTACATGCGTTAACTCTACGAATGGAAATAAAATATCCAAGAGGGGAAAATCAAACTTCATCCAGAAGCCATAATTTCAGAGAAGGAATGGTTGTATGATAAAACCGGGATGCGAAGGTTATTCTACTTGAAACCGGATTACAGTGAAAAACAACTTGAAGCAGATGATGATGAATCGGATCAATCCATCCTTCCCTTTAGGATCCTCTCTTTAACCTCAGTTGGTGTTCTGCAAAACATATCACCATCAAAGTATGTTACGAACTAACTTTGGATAAGGAAATGTGGGAAATAAGAAGAAATGAGAACTTACACAACGTAGACATGCCCTCCCCAACCACTCAGACAATCACGGTCGACTGACGAGAGAAGTGCTTGTGAAATCGTCTCAAACAGTTCCTCGGCTTCCTGAAAATTCCCATTTGTTAAACCAGATTCTTGATACAGAGATTAGGTCTACTACAATGAAGTATGGCTATCAAACTTCAGCTTTAAAACACTTCGACATTTGAAGATATCTAAGTGAAAACTAATGGCTACTGTAATCCATGACCGAGGAAAATTCCCATTTGTTAAGCCAGCGTTTTTGATACAGAGATAATGCACTCTAATTTTCACATCATTTCTAGATTCTACTCTAGATTTCTTTTGGATGAAGGATTCCAGAAGTTTAGATATAGTACCACTAACACTGCCCCTTAAACCTACCAAACTCCATTGACGAACTATGGTGATTTAAGCACAAGAATTTGCATTGAAGGGATTCGGTAATAAAACAACAGATGATAAAGTTGCTAGTAGACAAACCATATCTGGCTTGAACATTGCTTCGCAGGCCCCATACAGTGATTCTGAAGCAGTTCCGGATACAACAAAATCTTTAGCCAACTCCCTGCATTTAGAATAGAATCAAGTATTATAACATGTCCGCCACTTACTGGTTATATCAAGCAAGAAAAGAAAAGCAAGAATAATGAAGAACTCATATTTGAAACAGCAAACAAAAGTGAAACGGATAAATTGCCGACTCATATGACTATGCATCATTAGACACAAGTCCAACGAAATCTCCAAAAATAAGGAAAATAAATGTCATCCACCATCTATACAAGTGACAAGAATTACACACACTAGACTAACCAAGCTAAATGACACTGAATAAGGGAAACTACGTCCCTACGAAACAGAGATGCAACCAAGAAAGGATAGAGCTTACTTGGCTCCAATGGAGTCCATGGTGCAAATGAAGGGCTTGTCATCTTCTCCCAAGCCAGCAATCACTGGTTGGCATAAGTAAGGACCAAATCTGAAATGAAGCAACCAATCTGATTATCTTTCTAAGTCATGAATCCAAGACAAACTAAGCAGATATCAGTCCTATTCAGAATCAAAATTCGACACCGTTAACTAATGAAGCAAATCAACCGGATAGAGTAGCCAGCTAAATAAGAAAACAACACACGCACAGACCTCTTCTCGTAAAGAATGGCAGAGACAAGACTGGCGAAAGTTTCAGGCTTCATGTCTCTCTCTTCCCGAAGCTGGTATAGCTTATGACGAAACACCAGGCGCTGGTACCTTCAATCCAAAAGGAAAATCTTTAAAAAGGTCCAAAAGAGAAGAAGCAAATGAAAAAATGGAGCATCTGGAAGCTTGCACGATAGCTTACAGTGTTTGGACATCGGTGGCGAGACCAGAAAGGCCGATGAAGACACGATCGTGGATCTTAGAGATTCTCTGGAAATCAGTGGCGATTGTCTGTAGCTGCACACCGAGCCTTCTATCACTGGCGATGGCGAAGCAGTTCTTCCCCACCATAGCCACAACGGCACTTCCATTGTACTCGAAGATCTGCATCGCCATAATATCCAACAACCCATCGATTAGTCACCATCAACCGTTGATGCCGAAAAAGACAAGAGTTAGGGTTTCTGCAATTCAAACAAGAAACTGGGAGCGATCAACTTACCGACATCGGAGAATTAGGGTTTTCAGAGTGAGATTTGGAGCTTTTTCCGAACGGAGAAGAAATCTGAGACGGAGGAGAGAGCGAGTAAGTAAAGTCGACGGTGGCTTGGAAGAAACTCCAGCCGAGTTTTCTTTTTCGACAATTCAATATAATCAGTTGGGCCAATTATGGGCCTATGGGCTAGTAGACTGGTCTTTTGTAATGCATACTCAAATTGACAGGCCTAACTACGATAAAAGAGATTTGCCAAGAGAAAACAAACACTTACAAGTAGGAATCAAAAGTTAACAAGTACTGAAGTACAAATCAAGGTTTGGATTTCCTAAGAAATGTTGGTCGTAAAGGACAACAAAGCTCGTGAATTGCCCTCGGTTCTTAGCTCGCACACCGTGAGAAGCCGCCTTGCGTCTAGCAAACTACAGGTCCTTCTGACTGTTGTTTTAAGGTGAGAGCAGTTTCATCTTCATCAAAGCTCAAGTCTCGGTTTTATAAGTTTCAAAAAAAAAAAAAAAAAAAAGTCTCGGTTTTATATGAGGTTTTGAAACTCAAAAGACTCAGTGATGAGTTGAGCTCGACGAAGGATGAAATTGCTCATTTGGACACAATCTTGAAGGGTAACTCAGAGGAGAAACTGGTCGAGCAAAATGATGCTCTCTATCAAGGCTTCATCGCGTCACAGCTCGTTTCATTATCTTTTATTTCCGCAGATTTATCCAGTTTGTTGATGGGCTGGGAAAACGATTGCAAGAGAGCTTTTTGTGCGGGTAACTCAGCAATGAAAAGCAATGTTTGAGCCCAACCAGCATATTCCCCATATTTACACACAAATGCTTCCGCCACACGGCTGCAGAGTTTATGTGTTAGTTTGGCACCAGCAAGGTCTGGCAGAAGGTACCTTGTGGCAATCTGATTCATTACCCAAAACAAAACAAAAGAGCTACTTTAGTCATCGCCAAAATGCTAGCTATTGTTGGATCTCAACCAAAGTATTCACGATATAAAAACCGCAGGGCCGGTGGACTTTTTTACCTGCCAGACATGGGTGTCAACGGGAATGGCACTATGCTGATCAAGAGAAAACAGAGCTATGCAAGCTGCTACTTTTGGACCGACACCAGGTAATGTACACAAAGCAGCAATTGTATCTTGGAGATCCATTTTTCGTAGAGACAGAAGCCATTCATCGCCACCACCTGGTTTTGATTGCAAAGCACTTACTGTACCTGTTATGTATTTCGCTCTGCTCACCAGAAGATGTAACCAAAATCAGAGTTTGCTACTGAAAACAGAACCAATCAGAGAAACGTCCAAGAAATGATTCTCTAGCTGAGAACAAACATGAGTTATCATGGCCATGAATTTGTGAACACAAACAAATACAGGTAGAAAACCATAGGCTTATTGTAAGCTTCAAGCAAGTTATATCTTCACCACTAGAGCAGATGAAATCATTGAAAGACAGTAAATTTAGATAGTGATGAAGCAAGCACCTGTATCCAAAACCAGCCTTTCTAAGATCTTCCTCAGAAACCCTAGATAACCGGTCCAATGATGGGAACTGATGAAACTCAAACCCGTCAATGTCACCCAAATGTAACCCTAAAGACGAAACGAAATCCACCATCTTCGTAATCCTCGCGATGTTATTGTTCGATGAGCACAAAAACTGTATTAAACACTCGAGCGGATCTTGCCTCAACACACGCGCGCCACGGAGGTGTTTCGCCAGCTCTCCGAAACGAGGATCCTTTTTCGAGAAATCAGACCATAGCTTAACTAGCGAGATCTCAGCATTGAGAAAATCGAGCAGCGCGAGCTCCGCGGCTTTAGGGCTAGTGCTGCAATGGACGCAGTAGGAAACTGTGTCGTCTCCTGGACGTTGTCGGAGAGAGACAAGATGAGGCCCGATCGATCCGCTATACTGAATCGCTCCGGATTTTTTCCACCGGAATGTTTGACCGGTCGGAAAAGTTAACGGCAAAGTGAGCTCCGTCTGGGTGAGTTTCAACGGGAACCAATTTGGTTTTCCTGTTCTGTGTAGCTTCTGTTTGAGAATCGGCGTGGTCGGCGGAGACAGTGGTGGTTTCGCAGCGACAGATATAGACGGCGGAGATGTAGCCCGAGGTCTCTTCATCGCCGTTGCCCGTTAACGGAACCACGCCAGTTCTTGTGTGCGACGGACGACTAATATAACCAATCCTTATGTAGGTAGGAGTGCCCGGTTAAACCGAGTTTCACTGAACCGAAGTTTTACCAAACAATTTTAACCAAATTAAAGAATTGATTCGGTTTCATCTCTTCATATGAGTAAATTGCGGTCCAAATCGAACTGAAAAAAGGAATCAGCTAAGATTTGAAACTTAACCGTATCAGTCTAATACCGAATGAAATTTGACTTAATTTGGTTTTGTATTTATTAACTGTTTCATTGAGCCGAATTTAAACCGAGAATCGTATTGGTCACCGAAGCTTGAATTTCGAAGTCAGACCAAAACCTCTTGTTCTGCCAGAAGGTTAGGTCGCCATCGAGAGTGAATAAATAAGAGAGACTAACGAAGAGAATGGCGAAAATAATTCCACAAAGAAGATTTGCTGTGTTTGCTCGAAAGCTTGAAACCAGAGCGACTCGGAGAAGAGAAGAGAGGGACGAAGAAGGCAAGTCTCTTACTTTAGGCTCTTGCTTTGATTCTATTCCCACGAATCACAGACAAAACTCTCTCTCTTCACCCACAAGAATGCCAGCTTCTGAAGGTAAATTGCAATATCGAAACGACTTTCCATCTTCATCTCCCAACAAAATCCAATTTTGAATTGGGATTTGACTTGCCAACATAGATCGTATCTATGGGTATTTCGACTGTGCGAGAATTCGTATGAATTGATTTCCCCTTTTGGAATTTCCGTCGCAGATAGAAGGGGGAAATGGAAACGGCGAAAGCGAGGGGGATTATCGGCGAGGAAGCCGAAGCAAGAGGAGGAAGATATGGAGGAAGAAGAGGAGGAGAACAACAACAACGACGAGATGGATGATGTTGATAATGCCGATGAGCTTCAGCTAAACGGCGGCGCAACTCCCGATCCGGGACCTGGTATTGGCGAGGTAGTGGAAGATTCTGGTGCCCGCATCTCTGATTTCCCCGCGGTGGTCAGACGCGTAGTGATCCGGCCACACGCCTCTGTAACGGCTGTTGTGGCGGCTGAGAGAGCTGGTTTGATTGGGGAGACTAAAGGGCAAGGTTTGCTTCTGGCTTTGGAGAATATTTCTTATGGGCAATTGCAGGCTTTGTCTACTGTACCGGCTGATTCTCTGTCCCTTGATCTTGAGAGGAGTGATGGAGCGTCTTCGGCTGCTTATGTTATCTCTCCACCACCTATTATGGAAGGACAAGGAGTTGTTAAACGGTTTGGGGATCAGGTTCATGTCTTGCCTATGCATTCAGGTTTGTTTTTCTTGTTCTGTAACTCGTGAATTTGCATAGAAATTGAAGACATGTAAGTGTTAACTATGTTGATATGCTCTTTTATGGTAGAAGCGAGGCTTTTTGCAGTGGTTCAGATGTATCCTGATTTCCCTCTTAATTTTTTATATCACTTTGTTCCCTATGCTCAAATTTATTCTTTTGCTGTTACATTTGAGCAGATTGGTTTGCACCAAACACAGTGGATCGGCTTGAAAGGCAAGTGGTGCCACAATTCTTCTCTGGAAAATCACCAAATCATACACCCGAAAGTTATATGGAATTCAGGAACGCCATCGTTTCAAAATATATGGATAACCCTGAAAAGACACTGACGATTTCTGATTGCCAAGGATTGGTTGATGGTGTTGACATTGAAGATTTTGCACGAGTTTTCCGTTTTCTTGATCACTGGGGAATAATCAATTATTGTACCAGTGCCGAATGTCATCCTGGGCCTTCTAGAGATGTATCGGATGTTAGGGAGGATACAAATGGTGAGGTCCAAGTGCCGTCTGCTGCTTTAACATCTATTGATAGTTTGATCAAATTTGACAAGCCCACCTGTAGACACAAGGCGGCTGAAGTCTATTCATCGTTGTCATGTTTGGACAATGACGTCCCCGACTTGGACATCAGAATTCGTGAACACCTATGCGATAATCATTGCAACCATTGTTCTCGACCGCTTCCAACTGTGTACTTCCAATCGCAAAAGAAGGTTCTTAGCCTGCTTTCTCTACCTATTCCTCTTTGTGTATAATTATCTGATTTTTCCTGCCAGCAGATGTAACAGACTCCAAACCTCATCTTGCTTACTGTTCCTGATATTGGAGCCGTTCAAACTAAAGGGTCATCATCTATACTTTACAGGGGGATATACTCTTATGCTCTGATTGTTTTCACCATGGAAGATTTGTTGTTGGGCATTCTTGTATTGACTTTGTAAGAGTGGATCCGACCAAAGATTATGGCGATCAAGATGGAGACAATTGGACTGATCAGGAAACTCTCTTGCTTCTTGAAGCTGTGGAACTCTATAATGAAAACTGGGTACAGATTGCAGAGCATGTTGGTTCCAAATCAAAAGCGCAATGCATTCTTCATTTCCTTCGATTACCTGTGGAGGATGGTCTTTTGGATAATGTTGAGGTTCCGGGTGTGACTAATTCGGCAAACCCTACAAATGGATATGACCACATAGGAACAGATTCAAATGGGAATTTACCTGGTGATGTTGTTTTCTTTATCTCAATCAATTTTTAGAAATGAATTATTGGCCGTGGTTATGTTCTTTGACATGCCATACTCATTGTCGCTTCCCTCTGCAGGATCATCTGAGCAAGATTCAGACACTGAGATCAAGCTTCCTTTTGTGAAGTCTCCGAATCCTGTTATGGCATTGGTTCGTGAAATTTTTCGCTACAGAATTCATATGCCCTTTCCATTATCCTTAGGATCTCTCCAGTTAGAGATATCTGATCCATGGATCTACTGATCTGAGACCTAAATTGTATCCATGTTTTTTAATTGGAAAAAGTTGATCCTCTATTAGATGTAAGTTTGGGGTACGATGATCCTGATACCGAAACCTTTTAGGTTGCATTTTTGGCATCAGCTGTTGGACCTCGGGTTGCTGCGTCCTGTGCCCATGAGTCACTTGCTGTTTTATCTGAGGATGACAGGTTAGTGTATTCCGTGATCTCTATCCATTCTAGAATTTCTGTGATAACTTTCGTTCGAATCCCTTTTTATAAATCTTCTGGACTATGCTGAAACTTCTCAATCTATCAAGGACGAAATCCGAGGGAGTGCAAGGAAAAGAAACCAGCTTGCTTGATGGAGAAAATCAGCAGCAAGATGGTAATAAGGCAGTTGCTTGATAGTTCTCTTTACAGTAATTTTCTGGCTCCTTTGTTTTAATCTAATAATCTTCAATACCGACATGCTTAAATTGTAAAAGAAAACTCGGGAGCTCATAAAACGTCGCTCCAAAACGGAGCAGAACCACCGACTCCACTGCCACAGGATAAGGTTATGGCTGCATTTAGAGCCGGTCTATCAGCTGCAGCAACAAAAGCAAAACTGTTTGCCGATCACGAGGAACGTGAAATCCAAAGGCTTTCTGCAAATATCGTAAATCACCAGGTAAAGCAGAACACGGTTGCTGATGATAATTTATATGGTTTGTTGATTTGTTTTGTCGATAGCGTTTATTGCTGATACGAGTAAAAACCTCAATCATCCCACAGCTGAAGAGGATGGAGCTAAAGCTAAAACAGTTTGCAGAGATAGAAACATTGTTGATGAAAGAATGCGAACAAGTAGAGAAAACCCGTCAGAGATTTGCAGCAGAACGAGCTCGTATGCTCTCAGCAAGATTTGGATCACCTGGAGGAATCTCTCCACAAACTAATAATAATAATCTCCAAGGCATGGCTCTATCCACAGGTGGTAACAACGTCAATACTCTCCTGCAGCAGCAACAGCAGCAACAACAGGTAGTTTCAGCTTGCTCTTCTCAACCATGCATCATCCCGGGATTCAGCAACAACCCACAAGTTCATGCGCAGATGCAGTTCATGGCACGCCAACAACAACAACAACATCAACAAGCTTTCTCCTTTGGCCCGAGATTGCCTCTAAACGCTATACAGACCAATGCAGGATCGACGGCTTCACCAAACGTCATGTTTGGCAACAACCAACTTAATAACCCTGCAGCTGCAGCATCCATCAACCAACCTTCGTTTAGTCACCCGTTGGTTAGGTCTTCCACGGGTTCTGGCTCTGGTTCTGGCTTAGGCTTAAACTGAGACCCATCTCTTTAGCTTATTTAGCTTATCAGTTTCCAAATTTTATTTTGCCTTGTTATTTTGAGCGAAGTTATTGGCTTTGAGACCGTAGAAATTGTTCTAAGTTAGTGTCTTGTAGTATCAAAATATCATTGTGAATCAAACATTTACCAAAAGCTATGTATCTCTCTCTCTTCCCAAACCTTTTCTTTACTTTGACATTTCATCAAACAATCTAAGGTCATTTGCCTATGATAATGAACAACATAGCATCATTCCGAAAATATTGACAATTTCATAATAGATATTTACATATTCGTTCTTTCCAAAATGAAAAGCTCTTAACATCTTCATCAACCAAATCTAGATAAGAACAAGATGGTGGAAACTATTATGGCATTGCCTATGTATGTAATATTCCATCCAATCATTGAAAAAGTCACAATTAACGATTTTTAATATATAAACTGGGTTTTTGTTCTAGCAAAAACAATTCTAGTAAAAAATAGCCTTTTTCGACAATCCATTTTGAAATATATAATATATATATTCTAAAATGCTTAAAAATGGTGACGAGCCATCATTGAAATGGTTTTTTTCTCATAAGAGCTCAAATCTGATTGATTCCGTTTCAGAGGCGAACCACGACGAGAAGAGAAGGACGATTTCGGCGAACCCCACGTCGTAGAAGAAGCCGATCCATGGCTTGAATCTTCCGACGTCGAAAACGTCGTTTCCGATTCATAGAAATTGTCAGATTCCGATGATGTCGATTCCTGACCGGTCTTTTTTACATCCTCCCCGCTCTTACTCTTCTTCAATCCAAACAATGACTTCGGAAAACACCACCGGCGAAAAGCAGCACCGGAATCGAGTCCGAGTCGGGCTCGAGGTGAAGAAGATCGGAAATATGGAGTCGGAGGTCCTGAAGAGTGGGAGTAAGAGTCGGAATCCGGAGGCGGCTTGAGCTTGAAAGACGAAGGAGGAGGAGCAAAGGGAGAGACTGGGCGGATTTTGGATTGAGAGATTAAAGAAGACGACGGCGGAGATGTCGGATTCGACGGCGGAGCTGGTTTTAATCGGAGAGGAGGTAGTTTTTTGGGAGGTTGAAGAAGAGTGGGATTATGATCGGGTCGGGTCTTGGGTATACCGGGTCGGATCTCCCAGTTAAAAGGCACAGCTCCGGGTCTCTTGAAAGAGTCGTCACCATCGACCATTGGGTACACCCAAAAAAACAAAAAACAAAAAACAAAAACGTTTTTCTGATTAGTTTCAAAGGATTATATAACAAATTAAACAACTACTTATAGTTTAAATTAATTATTTTTAGAACGTATCTAGTTTTCTGACAGTTTTATGTCAAAACTATAAAAGATTTAACGAATTTGTTTTTGACAACATTTTATTTATGGCAATTTACTAATGTTTTATATATATTGGATGTGTATCTAAACCTTCTTTTTATGTAGATATGGAGGATATCTCCGTAATTAATACACTTCTATCTTTTTACATTTTCGGAGGATCTCAGTATTATTAAAGGTAATCTCAATAGAAAAACAAAAGTAATATAATACTCCTTATACTGGTTAAAAATATGTGTAAATATATATATATATATATATTTGAATTAAATAATACCATATCTGTTTTTTTTTAATATATATATTGTGATTATATCTAAGGTATATTAATAAGTGGATTTTGTTGATTTGAGGATTGTAATTAGTTTTGATTCACAAGAGGGTAACAGCAAATTCTGGTTTTGCCAGCAAAAGTCTCCAAATTGTTTGTTATCTGTTGTAACTTGTAACTCCGACTTTATTTTTGTCAAAACAAACTGAGACAAATGGCATTGAATAAGTCGACAAGTGCCATTATGATAAAGTTGATAACTGATAAAGTAGAGGTCCGTTTCAAACCCAACCCAAGCAAAATCAAAATCAAGATGGAGGAGTTTTAAAGGGTAAATATGCTTTTAGAAGTCTTGAGCCATTTCTGAAAGAGCACGAATTATATTGCTTGCCACGTCCAGAAGCTGCAAGTACTCATCCGCACCATCTACAAGTCGCTGGATGCATCGAAAAGGAAAGATATGAGACTAACTTTTTTTTTAATCAGTAGAGGCAATAAAGACGAGCTTTAGCTAGACTGAAACATATCTACAGACTCAAATGAAAATGAAAGATGGGAGTCTAAAACTATGAACTTCACTCAGAACCCGTAATGTAGTTGAGCGGGGATGTTGGTAATTGATCTCACTTGAGTCTTTAACTAACTCCATAGAGATGACACAAGTAACCAAATGAGAATCCAGCAGAAGGGGAAGTCTTACCTTATCTGTTTCAGCTAGACATTTGCAGATTGTAGCCTTTTGCTTGTCTGTTATGTCATCACCAGCCTTAACGGCTATATCAAATAACTGAGAAGAGAGTTGTATAAGAAGTGGCTATAACCACAACTGCGAGAGTTAAATGTGCCATAGATAAAAGAGGGAAGTAGAAGAATACCTGATTGATGATTTGAGAAGCAGGATACCCTTCTGCAACTATGTTGTCCACTTCCTTGTTTGCAATATCGAAATTACCACTTTTGCATGCAGTAAAAAGTCTATCGACTACCTCCAGAGGGACTACCTGATAGGTTCGCAAGACACCCAAATTAACCATCATGAATTCTGACTGGGCTTTTTGGTGAAACTACCATACACTTGTGCAAAACCGGGCTATCTTCATCCTTACCCCAGACACATCGAGTAAATCCTTGGAAGTTATTGTTGATCCAAACAGCCGAGCAGCACTCTGTAATATTCAAGGAGAAAGACTGGTTCACATCTCTACAGACAATTTCGTCCTATAACAAATATTTCATGTGTAGTTTAATCTTACCTGCAGATATGTGATGGCCCTACGGAGATCACCTTGTGATATGGAGCTCAAAGTTGAAAGAGCCTACACGGGAAATATCTGGTATAAGCAGCTTTGACAAAGACTAAAAAAAGAAAGGCAAACCTTAAAGCATATAGTCACACCTCTCCACCAAGGTTGAGACCTTCTTCATTACAAATATGCAATATACGGTTACCCATGACTTCTTCAGAAAGTGGTTTAAACCTGAACTTCGCACATCTGGAAGCAAGAGGCTCTATGATCCTAAAGAATAAGAAATCAAAGTTATATGCGTGATCAAAATCAGTGGGTTCATAGTACAGCTCCACCAAATGTTCTTCATTATGAGTTGACTAAAGACGTTTTCTACGAGTAGCTCCATCATAAAATTTATTTCCAAATTATAACAAACTTATACACGAAAAAGAAATCATGACATAACCAGAGAGAAATTGGGACAACAAATGAGAGGGAGATGAAAATGAGAAAGGAAGACAAAAATGGCCAAGATTTAGCTACCATAGTAACAGAAATTACCTGCTAATATAATTACAAATGAAAAAGAATCTGGTGACTTTGGAATAAGTTTCCATTGTGCGCCTCAAGGCGTTCTGGGCAGTCAGTAAAACAGTTCATGGTAAGCAAATTTCAAACGTACAAACGCGGTAGTAAGAAGATGTTCAACATACCTGCGCATCTTCCGTCATCGAATCAGCCTCATCTAGGATGATGATCTTAAAAGCTGGGCAAGGATAACCGCTGAAGTATCATATCATAGTCTTAGATGAAATGCACACCGCACACAGAAGCAGAAACGAAAAACTGGCAAAATTCACATAACAAAAGCAAAAGAAAAAAGTTTTACACACCCTTGACGGTAATTAGACCCAACAGCAACAGCAGCAAAATCCTTGATCTTTGTCCGAACAACATTAATCCCTCTATCATCACTAGCATTCAGCTCAAGCACCCTAGACTTGTACAGTTCAGGTCTGTAAAAACTCTTTAATTAGTGCACATCCACATGGTAAATCCGCAAATTTCAGCTAGCAATCACCGCAAAAATGAAACAACAAACCAATGAAACTCTCATGAAATACATTTGTGATATTACCCCCGAAAAGAAGCTGAAACTAACTCATAGGACATCCATGGAGTGAAGAAAATTTAGCTTTCATTTGCTCGAAAGAGGATACAATCTAAATTCAAAACCCAAACACTTACGTAGCAACACCATAATGAATTCACATATTGGTATACTGTCTAGCTACTTAATGGGACAACTTGGGTACATCATAATGCAACCACACAGCCATAGAGTGAAAATTATCTCAGCATTGGCATCACCTTTAAAGTTATCCACATAACAAACCTGAATGCATCATATTCTAGGTCACAATGCTTCATACAGGTTAGCACACCCACAAAATTAATCAATCAAATATCCATTTCATGACCATTGGCACAGTTAATAAAAGACAAGCTCGCTCAAATCAGAATGTCAGCTTTTTACGAAGTATGAGATGATTGAGTACCCAAATAGCTGGTGCGCGATGGCAAGTGCCGTAGTGGTTTTTCCGGTGCCTGGCGGTCCATAAAAGAGCATGTGCGGGCACTACAGGGACACACACACACACAAAGAAAAGAGAGGTAAAAATCCAGACTTGAGAGCCTAATTCAACATCTAGGGTTTTCACACTAGTACCCGAAAACCAATGTACAAAAATCAAATATTGGGTTTCTTGAGATAACAAAGAGTTTTTGTCCAATTACGTTAGCAGTCTCGAGAGTGTTGGTGAGGACGCGAACCACCTCTTCCTGGTGCGCCACGTCCTTAACCTGCTTCGGCCGGCTGAAACCAAATCGGAAACAAAGAGTTAATAAATCCGACACGAATCCCGTCAATGGAAAAGGGTCAGTAAGAAATCGTACTATTTCTCCACCCATGGCTGTGAGCTCTGAAGAACTGGCGCCATTCCTCTTTTCGCCTTTTTGATTTACCTTTTCCAATTTCCCAGCGACGGAGACTCCTCTATAACCTTGTCTGATGTTTTCTGGCGTTTTCCCGCTCCCGCCCCGCCATAAACACTCCGATTCTATAAGAGGGTTTGAGATCCTCAAATACTCTTCAGCATATCTAACTATTTGGGGGCATTTTGAACAAAAAACTCTTATTTCACAATGTCACTGCCACTCTCACTGAGAGAAAGTCTTATGCATATATCACAGTATTATTTCAATATGATATGCATATACACTGCTAGTCTCATACAAGTGTCTATATCTAGAGTTCCAAGCTCGGATACATGTTACAGTCGTGTAACCATACATATTTAGATACATATTTAACATGAGATTTTTCGGCCTTTTAGTGTTGGGTTCTTATTGAGCCAGTGACAGTCTTCGAACGAGCAACTCGTATCATTCTTCCTGCGTAACACCACGTCTCCGGGGCTTATGAACCGAGGAGCCCATGCCGGAGTCCCATCTTCATAAGAGTTATGCGTCAGCCTCCTCAAATTAGAGCCATCTAGTTTTACCGTGAAGATATCACCATACGGCTGGTAATGATGCGGGTTTGAGATCGGTTCCGCTGAGATTCCAGCATAATCTGATGTGAAGACAATAGTTTTACTGTCCGGACTGAAGATCGGATGGTTAGTTCTACCACCGGATCCGCTTTGGATCAGCTTCCTTAACCCTGTTCCGTTCGGGTGGATCAAGAACAGCTCGAAGCTACCCGAGCCAGGGTTTTCACGATCGGATGCAAATGCGATCAGTTCGCCATCCGGTGACCAGGTGCACATCGTGTCGGTCCACGCACCTTCGGTTAACCTCCATAAACCACCGGTTTCACCTTTCTCAGCATCCATTAAGTAGAGGTTTTTGTGACCAGACCGACCCGAACGAAACACGATCCGCTTCCCATCCGGAGATGGCCAAGGGAAAGCATTGTTCTTCCCGTTTGTGGTTAGCCTTCTCACGGAAGATGACGTGTCCGCTGCATCGACGTCAATGGAAATGATATCAACCTCTGTTCTCTCTGTAGCGAACGTTGGACCTGAGCTAGAGTACACGGTTCCTGGTCGAACGGGATCCCAAGCTGTCGAAAACGCCATTCCCGTGTACACTTCACGCCGGTCCGAACCATCCGGCTTCACCACATACACACCAGGCATTTTGACGTATGCGATACGGTCACCCGCCGGTGAGAAGGAAGGAAACGAACCATCGATTCTGAAGAGAGAGAGATCAGTCGTAGTGGTCTGAATATTCTCGAGGAGAAGCAGAGGACTTCTCCTTCCATTACCTTCGCCTCTGCAACTGTGGTATCCGACTCGGGACGAATCAGGGGAGATAAACGGGTTAAAATGGTGACTCCTAGGTGCCACCAAACGAGTCAGCTCGGTAAACTCGTTCCTCTTGAGATCGAACAGCTCCACGTGGCGGTAATCACTGCCTGGTCTCCTCGTCGCCACCGCTATGAAGTCGTGGTTGTTTGGTGACGTGGCCGGTGTAAAAGCGTGAACGCCCGGCGGTGTGACTCGTTGAATTTTCACTGACTCTGTAGTCGATGGTCCGTTTTCAGGTAAGATCGCTCGGTACACACTGATCCAACCGTCGTCGCTTCTTTTGTGGAAAAACAGAGTCGAGTCGTCGACCCAACACGGCCAACCACCGTGCTCCACCACCTTGACTCGGTGAGTCCCATCACGAGTCGAGAAAACGTAGATGTCCGTACTAAGCTCTTCAACTTCTCCTGTCCATCCTCTCTCTCCGTACGACGCCACCGCAGTCCAATTCCCGGAAGGCGACACCGCGGGACTGTAATCGGCGATTCCACTCGGCGTCAACCGCCGGGTTAAGCCAGTTCTCAACTCTGTAGAGTAAACGGCGGTCCAACTAGTCCTCGGCTCACCTGAGTTCTCGTGGGTTGACACGTAGACGAGAAACTCACCACTCAAACTAGGCTTATCTTTAAACGAATTTACCGTCGTGCCACTCCGATGATCAGCGTTGGATAACAACGGAATTTGGACTCGAGACGGTGCCTCTAACACCGATCGTCGTTTCCTTTTGGAATCGGAATCACCGCCGTAAACTAGATCGTAGTAAATGCTAGAAGTACCGTTTCTCTCGGTGACGTAGATGAGATGCAGAGGAGAAGAACCTTCCGGTTGTATTAAGGTTTCGTCGGGAAGGAGAGAGATTAGCGCCGGAGAAGGAGACGGAAAATAGCCGTTGAAATTTACCGATTCTCCATCTGTGATCCGGTCTTCTCCGGAAATCGACGGCGGATGGCTCGTGGAGAGGGCGTATATGTCGAATTCGTAGTGCGATCGTCCTAGAGTGGTGAACACGATGGTGTCTCCGTCGCCGGCGTTCGAATTGTGATGTTCCGCCGCCGGTGCGTGAAGCGGAAGCAGAAGGGAAGCGAAGAAGAGAATCTGAGCAATATTCATGGCGGATTGGTCGGTGGTTGGCCACTAAGTGGTGAAGACGATATTCGAAGTTTTATAAGACAGGAATTTTTGCAGAGGGTGGTGTAAGAGATGACGTCAATATGTTATTGTAGGGCCCTTTAGAGATAATGTTGACACGTGGCGATCACTCGTGGAATTTTTACTTGCAACGTTTCTGAAAAAACAAAAAGTATTATTATCCCACTTGCAAGATTTTTCTTCTCATGTATTGGATGAGAAAAAGTTTTAGGAGAAATAGTCTTTGGTCCTATCCAGTGCACACAGTTGATTCTATATACAAGTCAAATAAAAACACAATTCGCATCGTTGTAAATATCATGAAATATATTTTAATCAATATTTTACTTCATGTTAGAATATATAAACATTATGTATTTATGATAATTATAAGTTTTAATTTGTTTAATTTCAAAAGTAAAAAATATGTAAAACGAGCACAAAATAAAAACAAATGAATAAAAATATAGGTAAACTATATGATATAGTTTATTTTAAAAAATGATGGTAAATCATAAAGTTTAGAAACGAGTGATAAAATCAGTGTCAAGAGGATGAAAATTTGATGAAGGAGGAGGAGCGATGATAAAAAACAAAAAAAGATAGAAGGTGTAATTTTTTACTAAAGAATATGAACAATCTCACTAGGTATGAAAAAAACACAAGGTGTAATTTTTTAAAAAATTATTTGGTTTCATATACAATAGATAGAAGTTTAGAAAATGGGACATTTCAAAGATCACTTAAATGTTCCGAAAGCATAGATAACAAAATTTGAAAAATTAAAAGTGTTATAATCTCTGTGTTTCCAAATAAGAAGTCTCAAATTTATGCATTAAAAAATATAGTAAAAAATCAATGATCACATGACTCATGAATAGCACAATGACTCATGAATAGCACAAGAAAACATGTTATATATAATCTTCCTACCATATCTCAAGTGGGAGTGCAGTTTTACACTATAGTCCAATAGAAATATACGTTTGAAAATTAACAATTTGAATCAAATATTTTTACTTTAAAAATTCAAAGAAGCGGATTTAAAATACACTAAGATTATGAGAAGAAAATATTGGGATTACAGTATAATGTTGACATCTTAAAAGAATAATCACTGTCAAGTGTTGATGAGATGTTTGAAATTGCAAAGACACTATTACATATAGAAATTTAGATCACGTTCTTTTGGTGTAGGATGTGCAAAATGTCATAGCAAATAAGAGAACTAATGTTTTCATTTTAAAAATCCCTAAGCACGGTAAGACATTGCATCATGCAATTTTTTAAAAATATTTTCAAAATCTATATCGAACTACCTTTTAACTTCCAAATGAGATACAAAAATTATAGAGATTGAGCTCTAAAAATTATATATGATGTGATTAAAACTCTTACCATTGGGATAAATTATTTACTGCCGATATATCGATAATATGTAATAAATCAAACACCATAAAAAAGATGATAAACGATAGCGACGTCAACCAATGACAAAACAAAATTGTACCGTTATCAACCAATGATAAAATAAAATAGTTACATAACATAGACTAAGGGGTGAATGACAAAACAAAATGAAAAAATATAATTTTTTTATATGTTTAAATACTGTCGGTAAATTTAAACTATTTTTTTTAAATAATAATCATTTTTATATTTATATTTCGGACAATTAAATATTCAAACCGGATGTCATCAATTAGAATTACTTTTAAATCTTAGCTACTTATATTACCGCTGGTTTTTTACCACTTTTAACTCCATTGTTTTTTACCACTACGAAGTTTAATACCGTGTTATGTAACTAATTAATTCTATACATTTTTCAAATGTTATTGTGGTAAACTAATAAATTTTATATATTTTGAATTCTATCTATTTAAATATTTAAAGACAAAACTTTGGAAAAACAATCACTTAAAGTATAAAAAACATAACAAGCAATTATTCGAACACGATACAGTATTAAAAATTAGCATAATTGTAAACTTTTTTAATCATGTGAATGTAAGAATTATCCCTTCATAATCCATCTATGACGTCCATCGTATTTTACAAGTGGGATCTACTCGTGCCTCGTATATTGATTGTGACTCGTAACTTTTTCGATTCTGTTTGAGTGTTTTCCAATAGTCTCAAAAACTTTTTTTTTTTTTTTTTTGGTAAACTCTCAAAAGCTATTTGGTTGTAACTGAAAAGTTATATGGTTTTACACAATTCGGCCAAAAAACTAATGATTTTCTCTTCTCTTTTCAACAAATTAATGGTTTGCAAATGCGCTTAAGTTTCTCATGATCTCACCTTCTAAGATATAATATTTAAATTCCCTAACTATTTTTACAATTTTTGTAGGAGTTATCTAATTAAGGTAATTTTTCATTATATATATGTAGTATTTAAAAAAAAATAGATATGCTTTGTGTTATGTTTATATATTATGCAGAAAATTTAAAATGTAACTAATTAAAGTAATATTCAATTAATCCGCTGAAACAAAATAAAAATCAACATTAATATTTATTTTAACTACTGTGATCCAATTTAATATATTTTATTCTATCTTTCTATTGTTTTAATATTCGGTAATGGAATATACACATTTTGTTTTTTATCATTGTCTTAGGAAAAATTGGAATCTAAATTTGAAATAGTAAAGGATGCAAAGCTCATAAATATAAATATTCAACGTACAATTTCTGTAAATAATAAAATAATATATAGAGAACAATAAAGCAACAAGATGATGATGCCATCACTAAATATTATAAACAACGACATAACATAAGACACGTGCGCAGGTAAGGATACTAGAAGCAGCATAGGAGGAAGAAGAAGTCGCCGACATAATAAGAACAATGACAACATAAAGACATATATATCGTTAAAGGAGATTAGAAACAGAGAGATCAACTATATAAACTTGTTTTAATTTGATGAAGATAACGATAAAATCGCTGCTTAAGAGTTGTTGTCTTGTTGATTGGCGAGGCATAGACACCAATTTCGTGAAGAAAACGATCTCCAGAATTGCCATGGAACCCAACAATCTTCTTACCTCTCTCCCCTAGCACAATCTTTCGTCGGCTAAAAGCGAATTGGTCGACTCCATAAGCCTTAGATGTTCGTTTGTTTGTCTTGAATATAAGCATCAGCACTTGGCCAACGGCATTGCCAAGATAAACCAAATATGTCTCCACTTCTGTGATGTACAGTGAGGCTTTAAGTATTTAGAGAGCCTTGAAGACAAAATAGTTGAATAGTGGTTCCATTATTGTGGTTGAAAGTATCAGTAGAGATCTCGAAATTTGGGAAAACTTGGAGGAAAGAAGTTAATTGCTTTCTGATAAGCCATTTCTGATTTGTGTAGGACAGAGCAAAGGGACCAGTTGCAAGAAGAGCATTTTCTATGCATTTGACTGGAGAAGAAGATAATGATGCCATTCAAAGGTTAGTGACTTTGAGGCCAAAGCTGGTTCTGATATGTATGACGTTCTTGATTTTAAATTCTTCAATTTTATAGTTTTATATTACCAAATGACTTGAGATATGTTTGGTCACTCTTAGAGAACAAGGGATAGTGAATGCTCTGTTGTTTCCTGGAAGTGTACCTTATTGGGAGAAAAAAACGTTTTTGCAAATTGTCTTTTTACCGTTGTTCTTAGATTAATAATATTTGCCAATTGCCACTGAATCATTCGTCCGATTAGTATGTGTTTACTTTAATCTATACTGCCTTGGTCTGTCTTCAGAAATTTAGTACCAATACTTCAATTTGAAGCTTAAGGCTTTGGACTCGGATCAGCTGTTTATTTTGGGAGTTTCGATATTTTAGAGATCAAATTCTGGAGATAAGTTCTTATGAAAGATTTTCCTTTAATAGCTGAAATTTTTTGTATTTCAAGGACCATAAACGCATTGATCAATGATTTTGCTGTGCTGTTTCGTTTGCTCCTCAGTGAATTCACATCTCTTTGATTGGATTTCGTTTCTTATATTTACCACACAAAAAATCAGTCTGTTTCCTCTTTTAATCCAATTGCAGTTGAATGATTTTCCAGTATTGTGCTTCTCCTCTCTTGCATAGTCGTTACTGGATACACTTAAATTGTTAATCTTATTCTCAAAGTTGGGTGGGGTTTGCAAATTTTGAATTCATAATCCAAGAGCAAAATGTTTCTTCACTTGTATTTAGGTTGTTAAAGAGAACATAGACAAGAAGGATGTCTAATGAATGACTCGAGCATAGTGAGTCACTACTTTTTCACGATGTAGTGGTATATTCAAATACAGATAATCGGTTATAGAGTTCTTGAATCAAAGGAAAGTCAAATTTTTCCTGAAATATTCAAATTATTTGGAGGTAGAAGATAATAACTTCAATAACCTATATGGCATTATAAGTTATTCATAAGAACTTGTGCATTAGTAGTTTAAGCTAACTGTTTCTTGGGCTAATGGTCTCGATTTTTGTTTCTTTCAAATGCAATCAAACAAAAAAAATTGTCTTTACTACATTGCTTAACCTTTGTTCATTGTGTTCTGTTCATCAACCTTTCCACAGTTCAGGTACCTATTTTTTTTTTGACAAAGTTCTCACGTACCTATTACATATTCAACAGATGCCAAAGAGCTATAAATTTCTGTTGAAACATGAAATCCTGTGGAAAATGGCATAATATGGTACGTGTTAATCACCGATATAAAGTTGCTGCAACTTCGAGGTTTACTGCCAGGTGAGATCTTAAGAAAATTGTCTTCACCACAATTGTTACAGACTTGAACACATGCCATCCAACATGGTTAGTCACTTATTAGCATTCATGCTTCTCATTTGTATCAATCATCAGGTTAATTCAGGAAAAAAATTTCCATGAGATGGAAAAGAGTTCTAATACTTTTATTTTATCATCTTTGAATTAGGTTAGATAAGCTTGTGAGAAGATGTTATTTCTCATCAACAGAGCTGGCAAGAAGGGCATTAAAAGCCAGACTTCAAACTTCACAAATCAAAGTTAAAATGCTTCTTGTTTGATATTCCTTTGTGAAGCCGTCCAAACCGAGGAAAAGCTGCTAAAAGTGTGACTGGTAGGATGCACTGGTCGGTTATAAGTATCAAAACGCAAACTGAGGAACAATTAATTGGTTACATCAGGATACAGAGCAAGACGCTATGGATTATCACTCGAGATCTTGGGGAAAAGATGACCATCAAACAAAAGGCTGGTAGCGGATGTTACCAAATCTATCAAGCAAATTTTGCTCATCCTCTTTTAAAGATTTTTTTCAACATAAACCATGAATGTTGAATCCTCACTCTTTAAACCGTATAACTTTCCAGTATGGTACTGATGGATTGTCATAATTATGTTGGAACTCAATTTTAAGACATGGTATAACAGAGTATACTCGTATGTCTAAATTGGAGTTTATTTGAATGAGAAATATTTTGTCTAAAGTTCGTTGCTTGAATGGCACGAAATGGGCATAGCAGATATTGTGGAGAAGTCCTAACAAGATCAAAAGACCTTAGGACAATTTTAGAGAAGAGTGAAACCATACTAAACCATGTGCGCACGCCAAGCTGAGCCAGATTGGTTTGGGCTTAGGCTCGGATTTAGATGTGTGTTCGGGTATATGGGCACTGGTCCAATAACCTATGTTTTTGCATCAAATTTTTATTTGTGTAATTGATCACTACATAAATTTAATTTTGGTCAAAGATAAATAATTCTCTAAATCATTTAGCGAATTAAACTTGATTAATATTAAACTCTGCTCTACAAATTAATAATTGATTATGATCAATTAGTTGCATAACATCTGCTATCTTAATTAGTGTACATAATGCCATATATTAAAATGAGTTTAGTGGAGCATTATTAAAAAGCACAATTTTGAGACAAAAACAAAACGTCTCTTGGCTCTAGTGTGAGACGAAAGACAACAACAATATAAAATAATGGAGCATTGTTGAAAGCACCATGTTGAGACAAAAACATGCGGCTCTTGCTCATTATTGAGGCGTGATGTGGAGACTGATAAATTATAGGTCTCTGGCTCATTATTGTTGAGAAGAGAGAGACAAAAGGGATGTCTCTTCCTCATTCATCAGTACGAAAAACAAGAACCACACTTCTTCTTCCTTCTGATTTTTTGAAGAGAGTACAACACAGTTCAAAAGTGTTCGATAGATTCTGTTCTTCGATGTTGGAAGACAGAAACAATCGGCAGTTATATCCTGGGAATCTTACCGCCATAAAACCGTCACACTACGGGGCGTTTAAAGATTTAAGGAAAGAGATCCAAATCTCGACTCTGCAAATTCTTGTTCATCGTTCTGAAAGTTTGATTTCTATTCTTATATCTTCTTTTCATATATCAGTGCCCTATTGTAGAAATTCGGGTTCCTACAAATTACCGGTATGCTAATGTTGGATTCTCATAGATGCGGAGTACACTAGCGTTCAAGGTAACATGTTTAGACTACATAGGTCAAATCTCGTGAACAATTTTTGTTGGTTTAATATTCTAATTATTGAGTTGTATCTCTTTGTTAAGTATCTTGGACCGGAATCTGTTTAAGAAATGTACGTTTTCAATCCTAATTATGATTACTAATCTGTTAAGTTATCCCTATAAAAATTGGTTGTAGAGCAAGAACATAAAGAAGCATGATGCAACAATAGCGTTTTTGTTGCCCTGTCCGAAAATAAACAGAGGAGAATAAGAAGAGAGACATAAACGACAAATTCAGAGTTGGTTCCCATAAATTCTGTTGATAAAGGGTATATGAGAAGGTTTTGAGGAGATGGAGAAAAGTCTTAACACAGAGTTGGAAACCCTTTCTTAATATTGAGTACTAGCCACTTTTTATTTTCTCTATTTTTCAATTAGAAATATTATTTTCTTACTATTTCTTAGAGATATGGTCATTGGACATCTTACAATTAAATGGTTTGCTAAAATTTAGTTACTCGTGCAATAAAGCTAAACATACAATTACGCAAGAACCAATACTGTTCTTGTAAAAAAAAAAAAAAAAATTTGATTATGCAAATGGGCTCTAAAATAAAAATGGATTTAAATAAAATTTAATGGTTTTATCAAATATGTCCTTACATTTTAAAGACACGTTATAAAAACTGTGAATATGGTGAAAAATAAAAAAAGGTTATCCGGTATAAAATAGATATAGTATTTTAAAATAAAAAAATAAGGTATCTACTATATATAAAATGTTAAAATACTAATTAACAAAGAAATTTATAGAAAAAATTCGCGTGTATGTACGGGTACTTACCTAGTATATATTAATTAGTATATATTAATATAAGGAAGACAAAATGTTTCACGAGTACCTAAAGAAGGTCAATTTTTATATACATTTGTATATAGAGAGAGACGAATAATCATTCATACGACACATCTCCGTATATAGATTTAATTAGCGAATTTAAAAGAAATTAAGGGCAGGAGAAAAAGTAGAGAGAGAGTGACTTGCAACCTTTGGGGTTTCGTATCTTTGATTCAAGGAAATATGTGATGACACTTGAGAGAATGATGAATTGAGTGTGTAGGATATGTCTATTTATAATAATAACACTCTTTCGTACGGACCATCAGTGATTTTTCTCTCACTGAAGAATTACTATTATTTAATGGTGTAATTTACTTTTTCATATTTGTAATTAAGAGTCCTAAGCTAAGAGACCATTTCCATTTATAGGAAGTAGTTGTGTTGAGATGATGCAAGAGTGAGTGGTTACACTTTTTAGTTGTTAGATATACGTGAGGGAAATGCTTTCGAAATTTTTATGAGTTGTGTTGATCCCTTCTTGTTAAAGTTTAATATCTGAAATTTAGTACCGCTTTTTTCTCATGTAAATTTGTTAAAAAGAGAACAAATTTATCAGTCATAATTGTGTCAAGAAGTTGTCATCTTTTAACGTCTTTGGAGATTGTTAGAAAATGAGAACCGAGAAATCAAGATTCACTTGTGCCTACGTACCTACCATATCCACGCACACACACATGACTTCACTGTTCTTGTGAAAAGAATGAATGAGCCCCACTTAAGATACTATAATTCATTTAGATTTTTCAAAAGTCCATTGTTGAGAAAAAGCTACGAAATTTCCTTTCTGAATCCAATTAGAAGACTACGTTACGACATCATGATGTACGTTCAAGTCGACGCGATCATTTTCCTTGCCGTTATATTAGTGTACAGTGTACTGTAACATATTAGCTACAAGTTGGAGGTTTTCTTGTTAAAAACAAAGAAGTTCGTGTTTTTTTTTTTTCTTTTCTTTTAACCTCAGGTTTTTTGGGGTTAAAAACATAGAAATTACAAATTAGGGTTGCGGAATGATTCTTTTTTATAATAATAAATACTAAAAAACAACAAAGCGCCATCATCTAAAATATCATAAACTGAAACGTATTACTTCATTTGACCATAAGAACATATAAAACATTTTTACTCTACGACCCACAGTGTCAAATTCTTTAAAAATTAATTCATATTAATAATCAATGTTATTTTTTTCAATCCAATTTTTCTATGTTAGTATCAGCTTTCTGAAACACTAGTACGTTCAAATGATCTCTTCTTGTGTTTTTTAATATAAAATTTGCTTCGGCTTGTTGGACAAATTGATGAATGTTGTAGATACATAGATATAATGATCCTTACATTTATAAAAAGAAAAAAATGACCCTTACAATTCAATGATCGAAATAGGTTTTCAAATTTTTACAAACAAACATCTCAAGTGTTAGGTCACGATCCAGAAAAGTACGAGGGCACTACGTTCATGAGGAAAATGATATTCATTCCTCAAATTATAACTTTTAAAACTACTTATTTTCTAATTATATTTTTTTAAATTACATACTTTATTAAAACTTCCCTTTTATATGCTTTTCCACTGCAAAAAAAAAAAAAATTAAAAGCTCAAAGCTAATATTATTTCTTAGGCAACTCTAATACTTTTTTTTTTCTTTGGCAACACCAATACCTAAACAAGATATCATATTAACAAGGTTACTATTGAATTTGAAGAGTAAAGTCGCGTATCAAATTATTGTGAAGGAATACACATTGTTGCACGCTTATTCATTTTCGCGGTCGTAATTTGCGACTTGAAATCTTCCAAAGAGCAACTAGGCCCAAACCTCTTGGGCCACGCCACATCACTAGTAGCCTTGATCTTAGGAAACCACATAGGTGGTCCATCTTCCACCGAGTTATGCGTGAGCCTCGTCAATTCAGAGCCGTCCAAATTCACCGTAAAAATCTCACTACTCGGGACGTTAAAATGTGGATTACCGATCGGCTCCGCCGAGATTCCGGCGTAAATAGTAGTGAACACGATTCTTTTGCTGTCAGGACTAAACATCGGATGCATCGATATCGCACCGGTCAAGTTTTGCGCCACCTTCCTTAAACCGGTCCCGTCCGGGTGAACCACATATAAATTGATCAACAACGTACCGGGAAATTCTCGGTTCGATGCGAACACAATCCAATTACCGTCTGGAGACCAAGTGGCTATCGTGTCGTTCCAGTTACCGGTCGTTAGCCTGAACAAACCACCGGTTTCACCTTTCTCTGCGTCCATTATGTAAAGGTTAAAGGAACCGGACCGAGCCGAACGGAACACGATCCGTTCACCGTCAGGCGATGGCCACGGAAAGGCGTTGTTTTGGCCGTTAGTCGTTAGTTTTTTAACGGCGTTTGACGGATTTGGTGCGTCGACGGTAATGGCGAGAATATCGATCTGAGATCTCCCTGGACCTAAAGCTGGACCTGAGCTTGTGTAGACGATTCCGGATCGGATTGGATCCCAAACTGTTCCAATTCCCGTTTCTGGTAGCAATTGACGAAGACCCGACCCGTCTGGTTTCACCACGTAAACGCCTGTGGAAGTGACGAACGCGAATCGGTCACCTTCCGGCGAGAGAGACGGGAACGCACCGTCGAATCTGAAGAGAGAGAGGTCCTTCGAAGTGGTTCTGAGGTTTTGGAGGAGATTACGAGGAGTGTTTCGTCCGGTTGCGTCGCCTCTGCAACTATGGTATCCGACTCGGGACGAGTCAGGGGAGAGAAACGGGTTAAAGTGATGACTCTTCGGCGATACGAGACGAGTCAACTCGACGAACTCGTTCTTCTTCAAGTCGAAAAGCTCCACGTGGCGGATTTCCGTTTCAGGCCTCCTCGTCGCCACCGCGATGAAGTTGTTGTTGTTTGGTGACGTGGCGGGTGTGAACGCGTGAAGACCCGGTGGTGTGACTCGTTGAACCGTTACCGAGTTGGTGGAAACCGGTCCGGTTTTGGGTAAAATCGCCCGGTACACGCTGATCCAACCGTCTTCGCTATTCCGGTGGAAATAAAGAGTTGACTCGTCGATCCAACTCGGCCACCCTCCCTGCTCGACCACCTTGACTCGCTGAGTCCCATCCCGAGTCAGGAAAACGTATATATCCGTACTAATCTCATTCCCTGCCATAGTCCATCTCCAGCCTTTCTCTCCGAACGAAGCCACGGCGGTCAATTTCCCAGAAGGAGACACCGCCGGCGATAAATCAGCGATTCCAGGCGGTGTAAGCCGCCGAGTCGATTTAGTTCGTAACTCGGTCGAGTAGACGGCGGCCCAACTCGCCATGGGCTTACCGGGATTCTCGTGAGTCGACATGTATACAAGATACTCGTTAGTCAAAACAGGCGTATCCTTCATCGAATTTACAGTCATGCCACTCTTTTTCTCCTCGCCGGAAAATAACGGAACCTGAACCATAGATCCAGGGTTATCGCCGTGAACGACGTCGTAGCGTAAGCTAGGCGTGCCGTCTCTCTCGGTGACGTAGATGAGATGGAGAAGAGACGGGTCTTGTGGTTGGATCTGAGATTTATTGGGAAGAAGAGAGATTAGTGCCGGCGAAGGAGAAGCGAAATGGCCGTTGAAATTAACGGATTTTCCGTCGGTGATACGGTGCTCATCGGAAGGCGACGGCGGACGATGGTTCGTGGGGAGAGTAAAGATGTCGAATTCGAAAGTGGGTCTCCCTAGCGTCGTGAACAAGATGGTCGAGCCATTTGAAACCTGAGGCTTTTTAGCTAAAGCCGACGATAAACAGAGGAGAGCGAAGAGGAAGAAGAGAGTGGAGTTGTTGATTTTCATGGTTAGGTTGTCTGGGATTTTGCAATTGGCGGGAATATCTTATAGTTGGAAGTGTTGACGTGGATGATATTGACTCGTTGGTTGACTTAAGTGACCCTTGATTTTAACCATTTCGGGAAGTTTTATTTTTGTTAATTAAATTAAAGAAAAAATCATTCGACTTTGGGGGAAAAGGAATTTTTGCCATAATTTGTGTTTTCTTTTTGTTTGATAGAAAAACCGAATTTAAAATATGATATCAAATAATTTTATTTTTGGAAATAGAAAAATATCCATCTGAATTGAAGGTGATGGATGAGAGGGATACACTTGGAACATTACAAGATAGCATCTTGACATTATCCAGGAGTAATGATTTGTTGAAAATAAAATCTAGGAATATTGATAGAAATTAGAAATCAACATTTTTAACATGTTGTAAAGTAATGATTTGTTGAAAATAAAATCTAGGAATATTGATAGAAATTAGAAATCAACATTTTTAACATGGCAATAAAATACAACTGATCATCAGATTTTATATACATACAAAAGTATTAATGTGTATACTTTTAGTTTATATACATACAAATATACATACATATATATATATATATATATATATCCTAGTGTATCGAGATCATACAAATTTTTTTTTTTTGGTCAACCGATATCATTCAATTTAGCTAGCATGTTTATTTATTTCAATAAAAAGTTTGGAATAGCAAAAGTATAAAACTATATAATGATAAATGCACAAATAATATACAATTATTCTACCTCTTGATGATTAAGAGTTAGTGGACCGACACATGCATATCTCTCAAGTCCGGAACTTAAACATGTTATATAATTCAATCTCAAATATCACTTGATCATGCCATCTCTGGATTTCGTCTTTAATGTTTTGTCAGTCGAGTTAACGAAATTTGAGATACATCTTACATTTCATCAGGTAAAATTAACTATTATGTGATTTTATGGATATGCCTTTTGTCGTTTAAAAGATCTCGATACTGAAAATATAGTTTATTCTGTATAGTTCCGAATTTTTTTTACATATAAAAAGTTGGGAGGACAAAAAAATGTGTAAAATATCCCACCCTCCAATAATTAGTGTCTAGAGAAGAGAAGTCGTAGTTGTCTAGTAGTTGATTTCATGGATTCTTATGGTTTGGATATTTGTTGCTACTACTTCTCCTTGTGGCCTTATCCATACCTCAAGGTTCCTTCACACTTCCTTTTGCCCACACTCGTACTGTCTTTCCCAACTTGCTATTAGATCTATTATTTTTATCTATACATCTCACCGAACTGGATATTTATGAATTGTATAACATTGAAAAATAAAACTTAAAAACTATTCATTTTCTTATATGACAATTATTACTTGAAAGTCACTTGTTCATAGTAATGCCTTTTTTTTCTTTTCTATGTGATTTATCTTCACGTTTAGGGGTTGATGAATATTAGCAGAACCTGTTCCAAATCTTGGATATAATTATCGAGCTACAAAGATAAATTTATGAACGAACATATTCATATCCATTGAGACACCAACAAAAGCAATTTGTTATTCCATGGGAATGAAATTGATATCTATGAATGAATCATCTCTAGGCTATATAGATGATAAAGAACATTCGATATATATATATTCATATAAAAGAAAATCTATTCGGTTTTTGGGGCTATACAATATCCCCCATGCTGTTTTTTTGTTGGGTGTACAGAAAGATGACAAGTACCGAGTTACTGTTTAAAGGAAAAATGAGAGAAAAGAAGATAAAAACAAAACAAGACTGAAGGAAACTCAACAGACACTTATGTGTAGATATAAGCACACAGAGACACAAACAAACAGGTACCAAGTCTCTTCAAGTGTCTCTATCTCTTAATCAACCATCGCTAGAAGTAATCAGTCCCGTTTCAAGCTCTATTGGAAGCAAACTGTTCTCAAACCTGAAACGAAAGACTCGGGGGGCAACTATATCCGCAACATATGGGCTTAAGAGAGCTCCTCTTTGTTGAACTTGTTCCAAGCTTCCTGTTCAATTCAAATTTGCATGCAGTTAATCAATAGAAGAATCCAAACACTCTAGTATAAAAAAGTTAGCTTGAAGCCGAGGTAAGCTTTGTGGATTTAAATGCATGAGACAAGGAACAACACCGGATTTCTTCAAATTACTAACACTACGTGGTCCAGATACTAAAAATTTTGGTGGGAACTACACTCTTCTGTCATTTTTTTTTGTCTACATTGGATTCTAGAAAGAGAGCTGCTCATGCAGATCCACTGAGAAAATACCTTCAAAATGTCAAAAACCTTTTCGGCAATATACTTCTGTTCAAGGGTGGCTCCTTTCTGCTGAACTTTATCGGGATGGACATACAGTGTTGCCTTTCTATATACTTTCTTGACTGCTGACGAAGTGATCAAATCTGTTAGAGAAACAGTCTCCCAACCACATCCGGGCCAGAGTACCTGTCATCGTTCAAACAGAAAAGGAACCCAGTGAACTTAGGAGGGGCAGATGCAATAGAACATTTATTTACAATTTTTTAATTATTTAAAAGTTAAAACTCACGATTTGCAAGGAAGATAACAGCGCACGCATGTTTCCTTCTTTTCCAGTTGCCCAACGCCTTATCTCACCATCAACAGTCTCAGAAATCCTCTGAAAAGCAAGATTAAAAGGAAACCATCGTTGGTATTTAAACACACCAACAAGAAGACTCTATGTAGATCTAGAAAACAAAATCACGAAAGGAAATGTAAAATGTCAAAAACAGCATTATCATAATGAAGACTAACAAATCCAAAAAAGGTTATTGTCCATAAATAAGCATCCTGATAATGAAGATTAAAACAGCAATGTCAAGAAAAGCATAACTTACAGTTCTCTGTTCTTGTTCAATCCGAGATTGATGATCACGGTTATTCATATCAGCTACAGCTTGTGCCTACATTTTAAAAGGCACGGAATAGTGTAAAATTATCTAGAACCAAAATATACAATCAAGCACAAGCTAGACACTGATGAGGTAGCAACATTTAAACTAGAAATTGGTTGCAGTATGCCAATCGGTTACGAGTATCACCAATCTTGACGGGCAAACAAGACCACCAAATCATATAAAAAAAGACCTGACGTTGGAAATATGTTTCAACTGATTCAACACATTCTCCAGGGACTTGGCAAAACTTTTGAATGCAAAGGGGTACACTTTCAGTCAAAAGGAAAATTCATCATGGACTTTTATACCAGCATTCAGTGTAATGAGATATCATCATAAGTTGCAGAGGGGAAAAAGAGTCAAGGGCTGCACCAGAAGAGACAAAAGAAAACCAAAATAACCACACATACCACACGGCTCTTTGTTCTCTGTTCACGATCCCATCTGGCCTTTCTTCGTTCTTCGCTTTCCCCTGGGATTTCCTCAAATTCTCTAAATATAGGATCCTCTGTAGAGAGAGAAACAATTCTAAGAAAGTTAGCCCATAGTAACCAATTGCTGAAAGAAACATGTTTTCACAACATCTACCTCCAAAAAGTGCAGAAAAGTCATCCACCAGATTTGTTGGAGCAGGAGGCTTCTTTGTACTAGAAACCCCATTACGCGTCTTTTTTGGCACGTTGACTGCTTGCTTGCGAGTTGTCTTTGCATCAGAAAGAAGAATAAGGATACACATATAGAACACATTTTCTTTATTATAAAAACTTGTTACGTGGAACTTGGTAATATTTCAGAAGTTGTTCTTACTTCAGTTGTCGTCCGTGATTTTGGTACACTGCTGGATCGAGGCCCAGAGCTGAAAAAGGAGTCAAGGTCATCTGCACCAAACTGTTTTTTCTTTGTTCCAGCATCTTCAGCTTCTCTATATTTACTAGCAGTGTCAGATGCCGAGGCACTACGTCGCATAGTACCCATGGCAAAGTCTTCAAGTTCGTCTATTGATGACATTCCTGAACTCTTACCTGCGCGAATAATTCCTTGACTAAGTACAGCACAATGGAAACAGTAAACAAAAGCTCTAAATCAACATACTTTCAGGTTATCAAAGAGATTAACCTCTGTCCACTTTTTGTGTTGGTTTAGGCGGAGGCTTGAGTTTTGTAGAAGTCTGTGAAGTATTTGATGGTTTTTTCCCCTGAGAACTGACTGAAGCAGCAAATTCTTCTAATGGATCCACGAACAGAGCTGATGAAGAATTTGCTGCAGACGTAGTTGATTCTAGAACCACAAAAGGGTCAGCATCAGCAAAGTTCGATGCGGTAGTGTTGCTGAAAAATCAACCAAAAACAAAAATTAATCAACCAGAAAAATTAACACCATGTCCATAACACTAAACATTTTCCTGTACAAACGTTATTTCAAATACCATTCACGAGTCAATAGCACATTCCATACATGACAGACATCAGAAAATCACATACAAGATATTTCACGAGGTGATGGAGAAAATAAAACCAAAAATGAATAGAAACTTGCAATCATGGTTCATAAACTGATCACAAACCTGCTAGTAGTCTGAGAACTTGCACCAAAACCGGGTAACAATTCATTAAAATTAGCTTCATTCTTCTCCATACCCACGGAACTGTTCTCGTTCCAGCTCTTCGATTTGGGACCAAACTCACCCATATCACCCAACAAATCATCGACCGCAGGATATTGCTTTGTGGACGAAGAGAATGACCCAAATATATCATCATTGCTAACGCTAACGGAGCTTTTAGACCCCGGCAAAACACCAAACAAGTCATCAGCATCAAAACCATGCGCCGAAGAAGAGGTTTTCTTTCCCGAATTCCCAAAGTTGGAGAACATGAAATCGTCGTTTAAAGAGGACTTGCTATTATTACCAGAAGATGTCTTGTTCAACCCACCAAAAACATCAAATCCACTAGAATTCGCTCCATTCCTAATATTAGTAGAGCTCGACGTAAAGAAAATGTCGTCACCGCCGCCATAGCCATTACCAGAATCCTTATTCCAAGAGCTATTCGACGTTGTTGATTTGGCATTAACACCAGAGCCTGGACCAAAATTCCAGCTCTGACCATTGTTAGGGTTAACCGAGCGCTTGGAAGCAGCCATAGGAGCAGATTTACCTTGAGGCTTGATCCCATAACGCTCCGTAAGAACACCAAACTCGTCCATCTCGGCGACCGATCGAGAAAGAGAAGAAACGATTTCCCAAAAATCTCAAGATATATAAAAAAAAACACACAGGAATCAGATCGATCCCGGGAAAAATCACGGATCTGACGTGAAAATGGGAAAAAAGGGAAAGAGGAAATCGGAGGTTGACGAGAATCTAGAAAACAATGGTCTCTCTCTCTATGAAGAAATTAATCTGAGAGAAAGGCACCGACGGTGTGGAGACGACGATAGATTGTAATCTCTGTTTACCCACACAAATTAATGGTGGGTCCTTGACAGGTGGCTTTTGCTTTTAAAATTCCCACCTTCCCTTTTGGTTTATTTTCCTTCAATTCTTGGTTATCTAGTTTTCTCCTTTATATATCCAACATATTTTTATTATGTTTAGTCTTTTTTTTTTGCTTATACAGTCACATTCCAGCAATCTGATATAATTCGTCCAACCTGGTCCACTTTGGATATATTATTAGTCTTCTTGCAAGTACATGGATTATTTACAGGGTACACTATGCATACATTTTTCTTTATAGTATTATGTTTTTGTTCTTTATTAAATTTAGATATCAGTTATACATAGAAATTTATGAAACAACATTACTTTTAACATTTAATTTAAATAAACAATACAGAGACTTTTTCAATATAAAATATAATAAATTCTAAGACGTCATTTATAGAAAAAGGAATTAAATTACTCATCATTTTTTTTTCTCCATCTAATATATCAACACCCAAATTCTATTTTTACAAGTGGCAAATGATTTAAAATTGTAGATACCAGCCACAATAATCAGAGTTTACCAATCTATATTAAGGTGGATCAAAATATGTGAATCAACGAAACTAAACATTACATGTGCCAAACCTAAACGGATCAGACTAACCCATTTCAAAAAAGCTCTGAATAAATGAATGATCTATTTCACCAATCTGGGCTTTATAGGCATCATTTGAAATGTCTTATTATGGCAAAACTGTGCTTTGATTGAAGCCACAACTGGTTAGTGTGATTGGCTATGATCTGTCTCATTACATTCCAAAAATAATAATTCAATCATTGTCTTCTTGTCCGTGGAGATGCACTTTCATAGAGTTTTCTCTAAGAACATGAACACAACTACAAATCGAAGTCACACATAAGATAAGGAAAATTCTAAGTTTCTTAATTCACGAAGTTGGAAGTATCCTTGAATCTTTTAGCGCTGAAGTATCATGTGCTTACCAATTCCCTTCTTTGATTCAGTGCCTTTTAGATTTTGACTCGGCTTTGGAGAGCATGTATCCTGCGATCTTGTTCATCTCATATAACAGCCCAGCAGAGAACAAGAAACTGCAAGAAGCACAATGAACAGCAAAGCAATCACATCTTTTAGCCCAGAGAGTTATGAAATGATGTTAACAATGAAGATTTGTATATCGAGAATAACTAGTGTTACCAGGTTGTAATACAAACTCGATGCACCGTGCTAGCAGCAATAAGAGCTATGATTTCCGCAAGAATCACTATGAACAAAAAAAAAAAAGACTTTAATAACTTGCAGAACTTACTACATGTACCAACAGCAAACAAACTTTAGATGATAGTTTTCACAGTGATTCTTGCATAAGTGAGAGATGACAATGAATTGACAAAACACAGATCAATTAAGACATCTACTCTGATAATAAGATTCCAGGTTAAAGAACTGATTCACCGGGAGACATATCTTGCCCTTCGAAACACATAAGAAGGACATTTTGGAATCTTGTAATCCAGAAAGAAACCTTTGGAGCATAATCTGAAATTTCCACAAAAATCTAAAGTCTTAAAACTTCAGAACTATAGACAACTGATGTTGGGCAGAGTGATGCAGAACACAGTATGCTATTTAACAGGAAAGCAAGGATCATTGCCTTCTCAATGTGTATGTCAAAGAGAAACATACCTGCACCCCAGCTACTCTTCATGCCAGAAGACTCCTGGAAATTTCCGATGAACTGCAAGTAAGAAAGTGGCGTAAATCCAGATCGTCAGCTAACATTGTAGAGGAATTTGATAAAGCGAAAAAATTACATACACGATATACACAAGCCTTGATTTGAATGTCAGAAGATTCAGAACCAAAAAAAAATCCCAAATTTGTAATAGACTACGAGGAGATTCCTAAGTCAGAGTAAAGTGTTTAGGCAGCTAAGGAACTTACTGTGAGAGACAACAGAAAGAGGAGGGAGCTAGTGAATCCTCCAAGGATCGTGAACAGCTCAGAAGAAGCTAATTTCCCTCGGTACACTTCTTGAAGCGAGAGAACCACTGTAAACAGAAGAATAGACCCGAGCATCGATGTTCCAGCTCCCGCCATTGATTCTTACCTTCTCCTAAACCTAACGGGAAATGAAAGATCGTGTCAGGAAACAAAGGGTAGAAGAAATTCGCGTTCGACAATCAAACAGAAAATCTAAAGCGAAAAAATTCTGCATGATCCGAGAATGTGATTGAGATTACCTTGAAAACCCTAGCGAATCAGATGTTCTGTCTTCTCGTCACTTCCTCAGTTCCACGTCCAAAGATCGATAAACCGCAATGAAGAAGACGAGGAAAAAAAAAAAGAAAAAAGAATTGGGAATTTGAGTAAAATGACCATAAGCCCCATAATTTCTCGTTTATATTATAGATATACCCTCACGACCAAACGTCGTTTTATAGCGCACGGTGTCGTATTGATTCAGTTGTTTATCGGAGGTTCCAATCGCTGGTGATGGAGCCACCGGAGTGTCCTGTGTGTCTACAGTGTTACGACGGCGAGTGCACAGTTCCTCGCGTGCTCGCCTGCGGACACACGGCGTGCGAGGAATGCCTGAAGAATCTTCCCAAGAAGTTTCCGGACACAATCCGATGTCCGGCGTGCACCGTTCTCGTCAAGTTTCCACCTCAAGGACCATCAGCTCTCCCTAAAAACATCGATCTCCTCAGATTGTTCCCTTCGAGTTCCCAGGTTACGTTGGAATCTAGCCGGAATTTAAAAAAAGTGGTTGAATTTGTCACTCGATCATGGTCCGACGACTTCTACGTTACTTGGAAGGACCGGATCCTACTGTACGACGCCGTTTCCGTGGAGAACGGGGAGAGTGAAGGTAGTGATGTTGCTTCATCTTCGCGTTTATGTGGATGTCTGAAGGATGATTTGACGGTGAGTCTTTTACGGGTTGCTTCGTTTCAGCATGGTGATTGTGATTCTGTACTCAAGTATAGTTATGTCCAGAGAATGATGAGTTGTCTGTGGGGGATGAGAGAGGAGGAGAGAGATGAGCTTGATACGATCATCTCTGTTAAACAGAGAGGTATTTCTAAAGTTTTTGGCTTGTGGGGTGATTTGAAGAACGGGGTTTTGTATTTAGTAGGTGAGAAGCTTACTGGCTTTTCGTGGGAGGAATTCGATAATCTCACTGAAGATGATACTTCATGCTTAGCAATAATCGGTATGCAAATATGTGAGGCACTTCTCAATCTGCACAAGGAAGGGATATTCACAGGATGTTTGAGTGTTTCTTGTGTGAAATTCGACGAATTTGGGAATGCTTTTGTTGATTTGATCGAGTTGCTGGTAACTGGAAGGAATGTGTATCGACTTATCGCTGAAGAAACTAGCTCTTTCAGCAAACCAGTCGGTGCTTTGGAAATGGGCATGTTTTTGGTCCGATTACTACAGAAGGGGATTTATATGAGCTCAGAGGTGTTGTTTGAATTGCTGAAAGAACAGAATATGTTCATAAAAAATGCAAGCTCAAAAGATTTGGTTTCATATAGCTCTGATGTCTGGCCAGTTTGCTTTCTTCTCCTCAAGCTTCTTCTTGGAAAACGGTTTTCTGAAGAGCTGATTGAAAGTGTAAATTGTGTGGATCCAAAAGGATGTGACGAGGGAATTGAGGATTTCTTGTTGTTGTGCACAGGTATTACAGAGAAATTAAGTTCTAGAATAGAATCTGAACTTGGAGGGAAGTTTAAACCGATAATTCAAATTCTTTCCCAGTGTTGCTGTCTTGATCCTCAGGCTCGTCCAGCTTTGACTGATCTATGGACATGCATCAGGGAGCTGGTAGTGTATCCTAGGTTCAATTCTGTGATTGGATTGAATAAACCGATCTCTGGAAAAAGGAAAGAGTTTAGTTTGGTTCTAGGTGAATTATGCCGCTTGATAGAAGTGGGATCCAAAGAACTTGAAGAAGAGTTGCCTGGAAGGGAAAATGGCAGTGAAGCAGAGGAGGGTAAGGTTGCCATAGATTTTGTTGGGAGACTCGCAGAAGGAAAGATGAAATCTAAAGACATGCGGGGACACCAAGACTGTGTCACGGGTTTAGCGGTTGGAGGTACACCTTGTTCTTTGTTCTTTTGGTTAAATTGTACAAGCTATATATTTTTTGAATAAATGATAAAAAGGTACCCAATTTTCCTTGCAAGAGTATTATTTAGATGATGCATCTTTAAATGTTAAGACTGTATCTTGTTCCTTTTCTCTGTGTAGGTGGGTTTCTGTTCAGCTCCTCACTTGATAAAAATATCCTTGTATGGTCTCTGAAGGTACAGATGCAATCATGCTTCCATATATAAAGTTAGTGATAGGTCCTTTATAGATTTTTGTTCTTGTTCTTCCCAGCTTGGTAACAGCTCTCTGATAGTTGTATGAAGTAAGGTTTCTGCGGCTTAGTTTTCTAACAAGCCGTAATTCTAGCTATATGGATCTTCATGCAAAACATGCTATATGCAGGACTTCTCTCATGTGCATACATTTAAAGGTCATCAGGATAAAGTAATGGCTTTGATACACATCGAGGGAGCAGAACCAGTATGTGTCAGTGGTGACGGTGGAGGAGGTATCTTTGTATGGAGCACTACTTTCCCTCTGGAAGAACAGCCGCTAAGAAAGTGGTATGAGCCAAAAGACTGGCGATATACTGGCATTCATGCTTTGGCATACTCAGAATATGGGAATGTGTATAGTGGCAGTGGAGATAACACTATCAAAGCTTGGTCATTGCAAGTAAGTTAATTTTCCTGTACACTTGTAAAGCTTGGTTCTGATAAGATTTTCATCATATTATCTGAAGAAAGTGATTGTTTTCTCAGGATGGAAACCTGGTTTGCACTATGACTGGTCACAAATCTGTAGTTTCAACGCTTGTTGTGCAAAACGGAGTACTATACAGCGGAAGTTGGGATGGAAACGTTAGATTGTGGAGTCTAAGTGACCACAGTTTGTTGACGGTGTTGGGGGAAGAGACTCCGGGTATTATAAGATCTATTCTGTCTCTAGCTGCAGATGACCAAACCCTAGTGGCAGGTTATCAAAACGGAGATATACAGGTTTATATCTATCCTAAAAAACATTTTGCTCAGCTTGCTTCATTTCAATCTTATTCTCAGTCTCTAAACCGGGACTCTTCTGATTGTTTTTCCAGATATGGAGAGATGGTACATTGATGAAGTCAATTCAAATACAGAGTGGTGCAATTCTCAGCATTGCCGTGAACGGTAAATGGCTATTCACTGGAGGTTGGGACAAAACCGTCAACGTACTGGTAATCCACTAGTTTGTATACCCGAGCTATTGACGAACAATCGACATAACTTATCAAAAGTGAAAAAAGAATCAACACTTTACCCATTATCTGATCCCGGATTTTCCTCCTAACATCTGTTTCCAAACATCGGTTTGTAGGAATTGTCAGGAGATGAGATATCACTAGACTGCACTCACGTTGGATCGATCTCGGGTTCTTCAGTAATCACATCTTTGTTATATTGGGAAGGCAAGCTCTTTGCAGGGTTTGCAGATACAACCATTAAGGTGATAGCCACACTTCAAATTATCTGTTTTTATTGTTGCATACCTCTGTTGTTGAGATTGGTCTGACAAGAGAGTTTTGTCTCCATGTTCCAGGTATACTATTGTGGACGCTAACAAAAACTAAACTTTCTCATCTTGTTCCTGAAGATTCCACTCTCGCAAAAAGATGTTGTTTATATCTAAATAAAATCATCTGTATACGAATCCTTTGTCCCATTTGTTGATGTTATATGTGATTAGCAACTTGCTTATACTACGTTGAGATCAATACAAGAAGATGAAGTTTTTTTTTTGATCGACTGATAAATTCTAAAGTTAAGTGACATATTGCGAAAGACTGAAATTCTCAGGGACTTAAAAGTGAAACTATTAATTATCAAGACCCTTTAAAATGGGGGTAACCAGCAATTTAGCGCCACCCATCGGTGAAACGGTGGCAAAACGTTTTCAGGGGACTACGGAACGAGAAATGAGACACAGAGCTTCCTTCAGACATGGATGCTTGACCATAACAACAAGATAGTTACTGTAACGAAGCAATATTTGTGAATATGGGCACTGTTTCGAATCTTGTGAACCCTAATACATGCCTTCCAGCTCCTTGCCTCCTGTCTCGTAGTAACAAGTTTCCATGGACAAAACCCATATCTGGTGTTTTTCTCTCTCGGTCCGTCACGCCGATTCAGAGGTGTCACCTTGCTCGAAGAAGCTGTGTTTCTGCTTCCCTAACGGTATTATACGCGTCAACTCTCTTGATACTGTACTGTGATAACTTGTTAGTACTCGTCGCACACCAACTGTTCGATCATTTGTCTCTTCCGTATTTATTAGATGTTTCTGGTGTCTCTTTTCTCTCATGGAATTGCGAATGTGTAAATTACTAAGGATGTTTGTGCGATGCTTTTTTGAGACTTGGGGTTGGAATTTTCTTTCTCAAGATTCTCAGTGGTATTTTTACTTCTCCTCTTGTTTTATTTATTTAGTTTAGCTTAATCCATATTTTAGGGAAATCTGGGTCGTCTGAAGAGGAATTTACAAGATTTTACGAGCATGAATTATTGGGTTGTGCGGGACTACTATCGTCTTGTGGAATCTGTCAATTCCTTTGAACCACAGGTTCAAGGCCTTTCCGATGAACAGGTTCAACTTAGTGTTCACTGCTTGAGACGTTTTATTTATTGATATGTCTCTTTAATGTATTTTGACTTTTGTTTGTTTTCCTCCTTAGCTGAAAGCTAAAACTGCTGAATTTCGAGAAAGATTAGCGCGAGGGGAGTCCCTACCAGATATGCAAGCTGGTTTGATCAAAATCTTACGTGGATTTTAGTTTACTTTTCTCTTAGGAATGTACTTTGTTTTGATAAACCTATGCAATTACTCTCTCACTTTTTGCGTGTCTTTCCCTGTCTAGAGGCTTTTGCTGTTGTCCGTGAAGCTGCAAAGAGAACAATTGGAATGCGTCATTTTGACGTGCAGGTCTGTCTATATCTATACTCTCAAACTGTAATCCATACTGTTTCTTGGGTGCATTTCTATCATTTTTGAAGAGAGATTGTTAGGTATACTTATGGTTTTTGTTGCATCAGATAATTGGTGGAGGAGTGCTTCATGATGGATCCATTGCGGAAATGAAGACAGGTGAAGGGAAAACACTAGTCTCTACATTAGCTGCATATCTTAACGCATTAACTAGCGAGGGCGTTCATGGTATGTTGTCTGCTCTCTTTGACCACTTACGACTTGATAATTGCTGATATTTTGAGAAAGGCTGGTGTGATGTATTGCCTAGTTGCCGCAATTTTCGCACAATACTGATAAACAATGATATACCTATAAAAATGTATCATTTAACATCTAGCTAAAGCTGTTGGTATTGATTTTCTGGTGGCAGTGGT
Source organism: Pseudoturritis turrita (assembly GCA_900406555.1). Taxonomy (NCBI): domain Eukaryota; kingdom Viridiplantae; phylum Streptophyta; class Magnoliopsida; order Brassicales; family Brassicaceae; genus Pseudoturritis; species Pseudoturritis turrita. The sequence continues at coordinate 45,331 of OVBL01000487.1, forward strand.
TACTGTGAATGATTACCTGGCCCAGCGTGATGCTGAATGGATGGGTCGTGTTCACCGCTTCTTAGGCCTTTCAGTTGGTCTCATTCAGGTAGATTTCACAGGTACTGTTTGCATTCTACCTTCTGAATTTCAAAGCAGTAAACTTATGGCATTTTCGTCTACAACTGATTGTGCAATTAGAGAGGAATGAAAGCTGAAGAGAGAAAATTCAACTATAGCTGTGATATAACATACACCAATAACTCGGCAAGTATTTCACTCATATCGATTCTTCTACTTGGGTTATACTTTATTTTATTTTTTTATCTCTCATCTCCTTCTACTAACACTTGTGCATATCTCAGGAGCTTGGATTTGATTATCTGCGAGATAACCTTACTTCAAACAGTGAACAACTTGTGATGAGATGGTAGATCCCATAAATCTATTCACTGCTCAGTTTTGTTCAATAGTGACAGTTTATAATCTACAGGCCAAAACCATTTCACTTTGCAATAGTTGACGAAGTGGACTCAGTCCTCATTGATGAAGGCAGAAATCCTTTGCTAATAAGTGGTGAGGTAATACGGTTCATTTTGATAAGCTTAAAAGTTTTATTCTTTGGAGATTTAGACATTTGGATTATAGTCCGAATCTAGTTAAGAATTTCCTATGCAATAGAGAAAGAAAAGCAGTATCATTGGGACATAATTTCAAAGATTGATGGAGTCCTTTCTGTTGTGCTTGTATCACAGGCTAATGAAAATGCCGCACGATATCCAGTTGCTGCTAAAGTGGCTGAACTTCTCGTAAAAGATATTGTGAGTTTTACCTTTTCCTTTTTCTGTTATTTTATTGCGACCTCAGGAACTGATTTTCTAAATGATATTTGAAAATCTTATTAATAGCATTACAAAGTTGAATTGAAAGAGAACTCGGTGGAACTCACAGAAGAAGGTATATCTCTTGCTGAATTGGCTCTTGAGACGGGTGATTTATGGGACGAAAATGATCCATGGGCAAGGTATCTGCTTGTTACTATCACTTTTATTCTTTATGTTCCAAATGGTGACGTAAGACTTCGGTGGTTGGCAGTTAGTAGTAAGACTTTGAATGTGGAATTTTTAGATTTGGTGGTCATGGTTACAAAATTTAGAATAATGGCATATGTTTGGCAGTTACTGGTGGAGATATGAAGTAAAATGATGTACATGTTGTTGCTAATAAAGGGCTTATGATTGAACAAAGAATAGTGGCATTAGTATTGTATTATTTTCTTACATATACAATTATGAGTTACGATCCTCTCTTTGTAAGAACTTTTCAGTAAGAAACTGCTTCCTGATCTTATTTCATATTCGCAATCCTATCATGTTCTGTTTTTCCTGTTTCGAACTAGTTTTTTTTCCTCAAATTTAGTTCAAAGTTTCTGTGCAGTTCTTTGTTATCCCTGTTTATTGGAATATTTTTTTATTAATGCAGGTTTGTTATGAATGGTTTAAAAGCTAAAGAATTTTACAAGCGTGATGTTCAATATATTGTAAGAAATGGGAAAGCACTTATAATTAACGAGGTATAAGTAGTTCTGGCTTCAATTGTACTCATTGTTTCATTTCATAAATCGATGCGAGATAGCTAGTAATTAATGTAGTTTCATTTGTATCTTATATTATTTAAAACAGTATGAGAGTTTGAGTAAGTAAGGATTCAAATCTTTTCAGCTGACTGGAAGAGTTGAAGAGAAAAGGAGATGGTCTGAAGGCGTCCACCAGGCTGTGGAGGCTAAAGAAGGTCTAGAAATTCAGGTCTGTCACCCAGACTCATAAGTTGTAATGTAAAGCTATGCCTAAAAAAATTTCATGCTCATGAAATTAACTCTTTGATCTTAGGCTGATTCAATTGTTGTGGCTCAAATCACCTATCAGTCACTCTTTAAACTCTATCCAAAGCTCTCCGGGATGACTGGGACAGCAAAAACAGAAGTATGCACACGGGGATTCCCTTTGACCCACCTTCTTAATCTGTTTCAAACATATGATCTTCTTGACTACACACGGCAGTTTGAGACATGCGTGTTTCTTCACATTCATGCAGGAAAAAGAGTTTTTGAAAATGTTCCAGATACCTGTTATTGAAGTTCCTACAAATTTGTCAAATATTCGAATCGATCTACCTATACAAGCTTTTGCGGTAAGCATCCTAAAAATTCACATTTCTGTTTGGAACCTTCGTCTCATTGTTAAAATTTAAACTAATTGTGCCTTCTTGTTCATCCCTCTGATATGGTGTATGCTAGACTGCTAGGGGTAAATGGGAACATGTTCGTCGAGAAGTTGAAGATATGTTCGGACAAGGTCGACCTGTTTTAGTAGGAACAACAAGGTAGCTCCATGTGATTAAACCACTTCAGGATCTTTTGCTCACATATTTAAAATATATTGCATGTACTGATGTCAGTTGAAAGTAGAATATACAGAAGAAAGATTCAAGCGCGCTTTTCTTGGGGTATTCTTAAAATATTGACATATATACATGTAGAATTATTTTATCGAGTGTTAGCTTATGTTGGCAGAACTTATAATGAACCAAGTAGGAGTACATACATAGGAACACTTATTTCTATGTTTAAATACATTACACTATTCCATTATTAACAAGTTAGCGTCATTTTGCAGTGTAGAGAATTCTGAATATTTATCAGCACTGCTGAAAGAATGGGGTATTCCTCACAATGTCTTGAATGCACGACCCAAGGTGGATCTGAAACTTATCCCTCTGCATAGTAAAACCAACATAGTATCCAAATGATATCATCTAGTTCTAATATTCTGTTTTACTTCATTCAGTATGCTGCCAGGGAAGCTGATTTTATAGCCCAAGCCGGAAGAAAATATGCCATCACTATTTCTACAAATATGGCTGGCAGGGGTACTGACATTATTCTGGGAGGAAATCCAAAGGTATAACATCCTTAACTTTCCACTTGAGTGTGTCCTTGATGACTTTACTTGTGAGAGCATCTAATTGTGTACATTGATATCCTGCACAAAATTCACCTGCTATGTTTGTGGCTGTAATCTTTCAGATGCTTGCAAGGGAAATCATAGAAGATAGCATCCTGTCATATCTAACGAGTGAAGTTTTAGCTGATAATACTGACGATAATGAGTTATCACAGAAGGTATTACTTGCAAAAGAATTTATATTATGAATTCTTTACATAGGTATTTTTAAGGATTACTTCTATCCCATTGTAGAATAATTGAACTGTCCTGTGAATCATCTCAGGTGTTGTCAAAAATAAAAGTGGGACCATCGTCGTTAGCTTTGCTAGCCAGAGCTTCTCTTATGGGTTTGCCTCTCAAATTTCAACACTCATTTTTAGGAATTTGTGCACATAGTCTATGGATCATGTTTGGTGTTTAGTTTACTTGATATCTTCTTTGGATTCAATTGACACAGCAAAATATGTTGGCAAAAGTGAAAATAAAAGCTGGACGAGGAAAAAAGCAAAGTCCGTGGTCACAGAATCTTTGGAGAAAAGCCAGACCATGGATCCTATGGAACTGCAGAATCTTGTCAACAAGCAGTCAGAAATGTACCCTTTAGGCCCTGCTATTGCTCTGGCTTATCTGTCCGTCTTAGAGGACTGCGAGGCCCATTGTCTGCTTGAAGGGTCTGAAGTGAAGAGGCTTGGAGGCCTTCATGTGATTGGGACATCTTTGCATGAGTCTCGGAGGATTGATAACCAGGTAAGCTACTAGTTTTGCTGCTCTGCCTTATGCCACTTTTTTGAATCAAATGTGCTAATCTTATAATTATTAGGTACTTAAGCCTTTTCCTAAAACCTTTCATTTCCAGTATATTATTTTGACTTTCTAACTTCAAAATTATGTTTCCCAGGCTAGTATCTAGAATGGTAGTATGATGAACAGGGAACTACATAATAGTTCATTTTTCCCCCCGAGGGAAATATGCTAATTTGTTCTCCTGAATTATATACAAAATAATCATTTTATTGTGGAGATGGTAGAGACCTTGAAATCAACACCGCATGCACCATTTGTCCTGTTTGATGTAATCAATGACGAGATGGATAATCTTCCAAGTTTCTGCCTCCATATTATTTCTTATAGCTTCGTGGCAGAGCTGGAAGGCAAGGAGATCCTGGATCCACGCGGTTTATGGTAAGGTAATCACATCAATTATTCTCCTGAACTGGAAAACCCTCTGTATTAGCAAAGTTACTTACGTAAAAGAGACTTTGCTTTGTAACATGATTTGTATTACTGTTGATTTGCACACAGCTTGCAAGATGAGATGTTTCAGAAGTTCAATTTTGATACTGAGTGGGCTGTGAGACTTATATCAAAGATTACAAACGATGAAGATTTACCAATTGAAGGTGACACAATAGTAAAACAGGTAAGTAGTTCATTTTTTTTTCATTTTCTTTGTGGTTCCATCATTGGTTTTCCTTTAATCAAAAATGGTCTAATTCTCCTAATCTGGTTCATCTCATTGGGCATTGTAGCTTCTAGCTCTCCAGATCAATGCAGAGAAATACTTCTTTGGTATAAGAAAAAGCCTGGTCGAGTTTGACGAAGTGCTAGAGGTACCTGCTTTGCTACTTTTAATCTGCATCTTGACCATATGGAAATACATATTTATTTCCATGATTATAGGTTTAAAAGACTATAGCTGTTTTCTCTTTACTTTGTAGCACACTATTATTCGTCTTTTCATTCCTATTATACTACTTGAACATGTATCTTCTCCCAGACGATGCTATGGGGTGACTAATTTAATTTTGTATTATTTGTAGTTCTTATTATATGTATGGCATATTCTGTATAGAAGTTTATAATGTTTGTGGGATACACCGTTATCTGAATCAACCATTTTCTTTTTCTTCTTCTTTAGGTTCAAAGGAAGCATGTCTATGACCTAAGGCAACTGCTTTTGACGGGTGATAACGAAAGTTGCTCCCAGCATATATTCCAGTAAGCGCTACACTTGCAGTAGCCTTTGTTATGTCCATGTCAAAGAAAGTCATGGACATTTAACTTTTAGCATGTGTTTCTTTCATGTGCATAGTTCTTCAACCGGGGACTATTGAGTATGAGATCTCACACATTTAACTACATAATTATTTCTCAGGTACATGCAAGCTGTTGTAGATGAAATTGTCGTTGGAAATTCTAATCCGCAGAAGGTAAATAATACTCTTGTCTAGTAAAATCTGCCGAATAAGGCTCATCGCAATGCTCCTTTCTCTTAAAAAAAAACATCTTGTCAGTTTTTGCTGCTATGTTCATTTTCTAATATCTTTTTCTTCTGGTAGCATCCAAGATACTGGAGCTTGGGCAAGTTATTGAACGAGTTTTTGGCTATTTCAGGGAACCTACTGGATGGTAAGCTTGTTTCATTGTTTTCCATTAACGTGCATAATTAACAATATCTTGCTTTAGTCTCACATGTAATCTAACAAGAAGCACCATCAGAGTCATTTTCTGGGGTCACAGAAGGAACCTTGTTACAGTCCCTTGAAAACCTGCATGAGACAAGTTCAATTGATATGGAAGACTTCTACCTTCCGCACCTGCCAAAACCCCCAAACGCTTTCAGGGGAATTCGCAGAAAAAATTCTTCACTAAGACGTTGGCTCGATATTTGCTCCGATGATTTTACAGGGTGAGTGCTAAAAGTTAATAATCTTTGTATATGTTGTGTGGACGTGCGTCCCATTAAGAAAGACCTTGAGTTTTACTCTTTAAAGATATCTTCTGTAGGAGTGGGAGGTACCGAACATCAATAAATCTTCTCCGGAAGTTCCTCGGTGACTATCTGATTGCTTCATACTTGAATGCTGTTCAAGAATCTGGCTTTGATGATGGGTACATAAAAGAAATAGAGGTACATGTTTGTTTTTGACTCTGCGTGTATACACATAACACATATGATTGACACTGCAAGATCTGATCGATTTTGCTCTTTTGGAAATAGAGAGCGGTTCTTTTAAAGACGTTGGATTGCTTTTGGAGGGATCATCTCGTGAACATGAATAAACTAAGCTCAGCAGTAACCATCGTGATCCTCATCTGTTTATATTTGGCTCTCTGACTGTCTGATACTCATTTTAAACCTCAATGTCAACAGGTGAATGTCAGAAGTTTTGCGCATAGAAACCCTCTTGAAGAATATAAAATCGATGGATGTCGGTTTTTCATCTCAATGCTAAGCGCAACCAGAAGGCTAACCATAGAATCAATCTTGCAGTACTGGTCATCCCCAATGGAATCCCCAGAATTATTTTTATCATAAGACTCGATCGACTCAAGCTGAGGTACCACACACTACATTCTCAACTAACTATATAGACTTGAATGCTAGAAAATCAGGCAATGTGCCCATTAATGCCCAAGTTTGATTACATATTATGCTTTTGAATTGAAAGTAATGTGATGAGGACGTTGAAAACCATGATCAATCTATCAGTGTCTTCAGTCCCAATGTTCCACAGAACACTGATGATGCCTTCATATCTTCTTCTGCATTTCCCTCTCTACGTATGTTTATGTCTATTGTCGATCATTATGTTGTAAATTTTATTATCATAATAAATATATTTTTTGTCATCATCTATAAATTAATTAAAACTATTGAGAAATTTAAACCGGCAGTTCATATAGATAATATCATACGGATTATCACAAGAAATATTTATATAAGAAATCAAAATATGGTCTATTAATAATAACACTTCTAACACTTTCTGTTTGTTTGTCTTTTTTTTTTTTGTGATTTTTACTTTCTCCAATAGATAAAATAAACACAAAAAATATAACTAATTCTCGAACCATCAAACATATGAATACCTAGTACCATTCACGGTTTTATTTGTATTGATAATTGATAATTATTTTCATTATGGTAAGAATATTGGTATGTATTGCAAATAAATCTTAGAGATGAAATATATTATCCAAAATGAGTTTCCGCGCAATATAGAAAATACCTATAGATTTATCACAAAATGGCGGTAAATTCAAAACACACAAATTAAGGTGTAGATTTTCTCGAATACACACCAAAAATTTTGTGAGCAAGCTACTACTGTTGTTTAAGATTATCCTATTGGAAAGTTTCTTGGGTTTTTATTTTGTTATTTGATTTCTTTTCAAGATTAATCTGTAGATTTGGTGGGAAATATAGTGTATAAATGGCTAGATATATATATTGGTAACAAAGGGATGCATAATATGTATATATATGGTTTGTGAGTCAATAATAGTGAGTAAGCAAAAGTGATTATTCTCCAACAGAGATGAAAACTTGTGTTCATCAATCTCTTTACTATAAATGGCAATATACATGAGGTTGCTGAATCGTTTATGACAAAATCTAACTGCTCCACTTCATGACTCACCAAACGTTTGGTTTTTTCAAGATGAGTCAATTGCTACGTTGAACAATGTATATAATGTGAAGATCTAAATGATTTCATCTGCTTAATTTAGCAATTAAGTGGAACAATTCGTAAAAGATTTATATTTATTACTTAAAATGATTATGTGGACCTATGCGAATTTGATGAAATGAAAGTGATTTTGACTCAACTTACCAATCTTAATACATATTATGATCGAAGTATCCAATGTCTTTAACACCATTTCATACATAAAAAATGACAAAAATAATTAAGCCACTAAATTTTATATCATATAAATTATCTTTTCTCGAAACTAAAAACAAATATGCATTCTTTTAAAAAACCATTTCCGTATTGTTTTTAAGAATATCGTAACCCTTAAAATATTAAACACTACAAATTTGTATTTTTGAACCCTTATTAAACCGTTACCAACTCTTGCTATTTACAAATTTTTTGTAAGTTTCGGTTAGGATTTGTTGGTACATAAACCATACAAATTGGCAATTTAAGGAATTTCTCAAGAATACAATTACACTTGATTATTCAAAAAAACTTCAATTGAAAACTTAACTTCCAAATCATATGTTAAAGTTGTCGAATATAAATTTTGGATAATAGCTATTACTAAATATCAATGTCTCTTCAATTAAAAATATGTGTATACAATTTGCCAGTATAAGAGACTTTGCTTCTACAAGTCTTTCCATTAAACGTAGCTTGTAAATATTTCTATTTGACACTCTCGACTTATTTATATTTTTCTTATGTATCTTGTGAGGTATAGCTATTGTTGTTTCAGTTTAGGCCTAGATATATGTTGGTAAAAAAAAAAATTTGTCACTTGTCTTGTCAGTCAATAATAGCAGTCAGCGAAAGTGATTGTACTGTTGAAAATAAGAGTCTGTGTTCATCAATCATTTACTAGAAATGGCAATAAAGCATGAGGGTTCGGTAAATTGTTTCATGACATACATCTATTTCAACTCAGCAAAAGGTTTTATTTTTCTCAAAATGACTTAGTTGTGGGTTCCAATAGTCACCATATAAAAGTGTGCACATATAACTTTTTCCATTTGCTTTATATTAATATAGCAACTAATTAAAACTATACGTAATCAATTGCTTTTTATTTTTAAAAATGATTATGTGGGCCGACGCAAATATTAATGAAATATATGTGGTTTTTGACTAATGTGTAGTACCATAAATCGGTCCAACAATACTGATTAAGTTAGTTTTTTATGTGAAATATTATAATAATCGGTCCAACAATAGTATGCAAATCGATACATTATTCATATGTATAACTTTACGAGGTCCGTACACCCCCAAATGCCAAACATTATCAGAGAGATTCATGCAAATACTGCAATAAACATAGATATATAAATCATGCGCCGCTTTATTTAGACGTAAATATAATGTAGGTTTCGAAACTATTTATTTCAGAAGCTTGTCATGGATCATCTCGCGGAGATAAAGAACTGTGTTGGTGGATAAGTCCGGATCAATGATGTCGTTGGAAAACTTCTCGGACTCGATGGTCCATGCCACGTGGCTACGCCTACGGTCGATGATCAATGCCACGTGGCTACCGGGGATGGTCAATGCCACGTTGGTACCGTGGTCAGTGTCTTCTATAGGAAAAATGGTGATGGTTACTTTGAGCGTCTTGTAGTTCCTCATTAAGACATGAGTGCTCCTCATTCTCATCGTACTTGTTCTATTCTCCCAATCTTCGGCCTCGATCTCCATCGTAGCTTTTAGTGAAACATATAAAGGCATTAGGGTTTTTAATCTATATAAATATGAAATATATTAAGTGATATATCAATGCATAAGAGAGTTAATTAATTACCATCATTTTTAAAAGCTTCGATGAAATCTTTAAAGCATTGATCTGCCGGAGACTCAACGTCAATGAAGTCGACCTTTCCATTAAGTACACAGCTTAGATGAAAATTGTGATCGATCTTCTCGAAGTACATGACCAGATACTTGACGATCTTCTCTGGATCTCCGATGTCATGGCGAACCTTCTCGAACTCGAGGGTCCAAGCCAGGCGGCTACCGTTGCTGTGTTCCTTAGGAGTTACGGTGAAGGTTGCTTTGACCGTCTTGTAGCTTTCCCTGACCCAATCTCCATGTATGGTCATGGTCACTGTTCTTTTCTCCAAATCCTTCGACTCCAACCGGATCATTAGCACTATCGGCAAAAGGGGTGCTATAGTGAAACATAACAATTAATTAAGGGTTTTGATCGATGTTAAAATATATATATGAAAGAAATTTGGAAGAGTTAATTATTTACCCATATCGGTAATAATGTCTAACTCGTAAGCAGTTTCGCTGATGAAAAAGTTAACGTATCCGTCCGCCGGAGACTTAATGTCAAACTCCCCAGAAGAAGATCCATGTAGTGCCATTCTCTCTTCTTCTTTTTTTACTGATAAGTGTATATATGTTTTGTGGGTTTGATTATAATTCCTTTCGATGAAGGTGTTTATATATATAGCGAGAGTTTGATGAAAATTTGATTAACTAGTTTTACCTAACTCCACTCATCCATCTAACTCTTTTTTTTTCACCACATCGAATCTTTCTAAATATAACCAAAAGTTTCAGTATTTACAATTTACGTCATCGTCCACTCAGTTAATTCATGTGGCATATGTGCGAATATATAAAAATGTATATTACGTCGTTATGAATTCATTATCTTTTACTACATTTTTTTAATTAAAATGTGACTATATAATATATATAAACCAATTAATGTGAATGTGATGAAATTAAAATAATTTTCACGCTCTAGTCACTTAATTTATACAAACTGAAGATTGTGCTTTAATTTAATTTGATTGTTGCATAAAAAAATTCCAGACTTTTACTAACAAAATTTTAATTGAAGCTTAATTTCAAAGGTATATTTAGATCGATGAGTACTTGGAGAAATGTCATATATAATTTGTGCTTTTAATTTAACTAAACTAAAGTATAAGTAAATAGCGAGATTCTTCTTTATTGTGTATGGATGTGGATCATGAAATTAATATGGTTTCAATTAATGATTGTTCAGGTAACTTCAACAGAACAACTTCATTGAAATTATTTCTAAGAACAATTTTCTTATCACTATTTAAAAGATACCTAGAAAGTGTGACAGAGAAACAAATTTGTAACAAAAAAATATAGATTTATCATTAAACAACGATAAACTGAAAGACACAAATTATTGTGTAAATTTTCTCAAACACACAACATATATTTTGTGAGCTAATATGATATGATTTGTAAGCAAGTCATCAAAAGCTAATGTTCTGTTGAGATGAGAGTTTATGCTAATCAATCTCTTACTAGAAATGGCAATAAAGAATAGAGGTTTGGTAAATCGTTTCATGACAACATCGATCTGACTCACCAAAAAGTTTTTTTCTTCTTCACGATGAATCAGTTGCGGATCCAATGGTGAAGACTCTATAAAGTGTGTAGATTTAGATTTTTCTATTCGCTCAATTTGGCAACTAATTGAAACCACATGTAATCAATTTTTTATTATTTCAAATAAAAGTGGTTTTGACTAATGAGTACTATGAAATAATAATCACAAACTACTCAGGTCATTCAATTACTAATTTTAATTTCTGTTACGATAAGAATATCTAATGTCTTCAACACCATTCCATACGCTAAAACATAAAACAAGCTATTGCTTTTATATTACAACTATATTTGATTGACGCTAAAAAATAGGCATTCTTAAAATTAAAAAGCATTTTATATACTTTAAAAAAAAATCTATAACTTTTGTAAATTTCAAAATACCACAAATTTGTATTTTTTAAACCCTTGTAAAATTTTACCTAACTCTTACTAATTAAAAATTTGTAAATTATAAGATTTTGTTGATAATTTATATATATATTAAAGCATATACATTGATATTATAATAATTTTCTTAAAGACACGGCAGTTTATTCAACAAAATATGGCTACCACATTACAAAGGAAATATCTTTCTCTTCCATTCACATGCTCTAGATTTTGGGTTTGATAATACTTGCTCACTCGCAAGAACTCATCCACCAAATCAATTTGGAAGCTATTAAAGAGAGATATATATGATTATGAGTGATATCACCAATATATCTCTTCTTTTTCAAAAAATATATTTTGTTTATGTTTCGAGACAAGGATATTGGTCCGCAGACTCTTTTGCAAAATCAGCATTTCGAACTTCTGTACCAGATACTAGTTAAGTTTGGTTTGCTGAATTAGTCTTGAACAAAAAAAAAAAAAAACAATTATACTTGATTATTTAAAAGGGTTTTCTGCAAAAAAAACCCTCCAAGTGGTTAGGGTTTGCAATTCTACCCTCCAAATCAATTAAATGCAGGTCAATCTGCAATATACGAGTCAACCCGCAATATAACCCTCGGCTATATCGATGACGTGGCAAAGTTTGACGATGTTGAGAATGTTGACGTGAGGTGAAACGCAGTGTTTGTGATGCCCTAAAAACAACAAGCAGTTTAAAAATTTATGTCGTTTTAGTTGTTAAAAACGACATAAAGTGGTTGGTGTTAAAACATAACTAAAATTGAATTGGGGAAAAATAGGAGTTTAGGGTTTAAGAAATCGATTTTGGGGAAAATTTTGTCGATTGTTTCGTGAAATCGATTTGGGGGAAAATTTTATCGATGGTTTCGTAAAATCGATTTGGGGGTTTCGTGAAATCGATTTGGGGGAAAATCGATTCCGATGGTTTTTTGAAGTTTGGCTTTTCTGGGTTTAACTTTTCTGAGTTTGAGTTTGTTCTTGAAAACGAATTGATAATTCGTGGGTTTACTAGAAAATAAGCATCTTTGTTGGAGCTGTGGAGAAACCGTTGAGGTTTGTTTCACTTTGTTCTCATGCACTGACGTTTTGATTTGTTTCTTGTAATTTCGTATTAATTTGTTATTTATCTGCAGTTTCGATTTGTACGCGTATGTTGGTGGATACTGGTCAAAGGATGATATGTATCATGGTGGAGAGGTACGTGAAGTAGGAAGGATGGTTGTTGATAACTTTTTCTTGAAAGTTGTGCGTATGCTATTAAAGGAAGCACTCGGGTATACTGAAAACATGAGAAAAGTGTCATGGTTTCCACCAGATAATGACAAGAAAGAGGATATAGATGATGATAGTATTATGAGTAAGGCCGTGGTTCATGCTGTTGGATATGGGGCAATGACTTTATATGTTGTCAGGGAAGATGATCCATATATTGGTAGGCGTAAAGCTGCTAAGCTAGGTATAGAAAAAAACTTTTCAGATGATGAGAGTCTCAGTTCAAAATCAGATAATGCTGATGGGGAGCAGGATAATGATGATGATGATGAGGAGCAGGATAATGATGCAACTGTTGGTGAGTTTGTGGAGCCGAATGATAGTAATAGTGAAGATGAGAATGATGCCATTGTTGTGATAGATGAGAGCAATTATCGAAAATTCATGTTGGGACAAGAATACAGGTCCATACAGTCTTCCAAAACTGCTATTACTCGATATGCAGTTAGGAAGAGGAGAGACGTCAAGCTTGAGAAGTCAGATAGTACTAGAGTGGTTGCTATTTGCTCAGATAAAAAATGCCCTTGGAGGATTTCTGCATCTATCAACAGCAGCAGCAGTAGAGTGGTTGTAAGAGCTTTCAAGGATGAGCATGATTATACTTGGCAAGGCAAGGTGTCACTTCTCACCAATGCTCGCCTTGCTGAGCTTTACATTGAAGAATTCAAGCTCAATCCAGATATATTTGCAAAGCAGTTGCAGAAAAAGCTGTTGAAACGCAACATCAATGTTCCAGAAATAGTATGTGAGAGGACACGGCTTAGGTGTCTACAAACATTTGATGAGGAGCAAGCAGAGTCATTTGCAAGATTGTTTGACTATGTTGCCATTTTGAAGAAAACAAATCCAGGATCCACAGTTGAATGTAAGGTAAGGGAAACAAAATTCTACAGATTCTATGTTGCTTTTCATGCTCTCAAAGATGGGTGGAAGGCAGCTTGTAGGAAAATAATTCACATTGATGGCACATTCCTGAAATGGAGGATGAGTGGTATGCTTTTAGTGGCTTGTGGCAGAGACCCTAATGATCAAATGTTCCCAATAGCATGGGCCATAGTTGATGTTGAGAATAAACCCAATTGGGAGTGATTTATTGAACATTTGGCTGATGATTTGGATCTTGGAACTGGGAATGGATTAACTTTGGCTAGTGACCAGTGTAAAGGTTTGGTCGCAGCAGTGAAAGATGTTCTACCATATGCAGAACATAGGTTATGTGCCAGACATGTTCATGCCAATTGAAAGAAGAGACATTCTGGAGCAGATTTTGAGGACTTATTTTGGGGTGCTGCAGATGCTTACTACCCTGCTTCCTTTGAGAAAAAGATGGAAGAGTTGAAGAAGCTATCTCCGGCTGCATATGATGATCTGAAGCTGAACATTTTCTGTCCTTGGTCAAGGTATACATTCTACTCTATTTAATTTACCTGTCATAATTGAATTATGTTCTCATAATGGATATATAAAACCTATATGCAGGGCATATTTTAGTGAGTTTGCTAAGTGTGATGCTGTTGAAAACAACCTTGGAGAGTCATTCAATGCAGCTATTCGGATTGCTAGAACCAAACCTGTAGTGGAGATGCTTGAAGAGATTAGGATATGCGTAATAGCAGGGAATGAAAAGAAACGGTCTGAGGCAGAAAAAGCAAACGGGGACTACACTCCTAGATCAAGAGCTCTGTTAGATGAGAATATCGAAAAAACTAAGAATTGTAGTCCACTAAGTTGTGGTAGGGGTGACTATGAGGTTGGCTATTTCAATGACAGGTTTGTTCCTTTCTCTCTTTCTTATATGTTTACCATACATTCATATAACTTTCTAACTTCTATGATAGGTATGTAGTGCAAATGAGAGGGGTAGTCAACTGCAGTTGTAGGATGTACCTCATCAGTGGGATACCTTGTTGCCACATCATTTCTGCACTCAGACAAGAGAAGCAGGCAAATCAAGATCCAAAAATTTTGATATGTGAGATGTTCACGGTAAATAGGCTGAAGAGATGTTATGCTAGTGGTCTAAGACCTGTACATGGCATTTACCAGTGGGAGAAAACTACTTCTGTAAGGGTCAGTCCACCTCCATATAAGAGGCCTCCTGGTAGACCTCCAGGAAAGAAAAGAAAGAGAGAAAAAGGTGAACGAAAACCAGGAAAAATATCCAAGAGAGGGACAAAAATAGTAAGTTTGGAACACTTAAACTATTTTTTATTTTATAATGGCTTTCTATCTTACTTTCTAATTGGCTTGTCAAACAGCATTGCGGCTTATGTGGACAAGAAGGTCATAACAAGCTTCATTGCAAGAATGGACCAGTTACCAAACCTCCTAAGAAACCACCTGTAAGGCCAAGGAAAACACCTGTTATATGTGCTTTAGCCTCTGATGATGTTGCACAAATCCAACATCAGATTGCTCAAAGTCAACCAAATCCATTAGAAGATATTCCAAGCATATCATCTGCACTGCCAAGAAAGGGCCGAGGAAGACCTCGTCAAACTCAATATGATTTTGGTGGCTCATCCTCTCAACCACCTCCTCATATGGAACCAATCTGATGTTGGGCAAATCAGTGAGAGATACAAGTGATAACACAGGAAAGACCAAATGATGTTACTTTGTGGTGTTTAAGTGTGACAAACTTTTTGTTGTTTTAAGTGTGTAAAATATTGTGGTGTTTAAGTGTGTAAAACTTTGATGTTACTTTGTGGTGTTTAAGTGTGACAAACTTTTTGTTGTTTTAAGTGTGTAAAACATTAATGTGGTGTTTAAGTGTGTAAAACTTTGAGTATGTTTTATGAATTTAGACAACCTGATGTAAAACATAACTTAATATCCATACATAATACAAACACATAACTAGAAGGCCTTATTTTGCAAAAAATTAAGGATCTTCATCCGCACTAATCTACTACCATACTAAACCATCTAATTGAATAAGTACCAAATAGTTGCTACAAACACAATCCCAACAAGAACCGCATACTTAACCATTGCAATCTCTCTTTCATTCTTCTTTTCCAGCTCCTTAACCTTATTAATTTCATCACTGAAGTTCATCTCTTCCGTTGGAGGACCTCCACCTCCATAACTCATCAGACGTGTGATCCTCTCTGTCTGTCCTTGGATTATGTCTGCTTGCTCTTTGATTTCCAGCCTCATTATGGTTACTTCCTCCATCATACATTCATCCCACCATTTCCAACTGTGATGGCCTCCATCCTACACCCAAAAACTCGTTAAATGATAAGATAAATTGAAAAGGATATTCCAAGTTACTAACATTACTCATCCGACAGGTGTAGTATCTCCTTCCGGGGTTCTCATGGGTCCGAGATGTCTCCATTATAGTTAATTCGCCGCAAACACAACGCCTTGGAATCCCAAAATCACCATCAGCTCGACAGCAACCACTACTCATACTTGCTCTTGATGAAGAGCTCCAACTGTAACTGAAACTCATTATCCCTGTAACCACATCAAACGAATCAATTAAAACCTAGATACTCAAACTCGAACACTCAATTTCGCACCAAATGCAACACACAAACTATCAGACACAAACACAACTTCAAACCTAAACCTATCGAAACGAAAACCATATTCAACCCGACCCACACTTGCACACCAAATGAGATTTTGTCGGGAGAAATAGCTCGGAGTAGATCTAAAACATAAACCCTAAAAAACATTTTCCCCAAATTTATCGTCACAGACCCGACCCGACCCAGCAACTAACGGTCGGACACCGACACCCAACCCGACCCAGATTTATAAAAATGGCATGATTTTCAAATGTCTAAGATGATCCAAAACGGTGCGTTTTGAATACCGTTACCGATATAACGTCTGTTAACGACGAGGGTTATATTGCGGGTTGACTCGTATATTACAGATTGACCTGCATTTAATTGATTTGGAGGGTAGAGTTGCAAACCCTAACCACTTGGAGGGTTTTTTGCATAAAACCCTATTTAAAAACAACTCTTTTATGAAAATCTATATAAATATCAAATTTAATAGTTGATGTAATGCGCTTTTATCACTTTATAACATTTGCTTTGAGTTTTAATCGAGTTAAAGTGTATGTTTTAGAGTCTTTTTAGCTATTTATTGAGTCATTTCAGGTATCATGGTGATTTTGGAGGAAAACAAGTCATTTTGGGTGCAAAGAGATGCATAGTAGAAACTTCTAAACTTTGTCATTTATTTAATGCTTCGCATTGTTGGATCGAGCTTAAATTGAACATAATATGATCAATTGAGCCAGCTTTCATTTGACAGTTTGAAGGTGATCAGACAAGTGGAGTGGAAGTTATGCTAATTTTGGTGAAGACATGTTTGACTACAAACTGTCCTCGAGCATCCCCAACAGCCAAAACACCCCGATGCAAAAATATGCAATACCCAAACTTCTAATATGCAAAAATATGCTATAAATTACCCTCGAATATCGGCCAAAACACCCCGATGGCATAATCCAGATTCTAATACCCAAAATTCTCATCTTTTGAAATATGCTGTAAACTGCCATCAGACATCTCCATCGACTAAAACACCCCAGTCGGAGATTCCAGACTCGACCTACCTTGCCCCGAATCGACCCATATTCGATTTTTAGACTTTTAAAACCTTATTTTCAACTATTTTCATCTTACGCTTAATTTTCTCAAAATTTTTGATTATTTTCTCTATAAACTTTGAGGAGGTGAATTTCTAACTATGCATCTCTGAAGAAGATTTTTGAACCATATCATCATTATTTAATCTAATTTTGCAATTTCTTTCCACTCTTTGTGTCATATCTATGTCCGAGTAATTTTATAGTTAGGTTTTAGGGTTTGAAAAGAATTTCATGAATTGCAAAGATTTTGGATTGTTAGAATAGGTATTTATCTAAGAGTTCTTCATATATTAATGTTCTTATTACTTGAACTAGATTGATCACTTTTTTTATGATCCTTCATTGTTTAGCGCACCAAAAGTATTTGTTTAAATGACTGAGAGAACATAGGTGCGCAAATATATTTAGCCAATGAAAACCGATGCTAAGGTGTTTTGTGAACTTATCGAACTTATACGTTAATGCATGTTTAGCCTCTTGAATTCAAATGACAGTTTAGGATCTTAAACTTCTAGACATAGTAATTGATTATACGACATTGTGTTGATTATAAAATCGTAATTCGAGTTATAGAACGGTGTTTAATTATCTATTTGTTGGAATACTTATTTATGCAATTATTGATTCCTAATGAATTTTCCTAAAACCTGACGCTTTAAATTTGTAGTTTACATCAACTTTCTTGCATTCAAAAATCAAACAAAACTCATACTACATCTTAATTTCTTTCTTTTTTCAAAAGTTTGTAGTGTGACACTTGGTCTATATGGGTTAGATTCTTGAAATAATACATTGTTTGTTGCGTACTTGCAATGATATTTTAAAGAAAAAATTGTCCCAAATGGTAAAATAATATGAAAAACGGTACCGTTTTAGGGAAATCAAAATGGTTTTATTTATATTGATAATTGATAATTATTTTCATTATGGTCATACACAACAAGAAAACAGCTAATGAGTGACTACTTTTTGTGACTGTTTTTTCGGTCACAAAATTTTGCGACTATTTTGAGACCACTTTGCGACTAATGAACGACTACGGAAGATAGAGAAGCAAATCATTCGCATATTTACGACCGAATTGTTCAGTCGTTTAGTAGTCATAAATTAGCGACTGAATGGAGACTATTATTCGACTGTTTAAATGTAGTCGCAAAAGAGTCGCAAAGTGAGACTCTTTTGCGACTCTATTTTTAGTCAGTAAATGTAGTCGCAAATCAGTTCCATAATTGTAACTGTTTTGCTACCGTTTACCAACTCATCCATACGATTTGGAAATTCAACAAAGATAGTTGTAAAAAGATTAGTTTTAAGTATGTAGACTGATTTGAACAACTTTTAAACTAAATATATTATATAATAGTAAAAATTTTGAACTTTCCATTTGGTGAACTATTGTTGCATCTTACATAACATGTTTTTAGATATATTACATAAGTTTTCAATCTAATGTTTGTTCAAGATGAATATTTTTCAAAATTTTATTTAATTAGTATTAGTTTAGTCTATATACTAAAACATATACTTAAGAAATAGAACAAACATTGATTGCAAAAGCATATGTATCAGTTTTTTGCTCTAAATGGTTAGGGTTTAGGGTATAGATTTGTGATTCACAAAACAGTTATATTTTGTGACTACTTTGCTACTGTTATCAGAAAACGTAGTAGCAAAATAGTCCCAAACTTGCGACTCTTGTTTTAGTAAGAAAATGTAGTAGCAAAATAGTCCCAAAATTGCGACTGATTTGTGACTAATTCGCGACGGTAATTTAAAAGTGTGACTGCTTTGCTTCCGATTACCAACTCATCTGTATGATTTTTTTAAATTCAACAAAATATAATGGTAAATAGATTAGTTTTAAGTATTTACATAGATTTTAACTACTTGTTACACTAAATATATTATATAATAGTGAAAACTTTTAACTTTCAATTTGATGAACTAATCTTTGTATCATCCATAACATGTCTTAAGATAAACTACATGTGTTTTCAATCTAATGTTTGTTAAAGTTTAAATTTTTTCAAAATTTACTTAGTTAGTATTAGTTAACACTATATACTGAAGCATATACTTAAGAAATATAAAAAGAATGATTGGTTAAGCATGTGTATCAATTTTTTGGCTCTAAATATTTAGGGTTTAGGGTTTAGATTTGTGACCCATAAAAAATGTCACAAAACAGTTACACTTTGTGACTACTTTGAGACTTTCATACCAATTTTTGACTAATTTTCTACCAACTTGATTTGAACTACTTTACAAATATATAAAATTTTCTGAAATTTTTGAGGTTTTGGTGAAATTTTAGGCGCATGTTTATCCCACCAAAAAAAATTATTTGCTACCAATTTGTGACTTTCTTTAATTTTTTCCATAAGAAGTAGAGTATAAACTGCACAAAAACAAATATCAACAAACAAACAAAAAAAAAAAAAAAAAAGCTTTCGTCTGTTCGCCCTAGCCGCTGTGATAGGCAATTTATTGCTCGAGTTCTCACCACCGTCTTCCGCCTGACCGGCGACCGGTGGCTCTCTGTCGTCAGAGGAGGCTTTGGTTTCAGATCGGCAGTGGTCCAGGCTCTTGGTGGAGGATTCGCCGGTCCCTTAGATCGATGGTGCGAATGTCCTTCTTGGTGGAGTCGCAATCGATTCAGATCTCTGCCTTTCTCGGACGAGATGAGTTCTTGTCTTTAAGTTTTCATTTTCATCGTTTTTTTTCTAGGATTCAATCGAGTGTTATTAAATAATGGGGGTTCGGGTTTGAGGTTTGGGCCGATGTCGGCTGTGGTATTTTTTATGTATCGAACAGGTGAAATCGCCGATACTCTTCTCTGAGAGAAGAAGCAGAAGAAGAAGAACAGGAAACGAGCTAAGCCTGATCCCGATATACTCTCTACGCGAGATTCCGGTAAGATATATCAAATACCTGAAAATCCGTTTGCTAGAAATTTACAGCTTTCTTGAGGATAAAGCTCAGCTCTGGATGAGTCTAGCTAGAGATTTCATGACTTGGTTGGCGAATCTTATATTAGGGTTCCAATTTGATGGTAATATATAAGTATTGATGAAGATAGAGATGGAGTGCCGGTAGATGATGCTCATAAATATGGATTCAGAATCTAGTGCGTATAATATAAATCCGATGTTTTTTAAACTAGTAAATGGGCAAAATTTGATAAAGAAAAATTTCCAAAAAGCTTTGAAATAATTGTTGACAGAAAAACATGTTGGAATTATAAAACTAGTAGTATTAAAATTTAAACATGCTAATTTTATAGTAAAAAAGATTAACAAAGAACCAATTACTTAGCGGAGAATAGGCTACAAAGCAACAGCTATGCGCACCACGTTGGTTAGATCAATATTCAAATCCTTGATTTTACGTATAATATTTTAAGAAAACTGAAAAGCGAAACACAAATGCAAAGCGTAATTTCATAGAAACAATACCCGAAACAGAGAGACGAAACTCGAACCATATAGGTAAAAGTTTCTATGTATAACACAAGAAAATTAATCCCTCCCTGACTGCCAAGCTTAATCCATTTTGAAGGGCTTGTAAGGCTTGGGCTCAAAAACAACTCCGGCGACTGAACCTGCAGCCGCGGCGACGGTCACGACCAAACTAGCGAAACTGAGGAACTGAAGGCAAACCCACATCTTGCTCCACTTGGGTATCTTTTTCTGCACAATATACATCTCCACCGGAAAATACACAGTCAGCGGCCAAAATCCGAGTGCTCCGACTAGACCAATCACGTCGTTGAGGAACGGAAGAAGCATTGAGATCAAGGTGGTTGTCATCACAAACACCGTCCTGAATATCAACCTATAGAAACCAAACAAAAATGCCATTCACATATTTATATCATATGTCTAAGGATGATCGACACCACTTAATTATGAAACTGATTTTGTACCTGAAAAGATTGAAATCTGTGGGTTTAAAACCCGGGATGCGGAATCTGATATCTTTTGCGATGAACTCGCTAGCGGGAAACCGGACCAAAGCTTGCTTCTCGATGAAGGCAAAGATTGGTTGGCAAGAGACTTGGTACTCACGTACAAGGTGAGCCACAACGGCAACATTGGCAATGTCAAGTAACCAGTAAGGGTTATACAACCCAAAACCGGTTAAAAGATTGTTTGGAGACATGTCCCCAAAGGCTGCATAACCAACACATCCACACAACATGAAGCACAAGCTTGTTACTCCAACACTCACAATCGACGCTTTCTTCATTGTCTTCTCCTCAGATGGCGGCGACTTCAACGTATCCTGTTTCAGACATAAAGCGTTAGTTACCAATGTGCCATAGGATCTACAAAGATATGATCCTACGAATTCCGGTACCTGAACTTCAAAGAGGACTTTGGAAGAAGAGTAGGCAAAAGCCATGTTTCCAAGAGCTTCGAAAATTCTCCAAATCCTCTGCCTTTTTGTCACTGCTCCTATGCTATTTCCTGTCAAGCTTCCCTTGGCGTATCCATTTCCTGAGTCCATAACAAAAACAAAAAGTGATTTCTTTATTTTGATTTGAGATTATGTACACATTACCAGAACTACTCTAGCAGGTAAACTACATCACCGTTGTGAAAATATTGATCTCTAGCTCAATGGCTATGTTTGCCGCTGGATGGAAGATCTATTCCATTCAAAGGATTAGGAATCCGAAAGCCGAAGCAGAAGCATATAAACGAATGGAACTAGAGCAAGTTTCGTCTTTGGCAATTGACTCAGTACGACAAGATCATCTTTATTGATGCTGATATGCTTATCCTTAGGAACATTGACTTCCTCTTTGAGATATTTAGTTAGTTGACAAAGAAAATACAAAGTTGTTGTCGGAAGACCCATTAAATAAACCCTTGCGTTATTTATATAAACAATTAAACATTTATCCCGAGTTTTCAGATTCTTCTTCGCTTGCCGAGTTTTCAGATTCTTCAAGTCTTGCCGAGTTTTCAGATTCTTCAAGTCTTGCCGAGTTTTCAGATTCTTCCCTCCATTTATAGGTCTAAAATTCAATGTCCTCACTCCATTTTACTGTTTATAGTTTTAATAATCATTTTTTTTTTATAAACCGTGGAAGTTTCGTTGGCCCATAATCTTTTCGTTACCGAGATCCGTAGTCAACCTTCAGTTTATTGCCTTAGGAAATAGTTCTCACAGTCGCGGACGTAGAATTTTTTTTTTTGGAGTCATATTAAATATTAATGACTTTGTAAGTTAAAAATAATTAAATTATTTTTATTTTGTGTATCAAAACTAAAATCTACTATATGAAAGGAGGCTAACCCTCTCCATCTATGTGACACGTGGCATGTAGAGAAAGTGACACGTGTCCTTACATTAATTATAAATATAAATTTAAATAAATTCAAATTTAAATTAAAACTTATAAACACAAAATAATAAATAATATAGTGCCATAAAAACATAAATTTAATACAATTAAATAATATTAAGTTTAAACTTAGTTTACCTATTCATTTTCCTCTTTTGTGAAATTTATTCTCCAATTGGTCATATTTTCTTACATTTATATGCAAATTACTTTTCTACATTCAATGGTTTTGTTATTCATTAGTATATATTAACCATCAAGTTTATATTAGTTATAAATAATTTTTTTGATATTTTTATAGAGGTAAGAAACATGAATTTGGGACGGGATTTTGCGAAAAACGGAAACGTGACGAAAATTAGAGAAGTAAAATAGTTGTTCCATTTATGTTCCATTTAAAGTTCGGCACAAAAATAGGATGGGACGAGACGAAACGATAATTCTCAAAAATATAAACAAATATGATAATAATAAAATTCATATAAATTAATTATTATTTTACATAATATAAAAATATAAAAATTAATAAATTTGTTACATTTAATGAAAATAACAAATAAAGATAATGTTTGTGTGTAATATTTTGTCTTTTCTATTATTAGAAGATACATATTCAATTTTATTCGACCACATTATGGATGGGTAAAATATAATTTCAACACATCTTTAAATTTTGCAACACAACAAGTCGTTACTGGATGGATTGTCCGAAATTATGACGGGATCTCAAAATATAGAAGACCAACGAATTTGAGCTCTACAATATCGTTTTTAGAGGCATAAGGAAATGCTATATTTATCACTATACAAAGTGTATATTTCATGGTTTTCTATAAGAAATTTTTGAAAAATATTGATAAGTTCTGATAAATATTTCACGGCTCTTTTCGGGATATAAGTATGAAAAGCATATGTCAAGATATTAGTTTTTTTTGTCAGAAAATAGTGTATATTTCATGGTTTTCTATAAGAAATTTTTGAAGAAGATTGATAAGTTCAGATAAATATTATACATGACTCTTTTCGGGATATAAGTATGGAAAACATATGTCAAGATATTAGTTTTTGGTCAGAAAAAACCAGAGCTGTTAATTTTATCATTTAAAGAGGTGTTAAAATGTCGCTGTACATACACTTGCAAAACATAGCATTTTGAACGTTTCTTTCTACTCAAATTGTATTTATCATCCGTATTGGCTAATTGGTATTTTTTTTCCGTGACTATGTAATTTCTCAATTTGCATAATGTAATGACTTGACAACAAAAAAGAGATACATGTTCAATTATTTATATAATATTACTTGTAAAATTTGTCCCAAATGGGATTTCGAAAATTTTGTTTTCCGTTCCGTTTCCAAATAAAAATCAAAAAATTTATTTATACGGGAATTTATTTCTGTATGGAATGGAAATTCAAGACAAGAAAGAGATGGAATGCGATGAACCAAGACAGGACGGAAATTTTGCTCAACTCTAAATTTTTATTAAAAAAAACTCGCGCGTATGCGCGGGTATTAGCCTAGTCAGACTTTATAAAACCAGTGATGAAATAAATAAAAGATGAGGAAAATAGAATGGGTGAAGGGTTGCAAAAAGAAAGGTAGGTAATGGGCTATGATGGCCCAAAGAAGAAGAGAATCAAAGGGAGGGTGTGGGGAGGAAATGAGAATGAGGGTGGCAATTAGGAGCTTCGAACCCGCCGGGCAGGGGTCAAAGAGAAGTAATCCAACCTCTTTGATCCAAGCTTATCAAGTAGTTTATGCTGAAACACTAATATATAAAATCTATACGGTGCCATGTGACCCCGTAAATTTCAACATGGGTCCGCCCCAATGTTTTAATTTTCGGATCTGATTGGACCGGTCTAACCGCAATCTGACTAGTATTTCGATGCAGATAACTATTTCTTCCGATTTTTTTAATTGATGTTTTAAAAAAAATAATTGTTTCTAAAAATTTAATTTTTTACTTTTTCTATGCATTTTTAATGAAAGCATAATGATAAAGACATATTGATTGATTTTACTGAATTATTATTGGTTTAAAGTTATAGAAAATTGTTTAGTTCAAAAAATAATGTATTTATAGTTAAATATTAATTTATTTTTTTAATATATGTGAAAAATTTAAAATATCAATTAAAAAAAATGGAGGGAGTATTAAAACCGAAAAGTTAAAAACTCAGGTAATATTCTGATGCTAGTTCAACCAAAATAAAAATAAAAAATCCGGATATAACTGAAAAAACCTGGTTAAACCCCGCGGTTCAACCAGCATCGGGTCAATTCCAATTTACGGATTTTGAGACTTTTAGCCGTGCTTTCAAGTCCAATCGAATTTGACAACTTGGTATAGCTATTTGTTGAATAAATAGTGTATTTCTTCATTCCCAGAATCCAATATGGGACTATATTATATTAAAAAAAATCTAGCGTGGTTTCCTTTTTTTTATTTGTTCATTACGCTTGCCAAATTGAAAAAAAAAACATATTTTTCATCTTGTTTCGCGGAAAATAGTATTGCTTACATATGTATATGTTTATTTAATTAAGAATCTGTTTTATTATAAAAACTATGAATCTCTTTTGATTAAAAAGAATAATTTAAAAAAACAAAAAATTGTCTACTTTTTTATTAGACATGTCTCGTATATTTATAAGAAATTAATATTATATTCATAAGAAATAGTACGATATCATTTCTTGTTTTGTAACACGGTTTGTTTTTTGTAGGCGGAGGATCAGAAATCGTAGAAAAGTCTACTGTTTTAGATTTTTTTTTTTTGGGATAAAAACCGAAAAGTATATTCATTGTATGATGATGACCCAAAAATTGCCTAAACAAACTTATAATTGCATTGGTTTACCGTTTTGTTTTTGCAATAGTCACATACAAAGAGTGGTTCGGAGTTTTAACATATTAATTTGCCTATATTATGATTAAAACATATATTGTTTTCTTTGAATCTGGAGAATTGACAAAACTTTGTAAATTTGACGACTAATACTTTTATACAAACCCATAAATAGTAAACTTATGAGGAAAAATATGATATAATTTTTGATGCGATTGACAGTATTTTATGCATCATTTAATATAAATAATTACTATATTTGGCTGTATGATGGGTAATATTACTTTTACAATAGATGTCATCCAAAATAAAACTACATCTTTTTCGAACTAATTTTATTTTACATCTACCTCCGAAGTTATGAAATCTCCAGTTTAAGCCCGTAAGTTAGTTTTTTTCGACTAGACTTACCCGCAACTTTGGCTATCCCAAGGACAAGGCAGACGGATGAGTAAAGGAAGGACATGACGGCCGCGATGACAGAGAGCCAAGGGAGCTTATCGAAATTTGGGATGTGAGAGATGAATATATGCACTACTCCAAAGCCTATAACGTATGGATTGATGTTCATGTGACTTTGGTCTTTCCCTCCGCTGTTGTGAAAGCAAATGGATCTCTGTATTGCCCTGTTTTACTTTTCAAGATTTTGATCAGAAACCCCACATTTCGACCCAAGAATCAAACAAGTACAACTCTTACGATGAAATTATTGTCTGAGTTAATTCTTCTGATCATGCTCAGAGAGAGAAGAGAGAAAAAAGCTCACCTCATGCTTATGGCGGAGGCAATAGTGTATCCAATAGCAACACCAAAGAGATTAAGATACTGAACAATCTCACATAGCTTCGCCTGCACACCACCTGCCCACACCATTTAAACCATTACTAGGAAAATCCATTATTATATAATTTCTTGCTCACGATTCTCAAATAAACTTTAAACGCTCGTTATGTGCATGTAGTATACGTACGTACCGAGATTGTTTTTTACGGCGTCAATGTAAGTGTAGTTCCTCTTGCCGGAGACGGGATCTCCAGATCGGTAACATGCGGCAACGAGCATAGACGTGAAATAAGTCACAGAGGAGAACAACAACATAACCACCGGTCCGGCTATCCAACCTAGCTGAGCCATCCCCCATGCCAGCGACAGAACTCCAGAACCCATCACACCTGTTATCATATGCGCACTCGCCGTCCAAACAGTTCCTGACAAACCAAAACAAATCAACTTAAAAACCATTGTGCTTTCTCACTCAACATAGCTAAAAACAGAGCATTTTTACCTGTTCGTTTGGGACGGCCATCGTCGTCCAAGGAATTGGATTTGTAGCCACCGGCCGGTGGTGGAGGCATGTTAACAGAGAAAGTTGGTTGCTGCTTTCCAACCATTTGTTTTTCGAATGCTCTGTTTTGTTTGTTTTTTTTAAATAAAAATGCTCTGTTTTGTTGCTAGGAAGAACTCACAATAAACTTTTGCCAAGGTGATGTGAATAATAATACTCATTATAAAGAGAGTCTGACGCACGTCTGACGTCAGGGAACTTTGAGTCCAACAAAAAGGGGCGGTCAAAACTTTGTTAAGATCATATCTGACGTCAGGGAAGTGACGCTAGAGGACCCAGAAATAAAAATTTGTGTGCATGTTAGTAAAAACCAATATATGACTTGTGTCGAACCAAAAGGTGTGTTCAATTTGTAGTCTGACGTAACATTGAGTCGAACCAAAAGGTGTGTTCAATTTGGGTCAAAACTTTGTTAAGATGATATCGTTTTAAGTAATGGAGTTGCCAAAGAAAAAAAAGTATTAAGAGTTTTGACAAAAAAAAAAAATAATAATATTAGCTTTGAGCGTTTAAAACTTTACTTGTTTTTGGCAGTGGAAAAGTATATAAAAAGGGAGTTTTAATAAAATATGTAATTTTAAAAATATAATTAGAAAATAGGTAGTTTTAAAGTTATAATTTGAGTAATGAATGTCACACTACAAAAGTTGAAAATTAATATTACCAGATGACAAAAAAAAAAGAGAGTGTCACACTACAAGAAATCGTTCCAGAGGTCTCACGTCAGGGAAGTGACGTTAGGGAGTCGACTCCAAGGAAACTGCCGCTAGAGAACCCAGAAATAAAAATTTTGCCAAGGTCTCAATATAAAGAGAGCCTGACGCCACATCTGACGTCAGGGAACATTACTGAGTCGAACCAAAAGTGTCAATCTGGGTCAAAACTTTGTTAAGATGATATCGTTTACGTCATGAAGTTGCCAAAGAAAAAAAAATATTAGAGTTGCCTAAGAAATAATATTAGCGTTGACAAAAAAAAATAAAAAAATTAGCTTTGAGCTTTTAAAACTTTACTTGTTTTTGGCAGTGGAAAAGTATATAAAAGGGAGTTTTAATAAAATATGTAATTTTAAAAATATAATTAGAAAATAGGTAGTTTTAGAGTTATAATTTGAGGAATGAGTAACACCACCAGAGATATTTCCAGGTCTGAACACTTTAATATCGAGTCGACTCCGAGGAAACTGCCGCTAGAGGACCCAGAAATAAAAATTTGTGAGCAAGTCAGAAAAAACCAATATATGCCTTGTGAAAGTGAAATAGGGCAATTTGTGTAATAACTAATCGGGACAATTCGGAACCGAAAAACCAAACCGTAGCTGATTCGAAATTATCCGAACTTAATTTTGAAAATATTCGAATGGGACTTCAACACGTAGTACCGAAAAATTCAAACCGAACTGGAACCGAACCGAGAATCGAACGGGTATCCAAAGTATCCGAAACATAAATTAACCTAAATATATTTAGATTTTAGGTTGGTATGTTCAGGTAATTTGGGTAAAAAAAAATTTTAAAAAATTTTCCGTTAGTTCGGGTATTTGTGGGTATGTTCGGGTAAAAATAACCAATTTGGATATATTATTTGAATTTTTATAGTTTTTTTTTGGTTATTTCAAGTATTTTCGGGTAGTTCGGGTAAAAAGTAACTGAACCAAACCGAACCTGGCCTGAACCGAGAAGGTACCGAATCCGAACCGAAATTCAAAATTATCTTAAAGGTACCTAAATCTATATAGTACCAAAATATATGAAATACAAAATACCCGATCCAAATCCAAACCGAGATCTGAATGCCCAAGGCTAGGGACATGTATGTTTATGTTGTACACTGCCATCGGACATCCCCATCGACCAAAACACCCCGATTGGAGATTCCAGACTCGACCTTGCTTGACCCGAATCGACCCATATTCGATTTTTAGACTTTTAAAACCTTATTTTCAACTATTTCATCTTACGCTTAATTTTCTCAAAATTTTAGATTATTTTCTCTATAAGCTTTGAGGAGGCGAATCTCTAACTATGCATCTCTGAAGAATATTTTTGAACCATATCATCATTAGTCTGAGTAGTTTTATAGTTATGTTTTAGGGTTTGAAAAGAATTTCATGAATTGCTAAGATTTGGATTGTTAGAATAGGTATTTATCTAAGGGGGTGTTATTGAATCAATGATTTAAAGTCAATTCCATCAGTTTTAAAATCTTCAAAATTTTATTTTTTGATGGAGTCTATGTGTGTGGATTCTAAAATCTCTGTAGTATACCTTGGATTTTGTTTCTAATCATTTGTTCATTAAACTCCATCTACAAGTCATTTCAAATCCATTAAAAAATAAAGATTTCCAGAATCTTTTAATGTTGAATAACACTGGATTTTAATGATGAATTTAAAATCTTTTATTGAATAACACCAGATTTTAAAATCTTTAGGACATGATTTACAAATACCATATCCAATAACACCAGATTTTAAAGTAAGATTTAGAATCATTGATTGAATAACAGTGGATTCTGCTTAGATTTAAACTCTATTAAAATCCATCATTGAATAACACCCCCTAAGAGTTCTTCATATATTAATGTTCTTATTACTTGAACTAGATTGATCACTTTTTTATAATCCTTGATTGTTTAGCGCACCAAACGTATTTGTTTAAATGACTGAGAGAACATAGGTGCGCAAATATATTTAGCCAACGAAAATCGATGTTAAGATGTTTTGTGAACTTATCGAACTTATACATTAATGCATGTTTAGCCTCTTGAATTCAAACGACAGTTTAGGATTTTAAACTGTTAGACATAGTAATTGATTATACGACAGTGTGTTGATTATATAATCGTGATTCGAGTTATAGAACGGTGTTTTGTCTAGTTGTTGGAATACTTATTTATGCAATTATTGATTCCTAATGAATTTTTCTAAAATCTGATGCTTCAAATTTATAGTTTACATCAACTTTCTTGCATTCAAAAACCAAACAAAACTAATACTTCATCTTAATTTCTTTCTTTTTTCAAAAGTTTGTAGTGTGACATTTGGTCTATGTGGGTTAGATCTTTGAAATTCTATGAAAAATGGTACCGTTGTAAGGAAATCAAAATGGTTTTATTTATATTGATAATTGATAATTATTTTCATTATTATCATAATTTTGGTATGTATTGCAGACAAATCTAGAAATGAGATATGTTATCTAAAATGAATTTCCGCGCGATTTCGCGCGGATTCAGAACCTAGTGCGTATAATATAAATCCGACATTTTTTAAACTAGTAAATGGGCAAAATTTGATAAAGAAAAATTTCCAAAAAAGCTTTGAAATAATTGTTGACAGAAAAACATGTTGGAATTATAAAACTAGTAGTATTAAAATTTAAACATGCTAATTTTATAGTAAAAAAGATTAACAAAGAACCAATTACTTAGCGGAGAATAGGCTACAAAGCAACAGCTATGCCCACCACGTTGGTTAGATCAATATTCAAATCCTTAGTTTTACGTATAATATTTTAAGAAAACTGAAAAGCGAAACACAAATGCAAAGCGTAATTTCCATTTGGTGAACTATTGTTGCATCTTACATAACATATTTTTAGATATATTACATAAGTTTGCAACCTAATGTTTGTTCAAGATGAATATTGTTCAAAATTTTATTTAATTAGTATTAGTTTAGTCTATATACTGAAACATATACTTAAGAAATAGAACAAAAATTAATTGCAAAAGCATATGTATCAGTTTTTTGCTCTAAATGGTTAGGGTTTAGGGTATAGATTTGTGACTCACAAAATAATGTCACAAAACAGTTACATTTTGTGACTACGTTTTCTGATATTTTGTGACTACTTTGCTACTGTTATCAGAAAACGTAGTAGCAAAATAGTCCCAAACTTGCGACTCTTGTTTTAGTAAGAAAATGTAGTAGCAAAATAGTCCCAAAATTGCGACTAATTTGTGACTAATTCGCGACGATAATTTGAAAGTGTGACTGCTTTGCTTCCGATTACCAACTTATCCGTATGATTTTTTTAAATTCAACAAAAGATAATGGTAAATAGATTAGTTTTAAATATCTACATAGATTTTAACTACTTGTTACACTAAATATATTATATAATAGTGAAAACTTTTAACTTTCAATTTGATGAACTAATCTTTGTATCATCCATAACATGTCTTAAGATAAACTACATGTGTTTTCAATCTAGTGTTTGTTAAATTTTAAAAAATTTCAAAATTTACTTAGTTAGTATTAGTTAACACTATATACTGAAGCATATACTTAAGAAATATAAAAAGAATGATTGGTTAAGCATGTGTATCAATTTTTTGGCTCTAAATATTTAGAGTTTAGGGTTTAGATTTGTGACTCATAAAAAATGTCACAAAACAGTTACACTTTATGACTACTTTGAGACTTTCATACCAATTTGTGACTAATTTGCTACCAACTTGATTTGAACTACTTTACAAATATATAAAATTTTCTGAAATTTTTGAGATTTTGGTGAAATTTTAGGCGCGTGTTTATCCCACCAAAAAAAATAATTTGCGACCAATTTGTGACTTTCTTTAATTTTTGCCATAAGAAGCAGAGTATAAACTGCACAAAAACAAATATCAAAAAAAAAAAAGGAAAGCTTTCGTCTGTTTGCCCTAGCCGCTGTGATAGGCAATTTATTGCTCGAGTTCTCACAATCGGCTTCCGCCTGACCGGCGACCGGTGGTTCTCTGTCGTAAGAGGAGGCTTTGGTTTTAGATCGGCAGTGGTCCAGGCTCTTGGTGGAGGATTCGCAGGTCCCTTAGATCGATGGTGCGAATGTCCTTCTTGGTGGAGTCGCAATCGATTCAGATCTGTGCCTTTCTCGGACGAGATGAGTTCCTGTCTCTAAGTTTTCATCTTCATCGTTTCTTTTCTAGGATTGAGTCGAGTGTTATTAAATAATGGGGGTTCGGGTTTGAGGTTTGGGCCGATGTCGGCTGTGGTATTTTTTATGTATCGAACAGGTGAAATCGCCGATACTCTTCTCCGAGAGAAGAAGCAGAAGAAGAAGAACATGAAACGAGCTGAGCCTGATCCCGATATACCCTCTACCCGAGATTCCGATAAGATATATCAAATACCTGAAAACCCGTTTGCTAGAAATTTACAGCTTTCTTGAGGATAAAGCTCAGCTCTGGATGAGTCTAGTTAGAGATTTCATGACTTGATTGGTGAATCTTATATTAGGGTTCTAATTTGATGGTAATATATAGGTATTGATGAAGATAGAGATGGAGTGCTGGTAGATGATGCTCATAAAGATGGATTCAAAATCTAGTGCGTATAATATAAATCGGACGTTTTTTAAACTGGTAATAAAGAAAAATTTCCAAAAAAACTTTGACATAATTGTTGACAGAAAAATATGTTGGAATTATAAAACTAGTAGTATTAAAATTTAAACATGCTAATTTTATAGTAAAAGATTAACAAAGAACCAATTACTTAGCGGAGAATAGGCTACAAAGCAACAGCTATGCCCAGCACGTTGGTTAGATCAATATACAAATCCATAATTTTACGTATAATATCTTTAAGAAAACAGAAAAGCGAAACACAATGCAAAGAGTGATTTCATAGAAACAATACCCGAAACAGAGAAACGAAACTCGAACCATATAGGTAAAAGTTTCTATGTATAACACAAGAAAACTAATCCCTCCCTGACTGCCAAGCTTAATCCATTTTGAAGGGCTTGTAAGGCTTGGGCTCAAAAACAACTCCGGCGACTGAACCTGCAGCCGCGGCGATGGTCAGGACCAAACAAGCTAAACTGAGGAACTGAAGGTTCACCCACATCTTGCTCCACTTGGGTATCTTCTTCTGCACAATATACATCTCCACCGGAAAATACACAGTCAGCGGCCAAAATCCGAGTGCTCCGACTAGACCAATCACGTCGTTGAAGAACGGAAGAAGCATTGAGATCAAGGTGGTTGTCATCACAAACACCGTCCTGAATATCAACCTATAGAAACCAAA
This sequence comes from Pseudoturritis turrita, assembly GCA_900406555.1. Taxonomy (NCBI): domain Eukaryota; kingdom Viridiplantae; phylum Streptophyta; class Magnoliopsida; order Brassicales; family Brassicaceae; genus Pseudoturritis; species Pseudoturritis turrita. The sequence continues at coordinate 78,068 of OVBL01000487.1, forward strand.
CAAAAATGCCATTCACATATTTATTTCATATGTCTAAGGATGATCGACACCACTTAATTATGAAACTGATTTTGTACCTGAAAAGATTGAAATCTGTGGGTTTAAAACCCGGGATGCGGAATCTGATATCTTTTGCGATGAACTCGCTAGCGGGAAACCGAACCAAAGCTTGCTTCTCGATGAAGGCAAAGATTGGTTGGCAAGAGACTTGGTACTCACGTACAAGGTGAACCACAATGGCAACATTGGCAATGTCAAGTAACCAGTAAGGGTTATACAACCCAAAACCGGTTAAAAGATTGTTTGGAGACATGTCCCCAAAGGCTGCATAACCAACACATCCACACAAGATGAAGCACAAGCTTGTTACTCCAACACTCACCATCGACGCTTTCTTCATTGTCTTCTCCTGAGATGGCGGCGACTTCAACGTATCCTGTTTCATACATAAAGCGTTAGTTACCAATGTGCCATAGGATCTACAAAGATATGATCTTACGAATTCCGGTACCTGAACTTCAAAGAGGACTTTGGAAGAAGAGTAGGCAAAAGCCATGTTTCCAAGAGCTTCGAAAATTCTCCAAATCCTCTGCCTTTTTGTCACTACTCCTGTGCTATTTCCTGTCAAGCTTCCCTTGGCGTATCCATTTCCTGAGTCCATAACAAAAACAAAAAGCAATTTCTTTATTTTGATTTGAGATTATATACACATTACCAGAACTACTCTAGCAGGTAAACTACATCACCGTTGTGAAAATATTGATCTCTAGCTCAATGGCTATGTTTGCCGCTCCCCTGCTAAATTTATAGGTCTAAAATTCAATGTCCTCACTCCATTTTACTGTTTTGTAGTTTTTAATAATCATTTTTTTTTGGATAAACCGTGGAAGTTTCGTTGGCCCATAATCTTTTCGGTACCCAGATCCGTAGTCAATCTTTAGTTTATTGCCTTAGAAAATAGTTCTCCCAGTCGCGGACCTAGAATTTTTTTTTTCGGAGTCATATTAAATATTAATGACTTTGTAAGTTAAAAATAATTAAATTATTTTTATTTTGTGTATCAAGACTAAAATCATACTTTATAAAACCACTGATGAAGTAAATAAAAGATGAGGAAAATAGAATGGGTGAAGGGTTGCAAAAAGAAAGGTAGGTAATGGGCTATGATGGCCCAAAGAAGAAGAGGATCAAAGGGAGGGTGTGGGGAGGAAATGAGAATGAGGGTGGCAATTAGGAGCTTCGAACCCGCCAGGCAGGGATCAAAGAGAAGTAATCCAACCTCTTTGATCCAAGCTTATCAAGTAGTATATGCTGAAACACTAATATATAAACTCTATACGGTGCCATGTGACCCCGTAAATTTCAACATGGGTCCGCCCCAATGTTTTAATTTTCGGATCTGATTGGACCGGTTTAACCGTAATCTGACTAGTATTTCGATGCAGATAACTATTTTTTCCGGTTTTTTTAATTGATGTTCTAAAAAAAAAATTTGTTTTTAAAAAATTAATTTTGTACCTTTACTATGCATTTTTAATGAAAGCATAATGATGAAGACATATTGATTGATTTTACTGAATTATTATTGGTTTAGAGTTATAGAAAATTGTTTAGTTCAAAAAATAATGTATTTATAGTTAAGTATTAATTTATTTTTTTAATATATGTGAAAAGTTTAAAATATCGATTAAAATAAATGGAGGGAGTATTAAAACCCATAAAGTTAAAAACTCAGGTAATATTCTGATGCTAGTTCAACCAAAATAAAAATAAAAAATCCGGATATAACTGAAAAAACCTGGTTAAAACCCGCGGTTCAACCAGCATCGGGTCAACTCCAATTTACGGATTTTGAGACTTTTAGCCGTGCTTTCAAGTCCAATCGAATTTGACAACTTGGTATAGCTATTTGTTGAATAAATAGTGTATTTCTTCATTCCCAGAATCCAATATGGGACTATATTATATTAAAAAAAATCTAGCGTGGTTTCCTTTTTTTTATTTGTTCATTACGCTTGCCAAATTGAAAAAAAAAACATGTTTTTCATCTTGTTTCGCGGAAAATAGTATTGCTTACATATGTATATGTTTATTTAATTAAGAATCTGTTTTATTATAAAAACTATGAATCTCTTTTGATTAAAAAGAATAATTTAAAAAAAATTAAATTGTCTACTTTTTTATTAGACATGTCTCGTATATTTATAAGAAATTAATATTATATTCATAAGAAATAGTACGATATCATTTCTTGTTTTGTAACACAGTACCTTCGAGTTGGGTCCCACGCGACAACGGTGGCCATCGAGTGTACACCTTTGTTCATAGTCTCAAGATTATCCACGTCGAAAAACTCAAGATTGCCATCGCAGGAGCCTTTCAATCCAGTGAGAACTATGTGCTTCCCTCTGGGCGACCAGAAGAGGGTATCAGCTTGCTTGTCGTTGAAAGTAGCTAGCTTTGAAACTTTTCCAGTCTGCATAGAGTAGAAACTGACATCTGGCATTGATTGGTCGCCGTGAATCATGGCAAACCTGTGACCGCTGGGCTCCCACGCGAAAGCGAGGATCTTCTCGTCCGCCTTAAGAACCTCGATGGGAACATCATTCTCTTTGATGCGGAAAAGCATAAATACAGAGTATGCATGTCGATCAACTTTGACAGCAAGATACTCTCCATTCCTCTGCCAGTACATGTTGCAATCGTCGTAAACATGGGGAAGATCCTTGTGCCTCAGCTCCACCATGCCAGGGATTTGCACAAGGGCAACCCTGGCAGGCTGCTTGCCACACCCTTTCAACAGTGCGAGGATGGATTCAGTAGGAGACCAACACATGTCCACAACATCATCAACCTTCAAGGGTTTCTCGCCTAAAAGGTTGAAAGTCTGAGTCTCATAGACAGATATAGTGTTTTTGCTAAGCGTGGCAAAGTATCTATCATCTTTTCCCCCAGCCCATCTGCAGAATAACTTTACATCAATGAATGTAGATAACATTTTCTTTACGGAAATTCAAATGCAGTTGAAGAAATCACCTAATCACAGGCCAGGAGACGTCAGCAACACCATCATATGCTCCCATCATTAGAACCACAGTTCTCACATCAAAGATTTGTAATTCCTGCAAATCGGAATACATTGCATCAAAATGAAAAGTTGGAAAGAAGAGAAGCAAAGATGCACTCACACTTGGGTTGCTTGGCTCTGGTCTGTTGTAGGTTACCAAGTATTTCTCACCTGGAGAGAAATCAGCTAGTTTTACCTTGAATAACAAAAAAAAATGTCAAACTTGAGGGGGAAAAAAACAGAAGCACGGTTTTTTCAAACCAAATATGAAAACGAAACCTTAGGGTGCTGATAGCGCATGAGAAAGGGGAAGCAAGTGTTTAATAAACCCCAAAGAATTGCAGCCTTTCCCTGAAGTGACACAAAGTAAGAACCTAGTGGGGACCACTGCACATCATTGCGGATTACAGCATTCTGCACAGGACGACAACATCATTAGCATTACATTACACCATAGTGCTAAACAGTCACAAGCAAGGGGCTACTTACAAAATCCTTAAAAACATTTTGGGCCTTCCCACGAGTTGGATTATTCCGTAAAACCTGGACAACTGGGCCATAACGGATGACTAACTGATCCAGGACTTCCTCATCAGTAACTTTAAAAAAAAAAAAACACACACACAGTCAAAGTAGAACAAGGTTGCAAGGCCGTACAATCGCCAGTATGAGGAATAGTAGACGTACCTCCTCCACATCGACGGGAGTGTCAAGATCGTTTACCTTGTAGTAAGGAGATTTTCTATTAGGGCCCTGCACAGAAACAAGATATGGCAACAATGTATTTTCTTCTACTTGAAACATGTGTGGAGTGTTGATAGATACCTCGATTTTGAAGTTAATAAAACGAAAGTCCGAGCCCAAAGTCATCTTCGTCTCAGAAACAGCATTACTAGATCCAGTTTTGACTTGTTCGTTACAAATACAGGAACCAACAGAGCAGTTTATTCCATAAAACTGTTGAAATTACATAATCGAAATCGAAAATATTAGAAACCCTAGTGTACCATGGGCCGACCCTGGGCTAAAGCCCATGAAGCAAGGGCTTTAGGCAGCAAATTAGTTGATGGGCATAAAAAATTCTAAAAATGATTGGTAGTGTGGTGGTTCAGCTCGGACTCCAGATGTCTTATGTGATGTCTCATGTCACTGGTTCAAGTTTTAAATATGTAGTTTTGTGTTTTTTTTTCATATTATTCTGTTGTTGGGCCAATTTTTTTTTCCTTTTGATTTAGGCAGCTCAAAGTGTTGGGCCAGCCTCACCTCTCAATCCTCCTAGATTTTGCTCCGATACGAACCGCCCGGTGATGTATGCCCAGATCCGCCATTATTTGGAAACTTGAATCGCCGAAATCAAGTTTGTGTACTATTCTTGAGTTTTGATTGAGGAATTAGTACGAACGATGTAACAGTGACGAAGATTGTTTAGAGACTCGAATCCATACATATTTGTGTATGTCTGAATAGGGTAATTGAGGAGCGTGAAGCGAGAAATATAGAGTGATGCACAGACTTCTTCTCCCAGTCACATGGTAGAGACTTCTCCTTCTAAAATTAGGTTTACATCATAAGGAAAATATCTCATTTTAAAAACCCGCCATTATCTTCCTATTAAACTAGGTGATTTCTCGCGTATAACTTATACGCCGGAAATCACCAATTTTAAAATAAATTAAAATAATTTGATATTTTGCGTAAGATAGTATAAATTATTTTTGATATTTATTGAAAATTTTCTTAGATACATGTTTATTATCTCATACTCTCTCAGTATCAAATTAACTGATGTTTTAGAGAAATTTTTTTATATCAAATTAGTAGATATTTTCATTTTTGTAAAAATTTAATATTTTTTTTTATATCTTGTGACTATTTAAATTTTACGGTATTTTTGTGATTGGTTGAATTAATTTTATTTACATAATAAATGATTGTTTAATGTAAAAAGTACATAAAAATTATATTATTTATGTTGTTTTTAATGTGTGTGCAACGTCCTTAAACATCATCTAAAGTGATACAAATGAAGTATTAAAATACTTTATCCACGTAATACCTAATTGTAAATAAAATAACATACTCTGTGTTTTAGAATTCGAAAAAAAATATTTGAAATAAATTCTTTATTTTTTTCTTCATTTTCTACGTTTTTAACTTTTTACCATCTTTATCTTTTGATTTTTCTTTATAATCTGGTTGGATTTTTTTTTTTCCAAATACTTCTGATGGAATTTTGTTTTAAGTAAACTATAGTAATTGTGAAAGTAAATTTAAATTTTTTTTTATTTTATTTTAGATTTTGATTTAATTTCATTAGTTAATACTTTTAATTGAATTAAAAAAAAACAAAATTAATTACTTTTTACCAAAAAAATTATATTTGAGATTAGTAATGCAAAAATATATAAAAATAATAATTTAAGGCATGATAAAAACTGTTCATTGGTTAGTCAAATTCCATCAAACTTCATAACTTTACGTATTTTTGGGTCAAATTTCAATATGTAAGAACAAGTAGTAATTATACATTTTTAAATTTGGTAATTAAAAGAATACGTATTTTTTTTTTATAGTTCAGTCACAAAATTTGGTAAGTATTTATTTATGGAATATATGGTTTTCGTTAATTTCAAATTTAATTTTTAAAGAAATAATAAATATTGTTATGGAAGATTTTTAGTTATGATTATTTAAATTTATAATCGAAAATTACTTAAAAAATTTGTCGTGTCATTATTTTTATGTCAAATCATACTTTTTCAAGCCACGTCATAATTTTTTTGGTGAGAATGATTATGAAGGTGACACATAAGCGTTTTCTCCAAAATCACTTCACAAGTAACGAGGGGATGAGTTTATGAATCACACATCCTTATATGTTAAGTGTTGTAATTGAAAAGAGTTGTTCTCCCGGCCTGAGGGGAAAAAATTGACAAAAGGAAGAAAAAAACAAACATTTTTCTCCAGTAACTTTATAAAGGTTTCCATAGTGAAGATTGTAGTGAATTGTAGAGATTGTGAATCTGTACAGTAAAGAGGGAGGGCTGAAACAAACAGACCTGTACCCTCTGTGTTTATGTATGTGTTGATGAATCAATATCATCAAAGAGCCTTTTGATCAAGACGCTCGTTCCAGTTTAAGCAACGGATTAAGCTTCTAAACCAATCACCGGTTTGATCAGATTTGTTGACAGTTGGGAGAGGATGTTGGCTCATGTATATTCTCACCGAATCCCCCCTTGAAAGCTGTTGCCTTCTCTTTCCATCAAACGAAACCCATGCATTGCTTCGAGCATCATCTGGAATCTGTTTTTGTTTAGACAAGATTTTTGTGAGCCATTTCAACCACAAGGGTTTTCATATCGTAGTCTCCAATCATTAAACCGTTTCTTGGGTGGTTTTAGCTACTTAACAGTGCAAGTGTATTGCTCTAAAGACCTAAAGTCTTTACCTTTAATTCGAGTTTTGCAGAATCTGGAAGTATAACTGGTCTGAACGACAGGGAATGTGGGCAGATTGGAGTAAACAGCATGCACGGAACATTTGGATGCACCTGCGACATTGGATTTTACAAATGTCAAATAGGAAAGGTTAACAAACGAGATGATAGTTCTCCGATGCCAATGAGCTTCATATTTTGGTATGCAATGCAGAGTTGAAAGTAACTCTAAGTTGAATAGCTTACCATGGAACCTCCTGCTGCTGTAGAATAAGCAGTACTTCCTGTAGGAGTGGCTACTATAACTCCATCGCCTTGTACCTATAATTGCATATTATTCGTCAACACACAAGAACAGTTTCGATGCAGGGGAACTTTAAAACATGCACTGAGATGTTCTTAAAGAGTTAGCAATTTTTGTATCTCTGGTACAAACCTTGGTGATAAGACGATCATGCTCATAACATTCGATCTTAGAAAGGTATGGGTTGGATCCTCGATCAACAACAATCTCGTTCAGAACATCAAACACTTTACCAGGCATCGCTTTGCCTTTACGATAGATTTCGCAACAAAGACGCATTCGAAGAGTTATATAAACCCCATCTAGCGTGTTATTCCCATGGATGACTCGTTTGAGGTCTTGCCTGAAGTCCTCAAACTAAATGGAAAATAATAATAATAAGAAGGCTGTTGAAAGAAAAAAGAATACTAAAGACATAGTTAAGAAATCGAACACGTCGAAAGGCTTACTGGATGTGAAGTGAGAAATCCAAGGGACCCCAGATTAAACGAAACAACAGGAGGGACAGCTCCTTTGAACAAGTTTGATGCGTGTAATATCACCCCATCCCCTCCTAAGCATGCAACAAAATCAACCCTTTCATGGAGATCGCTGATATTTAAACAAAGCAAAACAAAGTCGATGATAATTGAGCCGTTGATTATTAGTCTAGCTGATGTCCACTTAACTTATTCGTGTACCTCGTGTCCTGAATGTAAAAGGTCTGGACAAAGCCAAACCCTGGAATCCTGGCAAATACATCATGCACCTCAGGTTCAACCAGAACATTCATCTTCTCTTGGTGATACAAGAAAGATGCAGCCTGACACCAGATTTGAAAGAACATCAGCTTTTCATGGGCTTCCTTAATTACAGGTAACTTTAATGCAAAATAGAGATATATATAGACTTTTAAATTTGGAAAGAAAAACGTATTAAGGGTCACCTCTTTAGCTTCCTCCATGAGTTCTTGCCCGAGCTTCTTCAGCAGTAAGACAGTTTTTGGGGTAGTTTTCCATAGAAGCATCTGTTGTTGAGTACTCGGATGTGTGAAAGCTAGAGACGATTCTGTCACCTTTTCCCTTGTACAAGACACTCCATCAGTTCGAACTAGGAACATCTCTGCTTTCTTTCTCGACTGCACCCTTACCACACCAGTGGCAGAAGCACACATATTTCCCTCAATAGCCCCAGCTTCATCATCACTGGAATCCGACGAAGAAGCACTATTGGTTCTCTGCGACTCTCGAACCGGTTGGGAAACTACTGTGCGACTTAAGTTATCACTTGGAGGCACAACAATAGGTTCTGCAGAGAAGCCATTTCCCCTGTTACTCGATATACGTGTATTGGCGTTATCAGAAGCATGTACATTTCCATTTGAAAACTTCCCATTGCCAAAATCTGAACTTTGAGACCTTGCAGGTAGAAGGGTCCCATTGGAGTTTCCTGTCTCTGCAAGTCCTCTTACAGAATCTTTATCAGCAATCTGATATCCGTTTGTCACTCCAGCATATGAAACTTGCAGAGTTGGCACTACTCCAAGTTTTTTGGACTGATTACTAAGATAACCAGCAGGAGCAATACCTTTGCTCTTCAGGAATTTAGACATTTCCTTTCTTGAAAAGATATTGCCGGGAGGAACTTGAGCTTTAAGAGGATCACTCACCATATTAAATTCTGATCCAGGTATATCTCCCACATTGCTTCCAGATTCTTTGCTCTGGATTGAAGCAGATCTACTATCAACCTCACTGATTTCAGAGACTTTATCAGTATGCTTATCAGGCACACCCTTACCAGATGCTACAACATTTAATCCAAGCTTAGTTTCAGAAACCTCCTGACGCTTTGACTCTTCTGAAACTGGAATTTCTTTCGTGATCGGACGTGTCATGTACTGTTTCCACCTGGAAACCATCGCAGAAGTTCTCCAAACACCTTCCTTACTGTGAACGTATATTGGCCTTTTGCTGCTATCTGACACAACAGAAGCAAACAGCTCGACCTGCTGAGCTAAAGGGGCCATCCTGACTTCAATTGGAATTTTCACCAATGTAATTTTCCCAGCGGAAATTGCATCATCAAGTGCCGTCTGATAGAATGTATCCTTCACATTTTCAGCTCTCAGGTCAACAATTGTTTTAAATCCTTTTTCGATTAACCACTTCAATCCTTCTTCGGTTACCTGTCCCCCCCTCCAAAATGCAATCTCAGACTCGTAGGAATCAGTATCCTCTTTCATATTTGACGAGTAAATAGGGTCCCAATTCGCGAAAAGTGTTTGGCAAGGATAATTATCACTGCGTGGAAAACCTGCGTCATAGCAGACATTTTTAAGCTTCTGTAATTTCCTCCAGACAATTCCACTTCTTTCATCATCGGGCGTCAGATAATTCTCGAGGGCAATGTGTAAGCTTTCACAACACCGTTTCATTTCACCCCTGAAAATGGCAAGTGGTGGAAGTGTGTCCTCTGCAACTCCTACATCATCCAAATTAAATGAATTCATAGAAGATGACCTCCCTGAAAGAATTTCTTTTCTTCCTTTGTTTAAAAGAGATAATATACAACCAAGCACCGATACTATTTTGTCCTCCAATAACGGTTTTTCCTCGGGTGAAAAATCATACGGTACCCGACATTCACCAGTCAGAGGGTTGCACAATGTCTCCATCAACGCTCCATGTAGTCGCTCAGCTGATCTAAAAATTCTACAATATGCCTCAACCTCAGCAATGTCGCCTGGAACTGGACCGATCCAAGGCAAGTTTGACGTATCACGGGATTTCACAGCCTTAAAGATCCAAGTAAATGAAATCAGTCGACCAGTTCATAACAAAAAACAAACTCCAGAATGCAAAACTAAACAAATCAACAATTTAGCGTACAACTAGTTCAGTATCAATTCAACTGAAAAAACATGTGAAAACAGCTCATATCCTACGAAATACTAATAAGCCACTCTGATCAGCATATGTTTTGCTACAATCATGGAATGATTCGATTATCTAAAGATCCTCAGAAAATTTAGATGAGCTTCGCAGCAGCCAGAATTGCAGGGATCCATCAACGCAAAAAGATGAATATAGAATTCTAAGCAGCAAACAAAAGCATATATGCTATGCAATAATCTACACGCAATCTCTGTCTCTCTAAGTCAGTTGATCGAACATGAAGTGATGAATATAAAGAAGGAAGTCGGAGAGAAGCAAATAACCTGAGAATCCAAACCTAAATCCGGAGAAAAGGCCTCAGACAGCTCCGCCCTGGTCACAAATCTCAAGCGGCGTTTAAACGGGACCTCGTTTCTTCGAAATCCGAACCCGAACGGAAGCAATCGTCCATCAGAACCCCAATCAACGGAGCAGTGGAGACGGGGAGAGATTCCGGTGGCCGGAGATAGCCGACTCATGAGGAAGTGAGGTACGTGGCAAGGGCAGAAGCATAGGAGCATGAGAGAAACTGGTGTACACGCAATATCGACGAGAAAGGTGCTTCACCGTAGTGGCGGAGGATAATGTTGATATTTTGAGATCAAGTTTTGGAGTTTTGCAGGAATTTGGTGGACCTCGTGGTTTCGTCCTCTTCATGGCCGAAGGGTTTCAATAAAAACTGTGCTCTTTCCTCTTTGATGGTGACTGGATTGACACTTGAGAAAGAGAGTGTGCTCCACGCGCCTAAATCCCCTCAATTTGCGTTTCACACTTCATCTCTCTGTTTTTTTTTTTTTCTGACCAGAAAGATAACGAAAGTGATTAGTTTCTTCAATTTCTTGTATTCCACTTGCTCCATTTCTTCATTTTACCGTGGACAAGATCTGTATAAATCATTAAATATTTTGTCGATCAAATTCTGAAATTCAATACATAATCTAAGTGCTCTTAGCAAAATTATTACATCTGTTAAAGAGATAATGAATAAATGCAATATTGATAAATATGGGCTATTCCAAAAAATACACCAATCAATCTAATATAACAAACATCTGAAAGTTGTCCAAACGATTACAAAGATGCAATATAACTTTTTGTTTCACAGGGACAAATGAAGGTTCATTATTCATCATAACAAAAAGAGCAAAGACACAAGGAAATAAAGAAACACTACTCAGAGACCAAAGGACACTCTTTTCAAAAAAAATCCTTAAAAAGAAAAAAAAAATGGCAAAGAACTATTATATATTAACAATAAAAATGAAGCAAGCAGATTGGAAACCAAACAAATGAAATACATATAACTCTTCCAACTGGTAAATTCCAACTGTAGAAAGCAGCAAACTATATGATATGTGATCATATCCGCATCGTCGGGCTAGAAAGCATTCCAATGATCAGAACTACGTGGTGTCTCTGCTGTAGTTGTCGTTGATTTGAATGGACCTGTAGAGCCGAACGGGTCATGGTCGTCGAACCCAAACCCGTGACTGTAATCAGAGTCTCTGGTGCTTCCGATTGAGTCGAATCTCGTCAATGAGGCTTTAGGTGTCTCTGATGCGTTGTTGTTGCTTGAGGAATCAAAGCTTTGTGCATTGAATGAATCATAACTTTGATAGTTGAAAGAATCAAACCTGGATGCGAATGCATCGGGCTCGCTTGTGCTGCGCATCGAGTCTGTGCGGGATAGAGAGAAAGCGTCGTTGTTGTTGCTGTTGAATGAGTCAAAGCGGGAGAAGCTGTTGGAAGAGAAGTCATCGTGTGCTGCGGGTGTGCTTGGGACAGAGTCGAACATGAAGGGACTTCTTCCTGGGAACAAGTTGTCGGAACGAGGAGTCTCTGATGCAAATGGCTTCCCACCAAAATCAGACGTGCTATAAGCAGGAGTGCTTGGGACAGAGTCATCGAAGAAGGATTTCTTTTCTGGAAACAAGTTTCCAGGATAAGCAGGAGTGCTTGGAACCGAGTCATCGAAGAATGATTTCTTCTCGGGAAACAAGTTTCCTGCATAAGCAGGAGTGCTTGGAACCGAGTCATCAAAGAATGATTTCTTGCCTGGGTAAGAGGCAGTGGTTGTCGCTGGAGTGCTCGGGACAGAATCAGCAAACAAGGAAGGTTTTGCAGTGAAAATGTCGTTTGCATTTGCCGGGGTGCTTGGGACTGAATCAGAAAATATAGATAACTTAGGAGGGAGGAAGTCATTTGAAAGGGTGGAACCCGTTTTTATAGGCTTAATGCTGAAGTCATCAAATCCGAACCCGAATCCAAAGCCACTATCATGCTTCTCATGATCCTTGTCCTGCGTAAACACACAAACAATTAGATTAAGATGACGAAGCATCAATATTAATGCCTTTTCTTGTCTTTTTATCAAGCAATAACAAGAATTATTCTTTTCTGTTGGTATATATAATAAAACATGACAAACCCCGAATTTCAGGGTCTGCAAAATGATACATAGCACACAATGAGCAAATTTTACCTTTCCGTTGTCAGGGTTGAAGCTTGAAACTGAATCCGTCTCATCGTGAGAGTCGTATTTTCCCCGACTAGGTTCGTTTACACTTTTACCAGCAGAAGCAGTAGATTCACCATCATCATGGCCATTTTCACTAAAAAATTGAGTAAAAAAGGTCGACAATGTAAATCACCCGGGATGTGTAGGAACATATTATACTCTATTTTCATGAAAGCAAATGATACCCACAGTTAAGAAAGATGCAATCCAAAACACACTAGATCTAACACAAAATGCATACCTCCTCGAATCTTTAGTTTGGGGTGAACCATCAGCTTCAACACCCTTTTTAACACTAGAGTCATCCAGAGATCCGTTTTTATCTCTAGCATTAACATCGGATTTTTTACCATCTGACTGTTCAGATGCTGGTTCCTTTTCAGAAGCCTCTTCACCACTGCTTGGCTTTTTCTCTGTTTTAGAGTCGACATCTGAGGATGAAATATCTTCTTTCTTCCAAGCGGATGATTTTTCCTTTGGTGGGGCTATGACATTTTGGACATCAAGTGTAAGCTCCTTGACGAAGGTAAACCCTGGAAGTGGAGAAAAATTAGGATGCAAAGTTCAAGTGTTCAACTGCAAAATCCATAGCCTATTTTGGAAGATAGATCACCCAAAAAACAAAAATATAAAGACACAAGAAAATTGATTAAACATCTAAAGCCATGCCTTCCTCAATAATCTCATATGACAACAATATCTAAATCTAAATCGCAAGTATACCTTCCTCCTCTAGCTTATCCCAATCTTCATCCCAATCAGCAGCACCTTCCTGGATTCCAGGCTGCCAACCTGTAAAAAGCGAGGAAATCCCATGAATATAAACAAAGGAACATATAACAGGTATACAGTTGTATAGATAGAGTATTTCTAGCAACAATACATAGAGAGCCAAATATACTGAGTTTCGTGTTGTACAAAAGCATGAACGTTTAATCAAATTCTTGACTAATAAAATTACTAGATTCAAAAATTAACAGCCAAGAAACGTGGTAACCATTCCTGCCACTAATCAAGAGAATATAATAGAAAGGGGTAAATCTATACCAAAAGGAAGCTCCACCAGAGAAGTGGGTTTGCCGCGTACTCCATATTGTTTGCAGCGCTCATTCAAATTTTTAACCAGTTCCTCAAGGCCTGATTGGATGTGCTCAGTGCGCTCCTACAAGAAAAAATTCAGCAAACTACAACTGCCAATCACATTCAATCAACCAGATAGCAGGTGTGGCTTACCTTAACAACACTATCATCAAGCTTGCCTTCTTCAAATTTGACTATTGCCTGGTACAATTCCATTTTATTCTCCTGCAATTTAAGGGAGATTTATCATATTGTTCAAGGAGACATCCAACTTGCAACAATTCAAAGTAAGCAATGTTCCTGGGATGATACTTCTAAACTACCTGTATATCGCGGAATGTGGCCTCTTCAATTGTCAATTTAGAGCCTACATTGCCAGACTGCTTGTATTTCTCCTCATATTTTTTTGCTAGAGATTCAAGCTGGATTACAGGTTGATTATGTTAGGTAATCAAACTGGATCTCTAATACCATAATAGAAGAAGCACAGTGCCACAGAAACTGTTTACCTCACGTTTATCACCCGAGACTCTCTCCGTGATCTCATTGTACCGGTTGTCACATCTGCTCTTGTATAAAACCTGTCACCCAAGGAACCAAAGGGAGAAGGTTATAAATACAAACTGATCATTCGTAATAATAAAGAGGGACCTGAAAACAACTAAATGCCTAGAACCCTTTTGAGATAACTTCAGAACAAAGCCTGATCAAACAGCAAAAAAGTATTACAATCATAATGTCAAACAATTGTTCCTCTACTTCTGGTTATCAAATAAGCAATTACAGACAACAATTTTGAAAAGAAAAGACCAAGCTGAATAAGCAGAGATACTTACAAGCTCCTGCATCTTAGCACGGAAGAACTCAATTTTCTGCTTGGAATCAGCTATTTCTTTTTCAAGGTCGTCCACCTGAAGACCAAAATACAAAGATTTTGAAAAAAGAAACGGCAGTCACATAAATTTCTAGGTTATGTAAATAAAGACTACATGGATAACTGATCACTTATGCGGGAAAAGCGCACAAATTGACATAAGTAGAATAAAAACAGGTTTAGAAAGGGAAAAAAAATGAATTATGCATAGTTGTCAGAGAGGCTGTTTGATATCTTCCATGCCAAGAAAATTAAGATTCACTGCCAAGAATAAGTTGAAAGAACTTCGAAACTTCTAATCTTGACTATGACCACCGAAATCTACATCTTTTCATGAGTGCCATATGAAGGGGGACAAAAGAAACCTTCAGATAAAAAAGACTCACGCTAACCAAGAAAATTCACCACATTAGCACATTAAAATCAGAGAGAAACCAGAGAGTGCCTTTTTATCAACAGCAGTTGCTTCTTCAAACTTTGAGTTGAGTGAATCCTGCTCCTCTTTGCTAAGTTGATCCACCAGATGTTTTTCCAACTCAGGCATTTTACGCTTTGGCGGAGTGGGCTGGACCATTCCATCACTAGGAGAGAGAGGAACCGGCCTTGGAGGCTTTCCTTTGGGAATAGCTGGTGGCCTCGAGGCCCCATGAAGTTGTTGCTGATGGAAACCTACAATATTTGGTCCAGAAATGAATCTGCCTACTTCAGAAAAATAATGAAATAATACAGAAAAAGGTTCGTGTTGCAATACCTTGTGGGTGTCCCAAGGATGCATTGCCATGTGGTGCCACAAATTGACCAGGAGAGGTAAACATGGCCTCACTAGGTATTATAGTGCTTGGGAACACTGGGGGAAGAGGTCGGCCCTCTCTATAGCGCTCCATTAGGTAGACCGCAATACAGAACTCCCTCAAAGAGAGCATGCTATCATTATCTTGATCAGATAAATCCCATACCTGCTTCAAAGCCTCTGTAATACCAAGGAACAGCATTGAGAAACACATAAAACGGTCTTCAATATTCCCCATGCAAAGTAAAATAATTTATGATTGAGACAATATTAAAATCACTATCGACAGTCTTCACGTGGACCAAAACATGAAATATTCAAGATGCACCAAAAATGGCAGTTGATCAGTACTGTACATATAAATATACAGAACTACAGAAGTGTCACTTAATTATAATGCCGTTCACCGTTATAACAACAAGCTCAAACTGAAACTAAGCCACTGTTAACGGATGAAGCAACAAAAAAGTAAATGTAGCCTACCTCGTGGGAGCCTCCAACTTAAGAAAAGATTCCGAGCCTGGTGCCCAGTGATCTTTCCGTCCCTATCAGTGTCAACTTGCACAAAAACCTTGGTATATTTCTGGACATCAGCAGGAGTCATTTTTGGCCAAGGGGCTTGGGACTGGGGCTGGGGATGGGGATGGTGTAGGGGTTGAGGTTGGGGCTGGGACTGACGCTGGGTCAACTGACTGGAAGCTGAAATTCCAACTCCAACAGTAGAGCCAGTTGTACCAGAAGCTGCACCTGAGGGAACAAATGGCTGCCCTAATTTTCCAGTAAGCTGATTCTGAACACCAACAGGATGCTGGCTCGACGAACCCTGTTGCGGGATTGAACTTTGCCTAACTGCAGACTGTGAAAGTTCAGGAGCCACGACAGTTTCGGCAGAAACAGATGAGATGCCCATTGTCGATGTAGTTCCTGTAGTATGTTGTTTTGGCTGGGTGGAAGCAACTGAAAACACATCTCCGAAAAGTGAGTCAGAGGCAAACCCGTTTCCTGATGCAGCCACTTCCTTGGGATCCTTGGGTACCAATTGATTGGATGGAGCATCTAGAGCATGAGCACCTGAAGGAGCAGATGAATCTTGGGGCTTGTGCACAGGCGCTGATTCTTGGGGTCTGGCTGTTGTAGAGCTTATTACTGCAGGGGTCATATGCGGTTTTGGTATATGGTTGGCAATTGAATTAGGTGCTGTCAAACCATATGCACTCTGACTCGGAGGAATTTGAGAATTTACTTGCCCAGAGGGGCCAACACTTCTGCCGCTGAGCCACTCTGATAGCATAGGTTGGTTTGCAGGACGAGGCGTATTAGTCCCACCAGCTGGCATACCATGGCTTTGAAAGTTTTGATGTGGTTGAGATGGAGGTAGCCCAGTAAATTGGTTCTGCTGGCCGGGGACTACTTGTTGGTTACTAGTGCTTACAGTTCCACCCATTTGAGGCCCTCTCATACCAGCCGCTACTGATGGCTGTGATGAAACTCCCTGAGCTGGTGTAGCAGGCATAACTGCCCTGGGCTGTGGAGAGGGTGTTGCAGCAAGATTTATTTTGGGAGCAGGGATATTGGCTGAAGCAGGACTATAGATTGCAGCCTTCACTATCTCAGGAGTTAATTCCCGTCTACTTTGTGCCACTGTTACCAACTTTAGAGCATTATAAAACTCTGCTCGACCAAGGTAACCAGCCTTTTTTGCATCTGCGTAGGACCATACCTACAAGGGATGAAAAAAAAAGTTATAGCATTAACAAAGAATAATTCTAAGCATATACACCGTACAGACAAGTCGATACATCTACATTGCTTCTCTATCATTCAACATACTATTTCATTCAAGTTTCATCTCCAATAGAAAGAAAACGCATAAATTAAACAAATCCACTGAAACACACTGCCTTGTCTGATAGCATTTCAATCGTATCATCATCAGATGTGCATAACAGTGCAATACAGAATAAAAAAAAACAGTTTCTCAGCCTAGAATGACGAGATTGAACTGGATTCTCCAATAGAATCACATAAACTGGACTACGAGCTCCAGAATGAAAAGAGAGGTCCTCGTAACCACCCGATAGAGAACAAATTTGACAAAATACGTCACATTTTACTACCAACGATCCCATAGATCAAAGATCCAATTAAAAACCTATAGGAACTACAAGTATTCTCCACAGTTTGGCAATAATCAAACAAATACAGCAACCAGAAGAAGGAAATAGAGGCAGATTTCGCGTAAGAACCTGAGCAAGGACGTGTTTAGGCAAATTCGAGCCCTGGAAGAAAGCGACAGCCTCAGCTCCACTGATATGACCATCTCCATCCAAATCTGCTCTCCTGAAATACGTATCGAACAGATCCTGGCTCCCCGTCGGCCTTGGCGCTGCCATTTGAAAACGGAGGATGATCCGAAATCTAGCAGCGAAGACAGTGTCCACAAGTTTTACGCATCAAAAAGCACGATCCAATCTCCGCATACAAGATGCGTAGAAAAACCCTAATTCATAAGGCTACCCAAGCGCAATCGTAGATCAGTAGGAGAGAGACCACCACATCGCAGGGAGTCTCGATTAAAACGAAGGAGAAATGGGATCGGAAAAGGCGAAGAGAGCGACGGCGACGAAGAAAAAGTAAGAACAGAGGTCGATGATGATTCTCCGACAGAGAAACAATTCAATTTCCCGGGATTTGAGATGGAAACCGGTACAGAGCGATGATGGAAGAGAAGATTTTGGGAAAGTTATGATAAAAATGTTTTTTCTATAAAAAATCGTATAAGAACCTCGAGATGCAAATAACAATACGGACAGAGTTTGATGTAAAACAAAAATAAATAAATAAATATCTACAATTGTTTATAACCTTTTTACCGTAGAAACAGACCTATGTGGAACTCGTTTGAGGTGAGATCATTTTCTGTAACTTTTTTTTTTCATGATAATAATCCAAAGATAAGATTATTTTTGTCGATAAAATTTAGTGAAATCTAAAAAATAACTCTCTGTCTATTTGGAAGCGGCACTTGACAGTAAATAGTTTTTTTGGGAATTTGCTTAGATAACTCACAGTAGGTATCATAAACTTTTAATCAATCATATCTTTCCATACTTTTATCCCAAAAAAAAAAAATATATATCTTTTCATATTGTTTTTTACTTTTAAATTATTTTCTTATTTATTTATTTACATTAAAATTTTAAATTTTAAAAATACAGATTTAATCATTGTAATTAAATATATTATTATTCATATTTTATGTCAAAAGAATTTGATATACTTAAATCATTTTTCTTAATAATTGAAGTCATTTAATTCATCAATTGTATAACGTCTTGATATGCTCTATTTTTTTTTTTTTTTTTGTCATCTGGTTGATTATATTAGATTCGCAAGTTGAGATACAAAGCCAACGGACGATAAACGACCCCGGAAACTAAGCCGGCAGAAAACATAATTTTTCTGGAAGTTATACTTAGAGATGTCAATTGGACCAACCCGTGTCCAAATAGCCTAATCATCAGCGGGTCCTTTTTTTTTTGGTCCGTGCGGGCTGACCTGCGATGGGCTGCGGTACAAATCTTATGTCCAAACCCGACCCGCAAGTTTTTGCGATTTAACGGGCCAATCCGCGGATCAATGGCCAAAACTAATCTCGACCGTACATCCACTCCAGATCATCCCAGCCATCAAAAGAATACCATCAGACCTAAAGACCACGTTCATCTCCTCAAAATGTTCTTCATCATGCCACCAAATAAGCCTTTATGATTATGTCAATGATTTTTCTATGATTCTGCATAATTTTTTCTTTGTTTTATTGCTTTAGAACGTTTTTTATCATGTTTATGGGCTGATAAAATCCAAACATTCCAAGTTTCAACAATCCGATAAGCAAGATAAGATTAAAATTTAAAGGAGAATACAAAGAAAAAATCAGAACTTACATCTTCTCCTTTTGGATATAAGTTGTCTGGTCACTTAAGCTTTATCATAAAGCCTTTATGATATAACAGTACAATAATTAGTCAGACACAAGGAGAAAATACTGAGATAAATACATATTATACATCCACTCAGACACTTCTTTGACTCCACGGTGCTGAGATAGAGCCAAAACATAAATCTCCATTCGGTTGCAAGTACTGAATACAGCAGCCTTCATGCCACTTCCTCTAAAAGCAACAAAAAACTGAACAGCAACAAGACCATTATATCATAATTCATTATATCAAAAATTGAAAAAGTCAGAAACTTACATCCAAATTTATCTTCATCAACATTCGTCTCCTTAGTTACTCTCTTCAAGCTTCACTTCTCCAATAATTGGAGCTGATCGCATCAACAGCTTCTTGAGTAGCTGGAGATCAAAGAACACAAGAGAGATAATCAATTAAGATATTGTTGCCAAAAGATTTTTATATATCCAGTTGCCAAAATATTTTTGCAATACAATTAAGATACCATCGACAAGAGGAAGATCATCAGAGGGTGAAATAGCATCAGGTTTGGCTCTCCTCACAACCTCTTTCAAGACGCCACCATCTCCACTCAAATCGATCACATCTCCCATAGCTTCAAAGAAACCTACTTCACCAAGACAAAATGTCTCATATACATATGTATAAATTACAATGACTGGAATATGAACAGATGTTACATGAATGTTTACAAACATAATACACAAAATATACTCAAATAAGAGCAGAACAAATCAACAACTATGAACATATCATCTAACCAGAAGAACAAAAATTAGAGTTAAGCTTTTCAAACCAAAAGAAAAAACAAAATTTCCGAAATATTATCAAAGAAATCGAAGATAAAAAACTTAATTACCAGTGTTACGAACGATGAAGCTGGATTTTCCACGAGCCCTTCCAAGACTGAAGTCACATGGATGAAGCCTGGAAATCGCAAATTTCTGAAACAAAATCCAATAGCCAAAAACGAGGGATGAAGCATCGATCGAAGCTCTGCGACACCATTTCAGACATCTTAATCATCATACCCTTCGGAATCGCGTGAAACCCCCAAAAATCTCAACCCAATCGAAGAAATTTTCGATTTCTCCAAAAAAAATTTGTCTTCTGCGGTCTGAAATTCGTACCCGCAAACCCGAAACGGGTTAGACCATTTAACCCGCAATCCGCACGGGTCGGACCCGCACGACCCGCTAATTTTTGGGCTTCTTTTTAACTGTCCAAACCCGACCCGCAATTCTCTTATTTGGGCTCAGCCCGCGGGTCACAGCCCATTTTGACATCTCTAGCTATGCCCAACGAAAGGGAATCTAATCGAAAGCTACAATACAAAATAAAGAAGAACCAAACTAAAACAGACCTAAACTAATTAAGACAATCCCAAAATAAACCTTGCCTTCGATCAACACACCAAAACCAAATCTCGCAGAGCACTCCAGAAACCGAACCAAACGAAACATGAATCCTCCCATAGCGAATCTGAACTACCTCTCAACGTAAACCTCCTAGACTTCATAACCCGACAAGGATACTCCACTAGACATGGCTGAAGCTTTCTTTCGGATACAACGAGATCAACAAGGAACCATGGAACGTCTCAATAGAAACCTGATGAGAAACCCAGATTTTAGACAATCTGTGATGTAGGGACAAGGAGCGAAACTGGTCACATCCGGGAAAAGACTAGCTCGGCAAACCGAGTCAGTCACTTGACCAAAACCGAATCGACACAAAGGAAAAAACCAAACGAGACAAGATATCCAACAGAGGTAGAGAAATGCAAATCAGTACCAGGAGGATCAGAGAAAGACCCGAACAAAGGGCTGTCACAGAACAAGAAGAGCAAGAGATTCGTCGAAGGAAAAGGGAATGTGACCAAAGGAGAAGGCAAGAACAACGACTTCAAAGCTACTTTTCCACTATTAACCCAAAAATCAACAGTAGAAAAGAGCTGCTCTTAAAATTAGAATTTGGATTAATGAAATATTGAGATGTAGAGCATCACAAAAAACAAAAATCGTAACTTTATACATTAGACCTTTATCTGCTACATAGAAAGTAAGACACGTAAATATAGTAACTTAATGGGAGCGAAACGAGAAGCTACGTACCGGTAAAAGATAAACCAACTGAGAACACATACAACATTTATAAACCAGGCTTTAACTACTGCAATGCCACCTGATAAAGATAGAGACAGACCGGAGGTTATTGTCTCCGGCGTCTCTCTGTGTTTTTAAGACAACCTTCGTGAAACTCGACTTGGCAGGTTCAAATCCAGAGGAGTTTCTGGGATGTTCAGATTCTGAGGAGCTGCGATAACACGTGCCTGTGGATGTTCCTGCCTCTTCAGGGCCAGAACGACTTGTTTCTCTGCAATTACTGGCTCTGTCTTTCTCTTGACCACTCTTGTTTCCTCCTCTGCAGGATTGCATGATCTTGAGCTTCCCTTTACCTTCTCATGCTGCTGATTTGATCTGTCACGGGAAATGTCAACCATCGGTTGAGTGGTTGTGCTTGGATCAACAGCTGTTTTCTCTCCACTGTGTTGTAGCTGAACAACTGAAGTTGTGTTGGGCAGAGAAGTCGAATCTGTTATTGGTACCAACTGCTTCCTCCTCTTCTTCATCTTCGGTTGATCCTTTAATAAAGCAGAATATAATCAAGCAAAATAAATTGAGAAAACGCTAATGCTATCAGGAAAAAGCTGAGAAAATTCTTTAAGTACCATCTCCTTCCCAAGGTTCCCATACAATGCTCTCTGCCTCTCCTTTGCCCGGCAAATCGCACGCTTGATCCCATGACTATCCATTAATCTATTTGGCCAGAGTTCAGCCAGCTTGAGCAAGATAAATCCAAAAGGACATTCATCAAGTTCTAATAAACCACCTTTGAAGTTTTGGCTGGGTCTAAAGTGATTTAAGTCATGAGAAGAGCTTGGAAGCAAATAAAACAAGATTATCGGAAACGAAGAAGAACTTACCTTGACATACAGCTTTCTTTTTTGTGGACCTGGATCTTCATCCAATCCCTGGTATATCAAAAAACAGGAACAAAAATGTGTTGACACTAGTTTTAGGTCTATAAATATTGGCATGGCAGATTATCGAAAGGAAATCATAATTACATCAACAAAGATGTCATATAGGTCACACAATTTATCCTCCAGTGCCGCATCCATGACAAATTTCTTCAAAGATGGCTTTTCTACAGAGTCCTGAAAATCGTCTGATGTTCCAACTTCTTGTTTTGTTGCCTGTGGAACAAAAACTGTTAGTGCAAGAAATATTCAATAGTATCACAGATAGGAGGGAAATATGCTACAAAGAGCAGATTGACCCGCAGGGAACACCAAAAACAGAAGAATGAGGAGCTTAATCTACGGGAAACCACTATCAAAGAGAACTCCGGATTTCATAAAAGTTATGACACTTCAAGAACGTAATACAATAGGAACGTAATGGATGAAAGAAATGCCTTTTCGAAGCAACTAGTCGACTAGACGAGAGAGAACCTGTGATTCCATCAAAGAAACTTTAGCTTTTATCATCTCAAGAACTTCATTGTTGATTCGCTGGAACCTAGTATCTTTTTCTTGGTTTGCAGATTCGCCCATATCAATCATGATTTTCAAGTTCCTCTGCAATTTTAAGCATTGCGAACAGTAAGACTTTTAGCTCATTTAAGAAACCCATATTTTGTTTGTGTTCCCCTGGAACGGAAGAGCTTTCAACTGGAACCTGAACAAGTCTAGCTATTTAAACGCCTTGGAAGAAATCCCAACAACTTTGTTCCACTAATAAACAGACCCAGGATGCAGGAGACACAAAATTTTACCTTAAGTGACCTAAGCTGTATTAAGTGACCGACAATGCTCATAAGACGGTTGATTAACTCTGCCGAAAGTTTTCCCTGGCTTGCCTGCTGCCACAAGAGCATTCTAGTGTTTCTCATACAATTTCAAGTTTCAACAAAATGAGACAAACAAATGGGAAAGCTGTAGTACCGCAATCCTAGCAACTTTAGCAAGATTCGATTTTACTTCTCTTGGCAATCTCCTCTTAACTGCCTGGGAGGAGGTATCAGCTTCTTGATTCTCAGTGGCAGCAGGAGGCCTTGCTGAAATATATCACAAATTATCATAAGCTCAAGTCACCCCATGCTATTTTAGTTGATCCTCAATGTAGAAAATAAGTGCCTGAAAATAATGAAACTCACATTCGGCAACCACCTTCTCCAATTCCCTTATGGCTTTCTCAAGGGTAGAGGTTTTAGGCTTCACATTAGAACCATCTTTTTTCTGAGGAGATACAGATTATGGTAGAATTATAAAGCAAGCCTGAGGTTTGTAGTAAAAAAAAATGCACGGAAGAAAAGATTAACTAGGAAATTAACCGAGAACCAAGAATCCAAGATGAAAGCTAGAGCAAGAAAACTACTACAACAGCCTTAAATGGATGCCAGGCACATAAATACCATCTAATCTAAAAGTTTTATCTTTCCAATTATAGATCATTATACAGTCTCGAAGATCAGAGAAATCATTCTTGGGATGTATTAGATGACAGACCCCGTATAAACATGTTTACACCTCAGAATCCAGACCAACTAAACTGAGAGAATTTTATGTACTTAAGACAGTTGGAATGTACTTACCGTTGCTTGCATAGATTGTCTGCTTCCTGTTGCATTTGCCAGGTCATTTATACCATTGTTTTCTTCCTGACGGACAACTGTTGCTTCTACAAGCGGAGATTTTCCTGGCAGGGAATTAGATTGATGATGTAAGCTTTTGTTGCTGTATTTCTGATGAAGGGCAGTAGAAGATCCAGCTTCCTTTGACTTGTGACTTGTGGAATTCCTAGACTGATAATTAGCTTTATCAGAATTCTTAACATCGTCCACAGATAATGACGCATTCGCATTTTGTGATCCGAAAGGCAAAGGTGATTCCTGTGTTGTCTTTGCAACATTATACTTTCTCTTCAAAGAGGACCCAAAAGCAGTTGATTGATCCTGGACTTTCACATTCACATAATCAGTCGTCGGACGCAAACTCTGGAAAAGGATTCAGTAGTTATTTGCAAGCAGTGGTGCTACCTTTCGCCTAGCTGTCACAGACAACTTGGTTTGTTTATTGGATACGTCAACATCATCTCCATAGGAATTTGCTGAATCTTTCCGTCGCCTTTTTTTTGGTTGCTGGTTAGATGTTGTTGAAGGTTCTCTGTGGTAAAAAGTAAACAGAGATTAGATCACAGGTAAATGGAATATAACATGTTTACACAAAATTGAAAAGAAACAAAAAAAACTGTCTTCGAAAATCAGAAACTAAATCTATATCGTATTTGTCTGAAAAGTTGAAAGGATGAACATTACCATACCAATCACCCTACAGATGTTAGGGAAGGCAGTAGCAAGACTGCCAAGCATAAGGTCCCTACTATTTCTACCCTTAGGAGAAACTACAGATATCCAAAGAAGAAGGAACAAGCGAGGTGATTTCATATGTATGTTTTCAAATACTTATGACACTCATCTGAATATATCAAAAGTGACAAGACCACCTCAGAGTTATGTGTCAAAAAATAAAAAGAGGAAAGAAACTCACATCCGCTCCAACTTTCCTCTATTGACATAAAATCCATCATGTTTAACTGCTGAATTATCAACTTCAAAATACTCATCCTGCACGGAGGATATAATGTCTCAGCTATTAAAAAACAGTTCGGCCGCATAAAAACATATGAAAGATATCAACACCAACCAGTTCAACATCATCGATAAATGAATCTTCAGTGTCATACTCATCATCGTCAGGAGCACCGTCTAACTCTTCCCCATCACTGCTATCTTTCCCCTGAGAGTTATTTTCCGAAGTAGGCATACACTACTCAGAGATGTGTGAATACAACGGTGCTAACGCATGGTATGCAAAATGTTACGAATGTGAAATATCAAACATCTAACAACCTACCAAAAGAAAAGTGTTTCAACAGAAAGTAGCATACCTTATAGAGCCTCTCTATCTTCTCAATAACAGCGTTGAAACGGTTAGAATGAGGTTGGTCATTCGTTTCAATTTCTGCTGGATGCCCCTACATTAGATATGGAAATACAGCTGTTGACAATGATTTGAACCCATATCGTATGCATAAGAAGAATAAATTGTGAGGAAGCCGCAAGCATATTCGACCTTCTTTAGATAAAGATCCACTATTATATGCTTTAACAGACTAATTCTCGTGTACTAGTAGATGCTAACTGAACTTCCTATATATTCTTCAGTTTTCATTGCAGCTAACTGAACCAAATTCCTTTCCAGATCAAGTATAATTGATGGCATATTCACATTGATAAAGATGAAGTTAGGCTCATCTAGCTAGCAACTAGAAAGGCAGCCAAATATCATATTTCATGTTCAAGAATTTGTCCCTTTTAAGGACTTTGCTTAGTGAACTCTAGACAATCGATGTCAGAGGGCAATGGCAACACAATTCCTCCTACCCCATATCCATGTCAAGCATTTTCCCCAACAAAAAAATCTTAAAATCAGTCAAATTAGTAAAGTTCCTGGATAAACCCTAAGAAATACCCGGAACGAAAATACAGCTCCCATAAACAAGACAATGTTCGATCCAGTAGCGGCAACGAAAACCGCACACAAATGCCTAAGCGTATATATCCGAGTATATTCATGTAACACCTAACTCACCGGTGCAAGGCGAGACTCGAGGTTAGGGTTAGCATTAGGAGGTGGATCGGGTACCGAAGCCGATGAACCATTGACCTTGCTAGCTTCCCTCATGAGTTTCTTCCACGACACATACGTCGTATCCCCTGGTCGGAGCTCCACCTTGAGTAATTTCCGATCACCGGCCGTCAAGACCTTCGGCGACGCTCTCAACGATTCTCCGCCTGTAGAACCCCCACTCTTCCCTTCCGACATTAGTGATTCGGGTCGGGTCAGTGATCCAGTATATACGGGTCCCGGAGCTCGAGACTGCACGATCTGAACACCAATCAGGAGAGTGAAATTGGCGAATCGATGTTGAAACTCGAAAGACTGAAACTGGAGAGAGGAATTTTTGTTAGAAAGTTGCGCGGGATACCCAAAAGACGCTCTTAATATTTTCCCTTTGTTTTATTTTTGTTGTTTTATCCTCAAAAAAGGGTTTATTATAATGTTTTTAATTGATTGTGTCATTCTCAAAATATCTAATCCACAGTTACAAACACTCTCGAAGCTTTATCCCACTCCCATGGCGTCTTCCGCCGCTGCTCCTTCCTTATCTTTACTCTCTTTCAACTCGAAACCACCGTCTCCCTCCTCCACCACGCAGCGGCTCTTTCCGTCATTCAGAACCGACGGCGGTTTCGCGCCTTTAACACTCAAATCCCGCCGCGGCCGTGCTATCATCGTCAAAGTAGACGACGTCGATGCCGACGGAGGTGGACCGGACGAGTACGACATGGATGACGAGGAAGTGGAGGAAGTAGACAACAAGAAGGACTATGACGTCGAGTACGACCCCTTGGCCGCGGCGATGGCGGCTGCAAGCGGTGGCGGTGACGGGGATATCGCATTTGTGCAGAGCAAGAGCTTCATATCGACACAGGGATGGGACTCGGAGCTGGTGGTCGATTACCGAATAAACGAAGAGGAATTCCATAAAATCAGCTTACTGGACTGCGATTTCTTTATCAGAAAACCGCCTGATCCAGATAACGATGTTTATGATTTCAGAGAGGTGTGTGAGTTTCTCTGGTTAAATTTGAATTCCCAGTGTCTCAATTTTGCTCGTTTCTTCGATTTTTCAACTATAGACGGCGTTTTTCTGTGGCTGCAGATGTATGTTACTCCTCCGGATACAGATATTTACTCAATTCCGAGAGTTCTTGCACCAATGCCTCAAAAGGTCAGTCATATATCCTTGCTGGATGTTGTTGTTTTTGGAATACCTATGCTTTGTTCTGTGATTTCCTTTTGTTTTTCATATTGTGCTCAATTTGCTAATTCATCTCATTCACCTGAAATCAACTATGATATCTTATCTGCACAGAGCTGCACAAGTTTGCTATTGTTTGGAACTTGTGCTAACACTCAGACTGAAATTATGAACAAATAATAAACTCAAAAAGTGCCGTAAACGGTAAGAGCTTATTCCACCACTTAGTATTGATCGGAAAGTCAGAATGTGGCAGCTGGGTGTTGTTTAGTCACTTTACCTTTCATTCTGGCCAATTTTGTACACTTTCGTGTTTGATGTTTGTGCATGTTTCAGCATCCAAGTTTTATTTTTTAGTAGTTTGGTTTGGTGCTAATAATGGCTTTCTTAATTATGTCACAAGTACAGTATATTCGATGTGCAATGAGTGACTATGGATGTTACAATGTCACTGAACCGCCTATTGATGCTCCCCGAGATCCACTGTACAAATCTGAGAGGGAGATATCCAAGGTACATACTGGATCATGTCCCATACATTGATGTTAAAACCGTCAGGTCTTTGATGCAGGGATTCTTCAGCAACGTCTTAACATGTATTAACAAGGAAGCTCTTAGTTTTGTTTTGGCAACATTTCTGGGAAACACACCAGGAAATATGTTATCCCAAGCATCAAGGATGGCATCAATTCGAAACTACTTAGTTTGGTTTGGTAGTTACAGATGTCTTCATCATGTCTATTCATTATGCAGGTTTTCTTGACAAAGCATTATCGTAACAGAAGGTTAAACGACCCCGAATTTGTACTAGATCTTGAAGAGATCTATGTTATTGATTCCAAGACAAAGTCAATCACCAGAGCCAGAGTTCTGGTAATGATCGGTTGCTCCTTCATATATATATCTAGGATCATTCATATATATATCTAGGCATTATTAACAAGTTCTCATTCCAAGTCTGAGCACATACCTCAACGGTAGACCCTAACCAAATGGGTGTTTTGTTTTGAAATATTCCCTTACCCGATTATGTTTCATGCTATTACACTAATACATTGCTGGTTTATATTAGTGCTATATATGCCTCTAGTTCTTGATCACATAGCTTGAGTTGTGAGGAAATACCGTGCGTAGTTGAAAGCTGCTAAGACAATCTTCCTTCCCATATTAAGGTTTAGATTGTTTCAGGTGACAGTTCCGGGAGGAAGAAAAAGGGATAGGAAGGATGACTTGCTCGTGATACGCGATAATGGAAACTCGTTTAAAATCATACACGCGGTAGCTTTCCATTTCCACACCCATTTCTTCTGGGAGTCATTCTGTATTCCTTCGCATAGCTTTACTCGCCTTGTCTCTATGTTTATATATTTTGCTTCTATCAGGGGGAAAGAGATGACCCGACAACGGTAATAGAAAGGGAAGAGTGGACCAAGACCCGAGAAGACATGGAGAAACATCTCAGAAAGCTACGAGACTTCAGTGTCTCGAATTGGTTCTAAAACAAACCCGTGAGAAACCAAACGACGAAGTCAGTGAAATTTCTTCTGTATCCATTAATGGCATATTCATGGGATGGAATACGAGAGCAGATAATGTCAATCAATGATATGGTGGAGGGTCAAAGATGTGTTGTTCCATGGTAGATAATGTTCCGAACTCAGTTACTTCACTAGAAGCAGAGACGAATGCGTTATTAGATGATATGGGTTCTATAAAAGAGTGTGTAGATGCAATAGTCTGATGGACTAACATTCGATTACTAGAGAAAGCTAGCTTATGGGATATTGTTACTAAACAAGAATTTCATTATTTGCAATTGAGGTGTTTCGACGGTGTTTAATTCCAGTGTTCTCTCGTAATATTTGTTTGTAATGTCTTTATAGAGGTTACTCGTGTATGTTTTTAGTAAATCCTAACTCGTGGTGGAATATTGTTCTTCACAAACTTTTCCTCCTTTAGGACATGTCTTATCTTTAGTACAAACTTAAATCCGAGTGTGACACAATGAGACACTGGTACAAAGTACAAACCACTAGGCTATATATTTTGGTCCGAAGATCGCTTGACTATGATGGCTTTTATATTATTCTAGGGAGGAGATATTCAAGGTTGGAACAAAGTGTCTGTATGTGGAAATCTGTGATGGTGGTGTGATTAACGCTGATGCAGCATGGCTTTTGGAACTTAGCCAGCGTGACGTTTTTTTTAATACGAAGCTACTAAAACGGCAGGTATTCTGTTATTTTAACCTCGATGTAATTTATGACAGCGTAAAGAAACGACACGTGTACGTTAGCTAGTTTGGTCGATTGGGTTTCACGTGAATGGGATGACATTTGTCAAAGTCGCCGACACGGGCTGTGACGTTGTGTGGGTGGTTCCATCGGCCCATTCTGTGACCAAACATTAACTTCCATATTCAGTAGTAATATTTATTCCACACCCTTTAAACAATTACAAACGACACATAAAACAAAACAAAATACGCCCACAATTCCGTGATCGATTTATGGAACTCTTTAGGTATAGTTGTATACCATGATTCATGAAATAAATAAAATAAATCGAATAAAAAAATGATTCATGGATATGTTAAAACATTATGGAATATAGTTCGGTTTCTAAACAATTCAATTTAGTCGAAGGATTCAGGCACGTTATAATCGAATTCAGTTGAAATTGTAAGAATATACATTCGTTGAATAATATTATACATGCAACCGTAGGTTGGAACAAAATCTTGCACGTCAATAAGTTTTATAATAACTCATATTTTGCTTAAAAACAAAAACATGTGTAAAATATATCGAATAAAAAATGATTTGCGCGAGACAGCATTTGTCAAAATGGAATTAAATTAACGATAAGGTATGTGCTTCAATTAACCGTTAAATCTTATTTTACAAAGCTTCGTTATGTATAACCTCACGATCCTCACCTATTGAGGTAAAAAAGGGAAAACGTCACCCATTTTTCTTTTTCTTTTTTTATCAACAACGTCACCCATTTTTTACAATCTTTTTATTTTTGGGTGATTTGCAAAATTAATCAAATTAGGATTATTAATTAACCATCTAACCAAAAATATATTATATGGAGAAATCATAGCTATTAGATTTTAATGAATTAGTTAGTTATTTAATTATAATTTTGTTGTAGATTATTCGTACTAATTTTCCTTTATTTTTTGTTAGAAAAAAAAAAAAAACAAGCAAGCAAGAGTTTTCGCGACCTGTGCTGTAGTTATCTTTGAATCGTCAACCAACCACTATAAAAAAAAGAATCAAACAAATGACAAAAGACAAGGAATAAAATCCCATATTTATGAAAATTCTTTTATCTTTAAAAAATCCCATATTTATAATTATATTGTCCCCTCATGGCACGGCGTTCTATAATTAACTGATAACGGTGGAACATGCCGTATTTAATACGTAGATTTCTAAGAAGTGGATGTAGTATAATGATAACACACATTTACCTATAAAATTTAATGTTTGTTTTATACTCCGTAAAAAAATTATGTTTCATGTATATATCTGAAATTTTATGGAGTAAAAATTAATTCGTGAGTATTAAAAATTTGAAAGAAGCAAGAAAGGAAATAATAAAAAAGCAAGAAAATTAATATTTAGCGAGAGCGTAGACCAGAATATTTAATTCTGCAATTATCTAATGGCAACAAAATGAAATTCTAAGATGTCTGCTCCTCCTCCATTCTTACTCTTCTTCTCTCTGAGAAACTGCTAAAACCCAAAATCAAAAGCCCCGAGAGAGATTCTCTTTTGTGGACACATAATCGTTAAGATGATTATGTATCTCCAGGAATCACACTTCAGGGAAAGACACAACGCATTCACCTGAAATTCCGACAACCATTTTGAGAAAAACTAGAGAAGAAGTGAGAAAAAGAAGAGAACGAGAGAGAGATGACGGAAAATGACGTCGTTCCAGGAGGAAGAATCCGTACTGTTATGGTGGGCGTGAAGTTCGATGCGTCGAGCAGTGAGCTTCTCGATTGGGCTTTGGTTAAGGTTGCTGAACCGGGTGATACCGTAATCGCTCTTCATATTCTCGGCAATGGTTGGTAACACATTTTTGTTTCTCTGGTTTTTTTTTTTGAGTCTTGAGATTTAGGGGTACGATAAAGCTACGATTTTTGAAAATGAGTTTTTGTGTTTAGTGTTTACTCTCTCTCTCTCTCTATTTGAATTTGTGTAGAGATCGTTGATCGAGGAGGCAAGTCTTCGCTTCTCTCCCTTGTCAAAACTTTTGACTCTGTTCTTGAAGTATATGAAGGTTTCTGCAAATTGAAACAGGTAAAATTAAAAAGTTGACAACTTCAATCATCTTTTCTTCTCTGCTTTAGCTTCTTCAGGAATTAACACTCCCTGAAAGAGATGACTTAGAAATGTTGAAACTCTTGTATTAGGTGGAATTGAAGCTGAAGTTATGCCGGGGTTATTCTACTCGAAAGATTCTAGTTAGAGAAGCAAAATTGTGTTATGCGTCCAAAGTTGTAGTTGGAATTTCCAAAAGTTACCACACAATTCACTCATCTATCTCCGTGGCTAAGTACTTAGCCAGGAAACTATCAAAAGATTGCTGGGTTCTAGCCGTCGACAACGGGAAAATCATGTTTCAGAAAGATGGTTCGCCATCGATCATTCAGAAAGGTTTGGCCTTTTTTTCTTTCTTTGAGTTTCTAAGTTTTGTATGTGATGATCTGTGTGTGTAGATTATGTTTTTGAAAAACTCTTCTTTCTTGGGATTTGATTTGTCATAGGAAAAAGCGATGCTCGTAGGAACACTTTGTCTAGTTTCTTTCAGATGCCTGTCACATTGAGAAAGAATACCAAAGTAGTTAACCATTCCGAAGAGGAAGAGGAAGAGGCGGAGGAGGATCATTCCAACGGCCAGAGTCTACGGAAGGCTTTAGTGTATGCCTGCCTTGGGAATTGCTCTGTTTGTGGAAATTTATCTGGATCTACTAGTTGTGATAGTGATCAAGATGATAATGCTGATTTCCACAAGTCAATGGTGATTGTTCCCGCAAAAGTTCCAGAAGATTTGACCAGATTCATTACTATGCTGGTAAAGGAACTGCCTGAATTTAGACCAGGTTGGCCTTTGCTTTGTCGTGTAGCTTCTTCAGATGTATTAGCTTCTGTTCCGCGGAGTTCTTCGTTCAGACAGATACCAGTTGTCCAGTGGGTGCTGAAGCTGCCCTCTAGGACCAATTCTGTTGTTGGAAGTTCAGACACTAAGCAGATTGGTTTTGATTCTTCTAAATCTGAAGATAATAATAAGTTGTCTATCTTAAACGCTGAAAGCCGAGCAACTGTTCCTGATGGTAATGATTCTATGATTGTGAAATGTTCTATTGATTATAGCTCAAGTAGATTTCCGGAGGATGTGGAGGGTCTTTATGCGAGGTTCTCCACAGCTTGCCAGTTTTTTAAGTACAAGGAACTTGTGTCAGCGACTTCCAATTTCTGTGCTGGTTTGTTCCTCTCCTCTCATATTCAAGCTACCGTTTTTTTTTAAGTTGTTTAAGACTCTTGTCATTTGCTTTTGTCTAACTAAGAAAAGCATGTACTTTCAGATAATTTCATTGGAAAAGGAGGCAGCAGCCGCGTTTTCAGAGGTTATCTGCCCAGTGGAAGAGAGGTTGCAGTGAAAATTCTCAAGCAAACTGAATGTGTCTTAAAGGATTTTGTGGCAGAGATTGACATCATCACAACCTTACACCATAAAAACGTTATTTCCCTCTTAGGTTATTGCTTTGAAAATAATAACCTGTTACTGGTATACAATTATCTCTCAAGAGGAAGCCTTGAAGAGAATCTTCACGGTAAGCCTCTGACCTTTTAGCCACTTGCAGATTTTCTTAATGTTCGTGGTTCTAACAATTCATGGTTCAAAATCAGGCAACAAGAAAGACCCGGTTGCATTTCGTTGGAACGAGAGATTTAAGGTGGCTGTGGGAATAGCTGAGGCGTTGGACTATCTGCATAACAGTGCTTCACAGCCCGTAATTCACAGAGATGTTAAGTCATCAAACATATTATTGTCTGATGATTTTGAGCCACAAGTAAGTTTCTTTCAGTTTTGCAATTTTCACATCAAAGAGGAAAACTGGTGAGATACTAAGAAGGGAGATCTTGTTCACAGCTTTCTGATTTTGGGCTTGCGAAGTGGGCGTCGATATCTTCAACACAGATTATCTGCTCCGATGTCGCCGGCACTTTTGGGTAAGAAACTTTTAAGAATTTTGTTGATGTTTCGTGAAAGTTGTCTAACGTGAGAGTGTTATACATTTCTTGGTGCAGCTACTTAGCTCCAGAGTACTTTATGTATGGTAAGA
The DNA here is from genome assembly GCA_900406555.1 of Pseudoturritis turrita. Classification (NCBI taxonomy): domain Eukaryota; kingdom Viridiplantae; phylum Streptophyta; class Magnoliopsida; order Brassicales; family Brassicaceae; genus Pseudoturritis; species Pseudoturritis turrita. The sequence goes on from OVBL01000487.1 coordinate 111,354, forward strand.
TGAACAATAAGATAGATGTCTACGCATATGGTGTTGTACTCCTCGAGCTTCTTTCTGGAAGAAAACCGATTAGTAGTGAATCTCCGAAGGCCCAAGAGAGTCTTGTTATGTGGGTATGTGGATACTGCGGCCAAAAAGTTCTTACATTGAAAGGTCTAAGTTTTCTTTGCTATTGCTAAACAGATATGTATGTACATGTGCAGGCGAAGCCAATTCTGGATGATAAAGACTATTCTCAGCTATTGGACCCGAGTTTGCAAGATGACAACAATGGCGACCAGATGGAGAGGATGGCGTTAGCAGCCACTCTTTGTATAAGACATAACCCTCAATCTAGGCCGAAAATGGGAATGGTGAGTCAATTCTTAATCCTCTATATCACTGCCAATTCCATCATCTAGATCTTGGCTCTACATTATGTACAACCGCGTAGTTGTAGTTATTAACACGACATGTCTTGTGAAAATGCAGGTCTTAAATCTTCTTAAAGGTGACGCCGAGATGCTAAAGTGGGCGAAGCAACAAGTCAGTAACCCTTTAGAGAATTCAAAGCTACTCAAAGACGAGAAATTGCAGAGGTCTAATCTACAGTCGCATCTAAACCTAGCATTCCTCGACATGGAAGACGACTCTCTCTCCATGGGAAGCATCGAGCAAGGCATCTCCGTGGAGGATTATCTCAAAGGAAGGACTAGCGGCTCATCGAGCTTCAATTGAGCTAATTTTTTCACTACAACAAATCACAATTGCAAAACATTCTAAGGTGAGATAGTGAAGAAAACGAGCTCTATTGTGTGTGAGTGTAAGTGTATATATGAAAAGGGGTTTCTTTTCATTTGGATGGGTGGTTGATGAGAGGTGGATCTGTGGGTTTTGTAGGCCCTCCTCCCTCCCTTGGTTTTAGGGTTAAAATTGCATCTTTCAATTGTTTTGGGTCTGTTTTTGCAATTTTTGCCTTTGTTGGGGGCAACAGAGACATGTAATTTGTATTCCTTGATCCTAAATGGATCAAAGTGAATTTTCTCGTCTTTGTAATGCTCGAACGTGTCTCACTGTCATTATCAATAAAATAACATTATCTTGTTGAAATACAATTTTATATATAATCGAGAAATTAGAAATGTTTTACCTTGTGAATAAAAAATTAAAATAAGAGTCGTGTTTCGTATTCTTCACAGTACCTATCACAATCTTAAATATTTGAGTGAATCTTATCTTAACTCTCAACTTTGAAAGACAAACCATGTGTGACTGAGTCAATCTATAATCTGTGGTTCATAAGTATTGTCCTGTACTGTCGTTTGCGTTTGAAAGGAACGTGATGGGACGAAATAAATTCTTGATTTTTTTACTCATTACCGTTTTTGCTTATCCAAATTAGTAGCTAATCTGTTTCTCTATCCTCTCGGTTCCGAATAAAGACGATATGAGGCGGGATGAATACGGAACATGCATAATGAAAACCATTCCATCCCGCTCCGTACCGTCTCCGTTTAAACTTTTGAATTCTCGTGGACAGCTTCAGCCAGTGGAATTACTAGGCCCATACTAAATTCAGCCCATGGCCCAAAAAGATTGGGAAAAGAGATATAGTAAAAACGGTAGCCGAAAATCGCCGGGATCTATTTGTTTCGTTAATATTCTATCTTCGCCGTTTTCGTGTTACGTGCGTTTCAGCAGAAGAAGACGAAGACGCGGTTTTAAAAACAAGTCGGAAGATTATATTCATCAGCCATGGATTCTTCTCATTACAATCCTAGCTACGATCAATGGACTCCTCCTCACCCTGCTCCTGCTCCTGCTCCTCTCCCGCCGCCACCGCCGCTACCTCCTCCTCCTCCGCACCTATCTCATCCCGAAAGCCCTAATTTCTATGGTCGATCAACCCAGATTGGTGGTCAACGTCAGGATTATCATCACTACTCTCATCGCCAAGATCTTCCGCCGAAGCCGACGGTTAATCAGCCGTCTTCCTACTACTCCCAGCATCCGCCGCAGCAGCAACAGCATCCGCCTCCGCTTCCGCAACCGCAGCATCTTCCGTACGTTCCTCAGCAAGTTAATTATGAGTCTCAAAGGATTTCGCAGCCGACTATTTCATATACGGAATCACGAGATATCCCTCAGTCAGCTTGGGTTGGGTACAAGGAAAAACGACATGATTCATGGACAGTGGATGCTGGTCAGGGACGAATGGATGCTGGTAGAAACCGAGTGGACCCTGCTCCAGCCCGTAATTATCAGTATGACTACAGCCGCTCGTCGAGGGATTCTTTGGGTGTTAGCATTAATCGTGGTTTAGATGTTTGTTCTAGGTCTAGAGATGAGTTTCATAGTCTTGGATATGTGAGAAAAGAATCTGGAGCCACTAGGATAGAGGGAAATTATCAAGACCGTGGTCAGTTAAAATCGGAATCCGATAGATATTTTAGGGATTTAGATGAGGGAAATAGGGGTTTGTCTTCAAGTCTTGGTTATGGCAGTGACCGATATGGTGTTACAGTAATAAGTCGGGATATGACTAGGTCATCAGCAAGTCATCAAGGGGATAGAAACCAGAGGTGGGATGAAGCGAATAATGGAGGGAGGACTCTCTATCCCCGGAGAAAGGATGAGTACTATCATTCTGAGATAGAACAAAATTTTGATCGTGGAAGGAGAGAGAAGAGCAATGAATCGAATCGAACACCCAGGAAACAAATGCAGAAGAAGAGTGCTCTGCAAAGGCTTGAAATTCCAAGATCCCATCAAAACGGTAGAGAGAGTGATTGGTCTCGGCATCATAGTCATTATACTGGGAAAAGGTTTAACTCTAACTCGTCTAGGGGTAAAGAACACTTGGGTCATTCTGTTCGTGGATTTGTGGAGAAGCAGAGGGGGAGAAGTCCAGTGGATCTTGATGTTTCATTTAATTCAAATCTTCTGGTAGCTAAGCCTGTAGCGTCACCTACAAGTGCAGGCATCTACCCGCGCTCGTCTGTGACACCTAGGTCTAGTAAAGCTAGAAGAGCATTGGTGACTGATAACAATGAGAAAGCTTCAGTAACTGAAGGAAATGGAAAGTTGAAAACACATTTGTCAGATGAGGCATCGGTTTGTGAGGGCTCCAGACAGTCTACAAGGGAAACTACTGCATCTGAAATTGAAAAGAAACCTGATAATCACTCAACCCCTTCTTCCAGTAATGCCTGGGGTAAGCTGAACAAGGTCAGATTTGTTGACGGTGTCGTTCATGACAGCAAAGTCAAAATTACTGATACAGGTCTTCAAGCTTCAAATCATGCTAGCGAAGCAAAAGTTAGTAGTACTGTACATGCTGCAGAAAAGATCTCTAGTTTTTGTGAGGCTTTAAAAGAGGCCAAGGATGACACTAATGTCGAACATGAGAGCAATATGGAGGCTTGCTCCACTGAAGAAGATGTTATTGATGGAGACAAAAGTATATTGAAGTCTCATGAAGATGTGTTGGACAGAAAGGGCACTGATTGTAATGCTGACGAAGCTGTTATGCCGAATGTCATGGAGAAGGAAGAAATCGTGAAGATGAAGACAAATTTCAATACGTTTCCTATTAAATTGCCAGTATCATGGCCAACAGCCACTGATCTTTCTGGGTGTTCTGAAGCAGGAATTTATTTTGCTGGTAAGTCCATGTGTAGTGTTGGATCTAAACCTTGTGAAGATGAGAACATGGATGTACCGTCAAGGAATTTACCAATGATGGAGGTAAATGATGGGTTTGAAGAAAGGAAATCCATTGGCTCATCTATTAGATCTTTGGATTATGGAGAAAAGAATTTTGAGAAGTCATCTCTAGACGCGTCCATCTGTTTTAGTAGTGAAGACCCTGGTGATCAGGTGTTGGCGAAGTCAGATATCGGTGGTATTGAAGATGACAACAAGGGGATCAATAAGAATGTAGATTCCTTGTCTTCTGAAAATGACTCCCCTATGGGTCGCCCCAAGGGTTTAGATTCCTCTGTCTCTCTGGACGTTGCCACTGTTTCAACGGAGCTTGCTAATGCAAATAATAGTGTTTCAGGGGATCTTGCTAATGCTAACAGTTTAACCGTTGGGACATATACCAATACCATGGTCAAGCCAGCTGATATGAGTGTAGTTTTCCAGGTGGAAAGTAAAAACCTTCCTCATTGTGAAAACATGGTCAATCCATCAGTTGAGGATGTTAGCAGAAAAGAATCCATGGAAACTACACCTCTTAATAGTGCCGCAGAAATGGCTGACAATCTGGACAGTGATGAAGGTAAACAGACTTGTGTAAACGGCACTTCTGCATCTCTTTCAAAGGTTGCGGTAAAGGGATCACCAAATGTGCTGCCCGTTGAGAGAACTGATGGCTATTCACGTAGTGATGAATCAGATTTAGCCGTGGCAGTACCATCTGAGGTGTGTATGGAAAATGTAAGTACCGAAAGACTTGTGCCTGATGAAGATCTGGGTTTAGCATCTCATCATCCTGCAGAAATTCCTTCTGTAGATCAGTTTAGTGGTTCAGATAGTAGAGGTTTGAAAGCTTTTTTACCGGAGCCAAATGTTTCTCTTAGCAAAGATATTACTGATGGTTCAAGTGATTGTCTTGTTGAGCGAGACGCTAGCCAAAATGCTTCCACATTTTGTGATAATTTACCTAGCTCGTCTGCGTTAGTAATTGAAACAAATCTTGCAATTGGAATTAATGGCATGTCTGCTGATGAAACGGTTACAGATGCTGAGTCTGGTCTCCATGAAACTCAACCATGTTTAACAGTATGCAAGTTTTTGCCTGAAGATCGTTTTGGATGTGGATCATCTGGTGCGACTGGTTCTGTCTGGAATCTCTCTATGGATAAACATCTGGAAAAGGATCCTTCAAGGGCCAGTTCTTGCTTAGTATCTGATAATTCTGTCAGTCCATGTCATATTTCTCCCTTGGTGGCAGTGAATGAGCAGATACAAAACAAAACATCTATTGAAGCTAACTACAGTGATTCTCAAGGCGGCGTCATGCATGAGGAAACTAATTGTGCTGAAAACATTGTGGTAGATGATACTCAAGAAGAGAAAACAAAACCTTCTGGTGGAACTTCTAAGTACAGAACCCCGGGAACTGATAGTATTGCTGTTAGTGGGGATTCAGTGTTTCCTTGTGATTCTTTGTCCAGCTCACCAAGGCGGAGCTTCAGGCAGATACGGAGTGAAATTCATGTTGCTGCTATTGTTGATGAAACTAGCAAAGATAAACAGAAAGCCATGTCTTCTGATGGTACTTGTAAGTACAGAACTTCTGGAACTGATATTGTTGCTGCTAGTGGGGATTCAGTTTTTCCATGTGATTCTCTATCCAGCTCACCAAGGCTGTACAGACAGATACGGAGTGAAATTCATGTTCCTTCTATGGTTGATGAAACTAGCAAATATAAAGAGAAAACAAAGCCATCTGGTGGAACTTCTGTTAGTGTGGATTCAGTGTTTCCATGTGCTTCTTTATCCAGGTCACCAAGGCTGAGCTTCAGGCAGATACGGAGTGAAATCCATGCTGCTGATATGGTTGATGAAACTAGCAAAATTAAAGAGAGTCAAAAAGAAGATATTCTGTTAGATACTTTACAAGAGCGAATGATGACCTCCCATGAGGTAATCCAGCCATGTAGTTCTCTGGCACATTATCCTTGCTTAGGTCAAACATCACCTGATACTGATGTTGATTCTTTTGACCACCTCATGTCAAAGTTTCCTGGTGGTGATTTAGTTGAGAAGCCAAATGGTGATTCAATAGAGAAGCTGACTGATGTAACATCTGATGTTGGCTCTCAAGAAAAATACTCACCGAACAGTGCTAAGACGGATATATTTGATGGAGAAGCATTGTCATCTGATGGAATAGTTTCTGGAACTGAAATTCCTGCTGATTCAGGTGTTCGTCTGTCCAGAGCACACTTACATGCAGATGAAAAATTTGCATTGACCTATGTTAAAGATCATGTAGTCTCTGTGCCACATCGGGATTCCCAAAGTAAGACATCTCTGAGTTCTAGGTTTGAAATAGAAAAGAGGAAAAAGAAATCCAATTACTCTACTCAAAAAAGTTATCCCCGTTCCCTGCCTTTTGTGCCTGACACGAAGAAAGATGCCAACCCTCCAACTCACATCACAAAGCGTCACACTTGGCATCGAAAGTCCGATACTTCTGCCTCTCCTTTTGTAGCTGCCAAGCCTTTGTCGTCGACTTTGTCTACACAACAGAAGTTTCCCAAAGTGACTGCCCAATCTAGTAATAGTTACGTACGTAAAGGGAATAGTCTTCTTCGCAAACCGTCGCATGGTTCTCCCGGTGTTGCCCTTGGATTGCCTTCGTCTGCTAACCAGTCGAACCGTTTCACTGTTGAAGATAAAAGCACAGGATCTGCCAGTAGGGTTGATGTAGATAACGCTTCTTTTCTTGTTAAAACAGGAGAAATATACACTCATGAGAGGCAGTCAAAGCCTCCCTCAGACAGCAGCACCTCCAAATTATCAAATGCCATTGCTACTTCTTCGGAAAAATGTGTGTTATCTTACAGCCTGGATCACCTCACCACTAGTTTACCTGAGTCTATCATGGATTCTGCTACATCTGGAGAAGCTAATGTTCCACACTCTGGTGGGGATACATTCAAGACATCTGACACACTAATTCAGACAGGTTATGCTTCAGATTGCCAGCAGAAGAGAAACCCTCCTAAATTGGATTCTTCAGATTTGAAGAGAATGGTATATGTCAAGAGGAAGGCAAATCAGTTGGTTGCAACTTCAGATATTCATGGTGCCAGTAAGAACCAGATTCCCCCCTCTGATAGCTACTTCAAGCGAAGTAAAAATCAGCTAGTAAGGAATTCAGAGAGCCATGTCAATCAGTCAATTTCCTTACCTGATGATGCGTTAGATTCACGAGCAGCTGCAAACATGGTTTCAGAAAGATCATCTAGCTCAGCATTCTCTGACTCTGGTATGTAAAGCGAAGTAAATATTTGTCAGCTCGTTGAGCATCTATCAGGGCTGTGTTCAAATTGATTTTTTGATACGCATGTTTCTTTAGGAGATCCTAAACAGTGGATGGTTTATTCCCGGAAAAAGAAGGAATAATTGGTTTGTATCTGGCCTATTGCTTTTCTTTTTCCAGGAATAAACCATCCATGGTTTAAGATTTTCTACAGACATGCGTATCAGATTCCATTTCCTATATGCTTGTATAAGTTTTTGCGGTTTTGCATCCATAACCAAATGCAAGAAAAGAAGTAACCGATCCTCTTGTTTATTTGCAGCTGTCATCAGACCATATAAGCAGTCAAAATTTTCTCTGGTTTGGACACAAAATGATCACCAGTCAAGAATGCCCATAGGTCACATGCACTATCAGAGGATCTTGCCGCAACTTGTTCCTTGGAAAAGAGTGACATATTGGAGAAGATTAATGAATTCGGTTTCCGCTTTGCGAAATGGTTCTTTTTCCAACATCAGGTATCTTAGCATCTAATGTGCTCATATTCCTTGAGCTGCAGTTCTTTTTTTGTGTGTTTGCAAACTTGATGACAGGGCATTCTAATCTTCAGCCGAAAATTGTTGATGATGAGGAAGAGACATACAGTTTACACAAGATCAACTAATGGGTATTCACTTAGAAAATCCAAGGTATTAAGTATTGGTGGGTCGCATTTAAAATGGTCCAAGTCCATTGAGAGAGACTCGAGAAAAGCTAATGAGGTTAGTTTCTTCACTGAAGTGTCTTTGGCCTGTCTGTGGAAGAATTACTTCTTTAGCACAATTGAAAGTGGTGTAGACAACTATTTATTTTTCCCCTATTTGTACAGGAAGCCACCTTGGCTGTGGCTGCATTTGCAAAGAAAGAAAGTGAAAAGCATTCTGGACAAAGTAATACTAGGACGACAAGCAGAAACCATCTGGCACGTAAGTTGGTTCACGTTAAGTATCCATGGCCAGTTATTTGGACGAATTATTCTATTTTTGGGGAGGCCTCCTGGCCAGTTCTTACAAAGCTTCAACTCTATTTCTCTTGGATTTATTTTCTTGCTGTTTCTTGAGATGCCCAGATGACTCTGTTTCAGCAAACCTCAAGGTTTTCTCTTATCAACTTCTGTTCTTCAGGTGAGCGCGTTTTCAGGTTTGGTTCCCTTCGCTATAAAATGGATTCTTCGAGGCGAACTCTTCAGAGGATATCTGGTAGGATATCCTAACGTTAAAAAAACACCTAAACACTATAGTTTGATTAGATGTGCATTGGATATCTAGTCTATTTGGCTCTTTATTATACAAAAGAAAGGCTAAGTCAGGAAGTCTGTAGAGTAGCGTCCTATATCTCTCTTTTTCTTTATAAGTGTCAATATAAATTAAATAGAATATGAAATGTATGTACATACTTTCTTAATTTCATTTGTTTGTTTGATCCATTTAATACAGATAGTCCGAATTCAGATACAAATATGATAGAATCTTTGTTGATTAGAGAAAGGTGCAATCAATAGGGTTTTCCTGATCCTCCCTTCCCGTAAAGTATCAAAGACAACATCCTAGTAGACGAGCATGGCATAGAGTTCTGTTGCTAAATACACACGCAATGTATTAGATCCTGGTCGCTCCCTCTAGGTGGTTGATGAGTCTCAACAAAGGTTTTGATTGGATAGGAGAACTATCTAGGCTTGAAACTGTTAGTTTTTCACTAGTTGCACGAGAGTCTTGGCCTCATGTATCTCTGCTGAGCTGAAACATGATTTTTATTCAGATGTTGGTTCACCGTGCTCTGGACCTTCTGAAAATGGGAAAGGTGCTAAAATACCGCTCATCCCAAAGAGATTGGTGATAGGCAATGAAGAGTATGTAATTCTCGATGCAAATTTGCTAACTTTACTCCACATTCTGGAGCCTCAGTCGAACATTTGAATTCAATTTTGCAGATATGTTCGTGTGGGAAATGGTAACCAGCTTGTCAGAGATCCAAAGAGACGAACTCGCGTGTTGGCAAATGAGAAGGTCAGATGGAGCCTGCACAATGTCCGGTTGCGGTTGGCTAAAAAGAAGAAGTACTGCCAGTTCTTCACAAGATTCGGCAAATGCAACAAAGATGATGGAAAATGTCCCTATGTTCATGACCCCTCGAAAATTGCAGTTTGCACCAAATTTTTGAAAGGATTGTGTGCCAATGCAAATTGCAAATTGACTCACAAGGTTGTCCTACGAAGTCACAGCTGCAGAATTGTGCTCTACAGAAATCTCTAACTTGTTAACTTATTTCTTCCACAGGTCATTCCAGAAAGGATGCCCGATTGTTCTTATTTTCTGCAAGGTAAGAATTTTCGCTGTACTAGAATTCCATTGCGGTTATGCACAATACTAATACCTATAACGCAGGCCTATGCAACAATGAGGCATGTCCATATAGGCATGTGCATGTCAACCCGAGCGCTGCTATATGTGATGGGTTTTTGAAGGGATACTGTTCAGACGGAGATGCGGTAAGGATTCAACTTAGAACACATTGCACGGTTTGCAATTGGCGCATCTATTTCTTGTTGATATGCATATGCACCTTTCGTAAGGCACTACTAGCGACTCTTTTAGTGATCTCAATCCTATATAATTCTTTCGACTGCAATAGCATATTAAGTTGACTAATACCACAAGAAGTATAAGGGAAAGAGATCCCTCTCTGACTTTTTATGTCACATATTTTAATCTCCCTCTCAATTCGCTCACAAACACTTGATGAAGTAAGATTGCGGATTGTCTCTACGTGATGGTAACAGTGTCGGAAGAAGCATTCCTACACCTGCCCTGATTTCGAAGCCACTGGATCATGCTCTCAAGGATCGAAATGCAAGCTCCACCACCCGAAGAACCAAAGCAAAGGAAGAAAGAGGAAAAGACCAAGCGAACCATCACAGAAAAATGCTCGTGGGCGTTACTTTGGTTCACTTCACAAAGATCTTTCCGAGTCTGAGCCAATGGTACTCGATAGACGTTCTACTGACAGTGAAGTTTTTGGAATGGAAGGCCTTGACTTTATTATCCTTGGCGCTACTGAGTATGAATCGGGTGATAACATTGATACAGCCACCAAGCAGTCTATCCCCAGTGATAGTGAAGAACCGGTTTCGATATACAATCTAATCAGACCAGTAGCTTTGATGCAGTAAGAAGCAAGTATCAGTTTTGTTTTGCGAGTACAAAGGTAAGCTTTCTCTGTTATAAAGAAAACTACTACACGTCTTCTGATACCTTCTTACGCTTTCTTTTGTAACATTTTAGGGATTTAGCATTCTCTAGATATACGTTCTACGGAGAAGAATTGTACATATTTATTTATCTGTAAAAGATCCAAAAATTGGAATACATTTGTTTTTTTGTTGATCTCTCGTTATCTTTTAAATAAGTTCGATTGGAAGATTGATGTAAATTTTAGTCTGCAAAGTTGGAGTCACATCTAATAAACATGGGAGAGAGAATCACCATTACAGAACATACAGCCACTGGGCCAGTCTTAAGTCATGAATTTATGTTACACAATGATGAAGTTAATTTTACACAATAAAAGCAAAGACCTGTCGAATTTATGTCATGAAAACAAAGGTCTCGTAATGGAAATGGAACTGGTACTCTTTTTGTCAGAGCTCCAGTTTTATTGCACTTGAAGAGCTGCTACTCTTTTGTTCGAAACATCTCATCTTCAAACATTCAGGATCTAGCCAAGGTTTGAATGCATCATCACGAACCACTTTCTGAGAAACAACAACAATTCAATAATTAATCCATAGTGCAAATGATTCTTTCATTCGTTTTTATTAGTCACTTGTATAGTTATGATCACATAACGAGGGTAAATGACCCAATGGACTACTCTATGTGGCAAGAAGATAAGTTTTCAGGATAAACGAATTGCATATAATAAACAAGAAAGTATCTTTTACTCTTTAGAACGACCGAAATAACATATAAACATATCACTTTTTACCGTTAAATAAAAGATAAATCCGCGCAACAGGTTCAGAGCTCTATGGCGATCCTTTTCACATAAAGATTCTTCAAACTTCCTTTTGAAGTCTGTGAAATCAAACGATAGCAAAACTCAATATGATGGTAAACAACATCACTTTCCCTAACTTTCTAAGAGATAAATTTCAAAGTTTGTTGTTGTTTGAGATCAGAAGCTAGCCTTTTCATTTACCATATCAATTTCTTTGTTACTTTATCGATAGAGTTTCTAGAAGATAGTTGAGCAGAGCATAAACATACAAGAACTAGTTTCCCAACTTCTGTCTGGTAACTTACCGGGATACTCATCGAGATATGAAGGTCTCATTTGCTTCGTTTCATAAGTAAGTTCTCTTCCATCTCGTAGTTCCCTACATCGGGTCAACCATCTACACACTGATGCTTCGTGATTAAGTTCCATGAACTCTCTTTCATCGTATGGCTGCTTCAGAACTTTCATTATCTCCTTCCTAAACCAAGAACTGCGTTGATCACCGCTATCTTCATCAACATCCTTAAAACATATTCCAACAAAAGACTACGTCAATAGTTAAAAAATTCGAAACAAAATAATAAAAAAGCGAATATTTTGAGGTTGAAGCAAAGGTGAATGAAGGTAATACATACAATAACGTTATAACTTTTTGATGGCACAAACGGAGAATCCTCTTCATCCAGAAACGGATGATCTTCAACCGCAATAATATCAGAGTCGGACAAAGACATTGTGTACTCCTCCCACTTCACTTGTATCTGTTTTTCAGGATCAGTTCTTGAACTTTTCGAGTTTTCCACTAGCCATGTGAGATAAGATCTGTAATTCTCATCTGATACCATTTGTCCTTCCGAATTCTCCTCCTTGTTAGCTTCGACATTGCGTTGTGAGTTTCTTTTCACATGACTTGTAATAAGCATTGCCTCAACACTCTTCTCTTTCACAAGACTCTCTCTTCGCCTTAACTCGAGATCCGCTTCTTTCGTTGACTTCTTTGTACTTGCTTGGACATGAGTCTTCGAGTCAACATTCTTCTTGGTCACACGAATAGTGTTTCTTCCATCTTCTCTGCTCCTCCGCTTATTTTCTGTAACCGATTTAAATTCGCGCTTGTCGTATCCACCGTTATCTACATCATACCTAATACACCTTAGTGGATTGTCTCTCAGATACGAATCTCCATCTTCTCTAAAACTATCCAACAACTTCATATACTGATGATCAATTTTGGCATCCCAACCATCATCATCCTTGTCATTAGCAGCAGATACAATCTGTTGCATGTTGGAGTGATCAGCTTCGCCAGACTCTGTTGAAGTATTAATTTCCTCAGCATCCATCATACACTCATCGTCATCCTCTAAGCCCATCACAATAAGCTCCTTCTTCACAGGTATCATTTCAGCAGCAGGATTCTTCAAATTTATCATCTTAAATCACTTTGTTTCAATCACAAAACAAGCACTTCAAAACAAAAGAAGAATTTGGACGAAAGAAAAACCCTAAATCGAGTGGCGAGAAAAGGGATTACCTTGGCTCATCGAACCTCACGCCATGGCTCCCACTCCCAAGTCCCAACTCACTGTAGTGACAGAAGCGCGAAATCGAGAAGAGAGCTGTTCCGCTTTTGTCTCTTCTCATTATTACAACACAAAATCATTAATTCTCATTTTGGGCCAAAACAAAGGATAAGGCCCGAAATGTATATATATTGGGCTCAGGTTTTGTTCTTCAATACATTCTCTACTCTGTAAAACAAAATGATTTTTATTTTTCATTATTTTGGTATTACAAAATAATATCGATGGAATTGTCAATTGGTGATGAAACAAACGATAATGCTAGAGTTTTCCTCTTATTTTATATATGTCCACATGAGAACTATAATAGCCTAATTTTTGGGTTGAGCCTTATAGTTCCCTCTTGGAGTATATACATTGTTTTCCCACGGAGAAAATCAATTGGAAAATATCAATGGGCATTTATGTGGCCGGTGATAAATATCTAAGATATATGGACCATCTTAATGCCACGAGACTCGAGAACATTACCGAACGTTCCATGTGTCAAATCAGATTACGACAACACTCTACTACATACTCTCTTTTTTTTGTGCGCTAAATATACTACATACCTAATTATCTATCAAAATACAAAAGTATATCGATTCCGATTAGTAATCTTCGCAAGGATAAATCATAAACGATTCAAATGTTTTATTGATCATACATCATTTAAAATCACGATTTAGGTTAGACATAATTTTATTTGTTTTACTATCGTTATAAATATATTAAAAAAAAAATCAAAGATCAGAATCATAAGCTGATCCATTTTTCCGTATACGATATATGTCATAGTTGACAAAAAACGAAGAGTAAATTAAAATGTCATACGTTAATGACTTTTCTTCTAGAAACGTCATTTTCAATGTTCATAACCCCTTTCGCCGAAGCTTCCTCCGCTTCTTCAATCTCTTACGTCCACAAGTACACCGTACGCACACGTACACACTCGCGTGTGTATATATATATATATATATATATATAGAGCTGTGTTGTGTATAATATCTATAGACCATAAAGCTTAAAATTTTCTCCAGAAATAGATCTACCCTTTTCACCAACATAACCAAAAGATCCAAAACTACCCGTCTCTTGATCAGAAACAGAGATATGGATTGTTCATTCATAAGCACAAACGATCTCCGAAGAATGTTCGAGAAGCTCGACAAGAACCAAGACGGGCTTGTGACCCTCGACGAGCTCCATTGGATTCTTGAGAGAATCGGTTGGTCCGAACACACTCCCGATGAGCTCGAACTGATCGTTGGAAAACAGAGTCTCGATTTAGACGAATTCCTTCGGTTCTACTACGACACCGTTTCAAATAGCAAAGAAACGAACAACGATGCTAATGTTGTTGATGGTGATGATGATGAAGCGATTGCGAGGGCGTTTAATGTGTTCGATGTGAACGGAGATGGTTATATTTCGTCGGAGGAGCTTCGGGCTGTTTTGGAACGGCTCGGGTTCGAGGAGGAGGCAAAGGCTTGGGATTGTGGCAGAATGATTCGAGTCCATGACAAGAATCTTGATGGTGTTATTGATTTTGATGAATTCAAGGACATGGTCTTACATGTTCAATGATTTTGTGAATATAAGTCCGTGTGACGACATGTTTTGATGTGTTATACATATGTAAACTCTGTAAAAGTATATATGCTTATGTCATGTGTTAATATGTCAATTACGTTTTGACCTAATCAGATCATACTATTATTTAGTAACTGCGAAATCCTATGTGGTGGCTTCAGAATCATTTTTAGATCTGTTTTTATCTTTATGCCATTAATGAATCGTTTTAATTATATATGCTGTAATCGTCTAAATTGGGTTTCTGGGTTTCGATTTTTTTTTAATTTTGGCCCATATAATTAACTGGTGATATGTACAGTACTCATTATATTATTGATATTCAAAGTTGAAAAACTTACGTAATAATAGATTTCTATCTAGTTGCCGTATTTTGATACTTGTTTTATTGAATTATTTTTTCATTATTTTATTGAATTATTTTTTTATTATATTACAATGATTATTAAAATATCATTAGAGTTTTGCACTATATAGAATTTGTCATATTATTTTCGTTTTTACGTTAATATTTTAATGTTTTTCAGACTTTTCGTAACTAAAACTTTATATTGGGTTTTTGGCTTTCGATTTTTTTTTTATCTTCACCCATATATGTGTGTGGACTTAAAAAAAATCCTATGTTGTCTTTATATCTTCTTATAAATATCATGCTATTAGATGTTTCGTTTTCTAAGCAAGGTTTGTGTTGAAAACTGAAACCCTACATAGTGTTATTCGGTATGTTATTGACTTCTGGCCTAATTATCGTTATTGATATTGGTATTAATATATGCTTTCTGATTTATAAGTCTCATCAATTTGATTGTAATTATTCTGTATGTTATTGACTTATGGCCTAATTATCGTTGTTGATATTGGTATTAATATATGCTTTCTGATTTATAAGTCTCATCAATTTGATCGTAATTTATATGCTTTTTGATATATAAGTCTCATCAATTTGATCGTAATTCAAATATTATCTTCGTCATTGGGTTATTATTAATCTTTAAAGTTTCATTATGTATTTTTAATTGTTATTTTAATGCTTTTTTATTTAATCTATATATCATAACTTCTTACTAAAACAACAGTTGTTATATTATAATAAATACAAATTAATAAACACATCATCAAACAAAATAAACATGCAATAACAAATACATCCGAGCGATGATGGATGATAGAACCTAACGATTCAAAAATTTATGAGAATATATATATAGTACAAATATTATAACACAAAGTACCTAATCTCGACGACGCCGATATAACCTGACAGAACCATATTAGCGATATTAGTAAATCTAAAACTCGCAAGAGAACATAAAGTACAGACGATGTTAATTGCTTAGAAAATAGCAGAAAATAAGATAATTATGTCAGAAGGCAATAACATACAAAATAACACCGAATATTTAGGGTTTCGACACAAGATAATTAGGTCACTGACTTTCTCTTGCTTAGATAAATATGACTGTTGATATTTATAAGAAGATATAGGGACAACCTAGGGTTTTTTTTAAAACCCACATACATATATGGGCTAAGATAACTAAAAAATCGAAACTCAGAAGCCCAGTTTAAAGCCTTAGTAACGATGGCAGCATATGTAATTAAAATGATTCATTAATGGCAGAAGGGTAAAAACAGGTCTGAGAGTGAACCTGGAGCCGCCATGTGTTTTGATGAACCGACCCCATTATTTGATTTTCTATGACTGGTTTTTCTACGTGGCGGCTCCAGAATCACTCTCAGACATGTTTTTACCTTTATGCCATTAATGAAATCGTTTAATTACAGTCTCTTGCCATCGAAATTTTATGACTAAAATATCCTTATTTCAAACATATATAATTGCTATGGATTTGGATATGTGTTTTATTGTGGCCCATCTATTTTACCCGTTTTGGGTTTTAGTGTTTATTTTATTCGCCCGTTTGTTTGTGTCGGTTGTTTTAGAACCCTGGATATTATTTTTATCGTTTGTTATAAATACGATAGAGACTACACATATTGTTTGTTTTGTAATACATTTTTCTTTTTGCCCTAATGATATTGTTTTATTTGTTATGTTTTTTGGTAGGTTATGTCTCCGTCTTCGATGTACTATTTTGTTCGTTTTTGTGTTTATAGAATATATACTGCGTATGTTGTTAGTTTTGTTGTTTATTCGTTTATTTCTTTTTATTTTCTACTAATTATCGTTCTATTCGTTTTATAGGTTATAACCACTTCTTAGAGGTATAATTCGTTCTTATATTTGTTGTTATATATATGTGTTTTGTTATCTATTATACTGTTCATGTTGTTTATTATATCGTGAAATTGTTATTTTTTTTTACTCATGATTATCATTTTATTCTTTTTTATAGGTTTTAAACTCCTCTCTGAGGTATAATTTGTTCTTATTTATTCTTAAATTTATGTATTTTGTTCTCTATTATACAGCTTGTGTTCTTTTTATCTTATATTCGTCTTTTTATTGTCTTAATTATTATCGTTGTATTCGTTTTATAAGTTGTAACGTTTTCGTTAATTTCAAAGTAAGTATAGTCTATATTTCATATATTGTATTATTTCTAACATTAATCAGTTATTTATTTCTAACAAAAAATTATTTATTATAAAATCTTATTTATTATTATTAAATTTGGTATGTTTATATTCGTCATTTTATTCTAATATTTATTTTAAAATTTAAAATTAATATTAATTTATTTACGTGTCATGATGACATACATTTTTAGTAATTGTATTTTTGTGTTAGTTCTTTGATCTATTCATTTTCTTCTTCTTGCTATTGTAATGATTCTTATTTATTTTTCTTTTTTCCAGAATTTAACCTTTTGTATAAGGTAATTTTCTAATAATATTATCTCTACATATTTTCGTTTTTCGTTGAAAGAAGTTTGTTATCTAATCCTACTTCTTCTTTTAGGTTTTGCCTCTTCAACAAGATATCTCCTTATAATATTTTTACCATTTATGTTTGAAAGGAATTTGTTACATGAACCTATATTTTTTTTTTCCGTGTTTAACAAGGCTTCCTCTGTTTTTGAGTCTTTTATTCGATAAAGAGGTTTGTTCGGATTATGTCTGTTTTGAAGAATAATTCATAGTTTCGATAAAATAAACACTAAAACCCAAACAAACGGAACTATAAATTATTCCTCGAAAGAAAATACAAAACATATTATTTAAAACAAAACAAAAAATTCTTATTGTTTAAATTCGAACAGTAAGCTCATGTGTTTAAAATAATTTATGTAGAAACAAAAACAAAAAATCAAATTAAAACCCATCTATCAAATTGTTCTATGAAATGATATAATGTGGAGATTTTATTACTAATAGTGGGTCACGATGAATCCAGGACTTGAATCCTTTACATCTAGCCTATGCGTTTTCTGTAAACAATCAAATGAGTTTGTATATAATTTTCAATGATTGTATGCATGGTTAGATTTTAGACGTTCATGGTAGGGTTTAACATCTTTAATCAAAAATTTTGATGGCATACGATTACTAAAAAAAAATTAATTTATACGTGTTTGTATTTGGATTTAAGATTTGATGCTAGAGTTTAAGATTTAGGATCTATGTATTATTTTCAATGTTTACGTGCATTTGTAAAGATTTAGGCTCCCGAATTAGGGTTTGGCACCTCTTATTTTTTGAAAAAAATTGATGGTATAATGTTAATGAATAATTTTCTAATGTTCTCTTAAAAATTATATTAATAAAAATATAAATAAATACAAACATTTGCGGTGATTAAAGATAATAAATATTTGCACGAAAAAAGGATAACAATGATAAAAGAAAAAAATTTAAAATATCAAAATAATGAAGTTGGTTATCTTCAAAATGATTTTTTTTTAATCTTATATACAAAAATAACAATTACTTATAAAATTAGAGTGTTGATTTGTTAAATTAAATCTAAAATTTAAAAAAACGAATAATAAATTCAAAATGGTATAAGTGGCATCATTTTCCTAAGAATCATTTTGGTGTGTATGGTTATTTTTAATAAATTGTTAATAAATTATTTTTGAACTCTATAAGTTGGTGTTAATCATTTTGGGACAACACATAACATTCATCGATGTGAACATAAAACATTCATTTAATTGTGAATTTTTTTACAACAACATTCATTTACCAAATTTAACATTTTAAAATGCTACAATTTTATTTTTTAAACGAGTGGTTTTGAATGAAAAAACTGAATGTGGTTTATATGAAAATATCTAAATCTCTAGAATTTTGATTTTTTAGTTATTTTATGGAATTGAGATTTTCATTAGTTCTGTTTATAAATTATACATTTCTATTTTGATTTTGTAAGTTATATTTTAGTATTTTTATTCTGAAATATAGTGTTATGGTGTTTACACAAAAGTTATATATCTATATTTCCAATATCTTTTGTTAGTCAATTAGATCCATATTATTTGCAACTACGTATAAATATGAAAATGTTATATGTTATATATCATTATCCAAGAAAAGGTGTCCAGTTAAGTTGATTTTTATGATTCTAAATTTTTTTTCTGTAATATTCTATACACGATAATGTCGTGTTCGATTTGTTTTATTTAAATATGTATTTTTGAAAAATGAATAGATAATAAAAAAAAAGTATGTTTTAATTTCATTAACATACTAATGTATTTCATTAACACACTCACCTCTTGAATCAATTTACTCTCCAGTGGTAGCCTGGCTTGGGCGCCAGAGAGTTTTTAAGAGGAAAACCCCTTCTCATCATTCCGAAGATCTTCCTGACGATATTACTTATGTATGGTCCAACGCATCTCCAGAGAATCATCGTGAATATCTCACAAGAGACAGCAACTTAGGCGGACGCACCTCTCATCCCCCAAGAGGACAGAAGTCCTACGTACCAGGAGCTCTCTGACTATTCCCATAGGACACTCTAAGGTTGTATGCAAGAAATCTACGACTCCGTACGGAGGACCCAAAATCTGATCCGAACAATTAGCGTTAAAGAGGAAAACACCAGACGCTCCACCGAAAGAAAAGACAAAACACACACACACATATATATATATATATGTATATATATATATATTTAAAAATTCTTATTATCTAAATCCAAACAGTAAGCTCATGTGTTTCAAATACTTTATGTAGAAACAAGAACAAAAAAAATCAAATTAAAACTCATCGATCGAATTGCTATGAAATGATATAATGTAGAGATTTTATTGCTGATAGAGGATTACAATAAATTGATGAATTGAATCCTAACCTATGCATTTTCTGTAAACCATCAAATGAGTCTATGTATAATTTCCAATGATTTTGTGCATGGTTAGGGTTTAGACGTTCATGTAGGGTTTAACATCCCTGATCAAAGAATTTGATGGCATATGATTACTATAAAAAATCAATATATACGTGTTTGTATTTGGATTTAAGATTTGATGCTATAATTTAGGATTTATGATCTATGAATTATTTTCAATGTTTACGTGCATTTATAAGGGTTTAGACTTCCATGTTAAGGTTTAGTACCCCTTATTTTTTTTAAATAAATTGATGTTACAATGTTAATGAATAATTTTATAATGTTCTCTTCAAAAAAATATGAATAAAAAATATAAATAAATACAAACATTTGCGTTGAGTAATGATAATAAATGTGGGCACTGGAAAAAAAGGATAACAATGATAAGAAAAAAAAACTTAAAATATTAAAAATAATGAAATTGGTTATCTTCAAAAAAAAAAAAATTTAATCTTATATACAAAAATAACAATTACTTATAAAATTAGAATACTGATTTTAAAAATTAGATCTAAAAATAAAAAATGGAATAGTAAATTCAAAATGGTATAAGTGGCATCATTTTCCTAGGAATCATTTTGGTGTGAATGATTATTTTTAATAAATTGTTAATAAATTATTTTTGAACTCTATGAGTTCGTGTGAATCATTTTGGGACAACACATGACATTCGTCGATGCGAACAGAAAACATTAATTTAATTGTGAAATTTGTTTACAACAAAAGATATACATTTTAAAATAATACACTTTAGATTTTTTTTTTATAAACGTCCTAACGATTCTTTAAATTCGTCCATACAAAATTTAACACGATTCGTACTGAAGTGATTAAATAGGTTGACTAATCGATTTTAATATATATAAATTGTTAATATTTAAACGTGTATGACAAAACATATAAATTCTAACATTTATAACGTACAAAATGATATGTATTGTGCATAAATGTAATAAAGTTGAATACTTTTGATCAAGAATCTGTTAATGTCACTATTTTTAATATTTTATGTGTAAAATTGATCAAAACATATGCAAATATTATTTATTTCAATATCTTTCAAGTGTAAAATTGATCTTCATTATTCGTGTAAATTATAGAGCATACGATAAATCAGATAAATTTTAGATTTATATGAATTTGTGGGACATAACAAATGAAAAAATATATATTTTCCAATAATGAATTGTATAAATATTTGCAAGTGTGATTAAATATGTATAATAGACTACATCATAATAAAAATATTTGTATAGTATATCAATCTAAATACATATGTACACAATATATAATATTGTTATAAATATAAGAATAAAAAATTTGTTAATATATCAGAATAAATTAAAAATACATGATATGGTAAATCTAAAATATTACATTTAGTTGAGTTTAAATTTGTAAAACATGTATTAATAGGCTTATGTTATAAAATTAATGAGAATATGTAGAGATTTCCACCATGGCATATAGTTTTAATTGAAATGTTCTGATTGGTTAAATTAAATGACATGTCTCCTAAAATTTTCTTTAACGACAGCTATGAGCTTTTTGTGAATGTCTCCTTAATTAATATATATATATAGGATTGTATTGTTTAAACGAGTGGTTTTGAATGGAAGAAAATGAATGTGGTTTATAAGAAAATATCTTAAAGTCTCTAAGATTTTGAGTTTTTAGTTATTTTATGGAATTGAAATTTTCGTTAGTTCTATTTATAAATTATCCATTTCTATTTTATTTTTTGGTATTTCTAAAATATGGTGTTTACGCAAAAGTTATATATCTATATTTTCAATCTCTTTTTTTTAGTCAATTAGATTCATATTATTTGCAACTACATATAGATATGGAAGAAGTTATATGTTATATATCATTATATGAGATAAGGTCGGTTAAGTTGATTTTTATGATTCTCAAATCTTTCTCCGTAGTATTCGATACACAAAAATATCGTGTTCGATTTGTTTTATTTAAATATGTATTTTTTTAAAATGAATAGATAATCAAAAAATTTATGTTTTAATTTTATTAACGTACTAATACTAATGTATTTATTTTATAATCCATTTGATAGTATTATTTTTATTCTGAACGAAACTGAGTTTAGTGTAACATATCCAAACCTAATAAATTGGAATTTTTTTTATATATAGCCAAAATTAAACTCAGTTCTTCAAGCCAAATTAAAAATCTAACAATCCAACCGACGAAAAATCATTTTTAATTCGGCCCTGCATTCTTCAAGCCAAATTAATCGAAATATCTGAACCAAACCAAAATAGAATAGCTAGGGGGCTGGGATAAAAAAATTGAACCGAAGTTTTTGAACCGAACTAAACCGAATCGAGATTTTTGATTTTTGGTTCTTGTTCGACTACTTCAGCCGAACCAATAGACATATATTAAAATTTATTTGGTTTTCGGTTAAAAAACTGAATTATACCAAAATTTATACCAAATTTTCAAAAAAGTTTTTAAAATTCCGAACCGAATTTATCTGAATTTACACGATTTTATACAAAAATTTCAAAAACCTTCGGTTCAATTCGATATAATTTTCAAAACCTGAACTAACCGATATTCAAATAGTAATTTATTTCGATTATTTTCGGTAAAATTTTCCTAAACCAAACTACCGACTAACCGAACTATCCGAACGAAACTACCCAATAAACCGAAATCCTAGTCCAAAGAATAGCCATAGAAACTGTATTGTGTGGTCTTTCAGTTTTGCAGTTTTGACCATTGGATTTCTGAGGCGAGATCCAACGGTAGAGACTGAGTAGTAGAATTCTCCATGATTGGTATTTGTTATTGGTTAAGTAACACGTGTTTTCACCACGACCATTGACCAACTTCAAGACCATATGGTTGTGAGTCGTTGCGGTACAATTACTTCCACGTGTCAGTTATAATTTATCCGTCAGCGATTACCGGTTTTGACCAGAGTTAGATTTAAATTTGGAAATACGATTAATTTTGGTACGCGAAAATTTTGAGCCACCAAGACCGAGAAATCACCTTGATATCTTGGTACAATTTTTCTTGTTCAATTATTTGTGGTAACTTATATATACATATCGGCTAATTGCGGTTTGATATGTTTCCGTATTTACACCTATGGTTTCTTCGGTAATAGGTGGATGGTATTTGAATAGACAAGCTATGAGATAACATTGATGACGGAAGAATAAACCATAGTTTCAGAGTTCGAGGCTCAGAACATTAGTTTCCTGCAAACATTTTAGATGGGCATGGTCATGGAGGAAGATACGAGCAACGGTAAAGGTGGGAAGAGTAATCAGCCAATTGGTTTGATGAAAAGTGAAACACTAACCCGTGTGCATGTGGTCTTGTGGTAGTTGAACATGGGACAAGCGTAGATTCACATTCGCTCTTCTCTAGATTCAACTTCCACTAGAAAATAAATTTGATTTCTTTTCTTCTTAACAGTTTCTTTGTGATCTGCGAATCCTGTCATTTGTGTGCAAAGTGTATAATACAGTGATGCTTGATACCATAGATCATAAATTGAACATTATTTGTTTCATATGCCATATGGATTGTATTGTGAGTTTCTAATTAGAAGCTTCTTATGTTGTTTCTTTTGGGCTTCTCTCTTCTTGTTAAACCATCAAAGTTAAAACGGACAGGACTTGGTCTTTCTTGGTTTCATGGAACACCATGTTTAGTAAAATGCTCTCGTTTCCATGAAATTTCAAATTTGAAGGACTGTAAATCTATGTGTGGTGGTGCTACAGAACTTTATAAGCATGGCCATTTATTTCTTGAAGATGACAGACGTAACCTTTTTAATCGAAACTATACCATGTGAGTAAACAAGTATTTATTAAAGAAAAATGCTAAAAGTTGTATCTAAAATGGCAAAAACCTTCATGATGCCAAAATTGGCATTTGATTATATGCATATGTGCAATTAATGAATACGTACGTATATGTTGGGTGACGCAGAGATTCATTAAATATGGATATGACGCTTAAACTACCCATTTCATCCACATTAAATCATCTCACCATCCACTATACCAATGTTCATCTCTCTGTGTTTAAAAGTTTTTGTGTACACTCACAGTGTCACATGCATGAATCACTCAGTTGTTCACAAATTTTGATAAGACGAAACTTGTTGATATTTCATTTCTTCTCCTTTTTTTCTGGCGAAGAGTATGATTCGTAACTTTTTGATTCAATAGATTTATGAAGATAAATCAGAACTTCAAAGTTATAACATTTTCAATATGTACCAAGAATTGTTTACTCCTACTGTTTCTTTTTTAATTTCTGATTCACAAAACTTTTTATAACGTGTAATTCATCAAATTGTTTTATACATTTTATATATTTTGAGATTTTCAATTGTTTCCTCATATTTAATGACTCGAACTCAGGGGCATCCTTATAACATGTGTCCTTTCATATGTTCTTTAAGATATCAATTTTTGTTATAAGAATAATCTTGTTTTTGTACTGGACTATGATTTAAAAGAGTTAAGAGTTAACTCTTAATTACTACTCCCTCCGTTCAAAAAAAAAAAAAAATTAAAATTTCATACATATTAAGAAAAACAATTAATGTTCCATTATAAATATATTAATTTTTACGATAAACAGTTTTCAAATTTTTTTAACCAATTGTATTTCAATAAGTTTTTTGAAATTTACAATCTATTACCATTAAATGATAAAAATACAAAGAAACATAAAAAAATCAATTATTTTGAAACAATTTTTTTTCAAAACATCAATCATTTAGAACAAAGAGAGTATTATTTTATTATAAGCTAGAATTTTTGTTTGATGTGTTATTAATCTTGCATTTCTAGTATTAAAGTTAGCGCATTTCTAATTTTGATTTAATGTGTTTTTTAGATAGATATTGCACGATCTATATCAAATTACGTATAAAACTGTAGAAGTGGGTTAATGAATTTAGAATAATGGTTTTAACTTTTTAAGTGATTCATAAGTTGATTTTAGAAACATTGTCTGGGTTAGTCATACATATACTTCGTTTTTTTTTTTTGGGGTCAAAGTATATATTTAGTAACTCTTAATTACTATTATTTTATTCTAAGCTAGAATTTTGGTTTGATGTGTTATTAATCTTGCATTTCTAGTATTCAAAGTTAGCGCATTTCTAATTTTGGTTTATTATGTTTTTAGATAGATTGCACGATCTATATCAAATTACGTATAAAACTGTAGAAGTGGGTTAACCAATTTAGAATAATGGTTTTAACTTTTTAAGCGATTCATAAGTTCATTTTAGGAACATTGTCTGGGTTAGTCATACATATACTTCGTTTTTTTTTTGTCAAAGTATATATTTAGTTTTTTGAAGGAACAAAAAAAAAAAATTCAACACTCAACATTAAAATTATAAATGTCACAAAGTACAAGTCGCTCGACGGTAGCGACCAATACTGACAATCGAGCACTCACTCATAAACGTAAGCAAAACTAACATCATCCATCTGGACGTTGACAGTAGAAATCAATGCTAACGTCAGCTAAACGAATTAATATGTATATAAAGGAATTCAAATAGTTCTAAGATGCTCCTCTTAGTACCAAATTTGAAAAATACTACTAATATCACGCTAGAATATTCTAAATTGATTATCCAGTAATAATTGACTAGTTTGATCTGAGTATCCATGCATGCATGCATAATTCTTTTAACTTTTTAACCTTACATAAACATATATTCTACTATGAATATATATTTGGAAAGGACCATTATTTTAGCCAACTCTCCTTCGACTGTAGTCCAAACTAAGAACTTGTCGCCACAATCTTGGAAACATTACAAACAGAACTCGTTTGGTTCCAACTTTTGTTAGTTGGTAAACTCTGTCTTCATTCAATACCCACCTCCGTTTTTCTATGAACTCATCAATTTATTTCCAAATAAATATATATTAACCAAATCTAGTACTTTGATAAGTTAAGAAACTAAAGAAGGTTTGTTTATTTCATTTCATCAAGCTGATTTCATGGGCCATATGTAATCTATTATAGTTACCAAAGAAAATGACATAATAATCTCGATACCTTCTCCCTTCAAGATTTTATAAATACAATCCCCTATCGAGTCTCTTTCACAAACCTTATAACAAACAAGATACATAAACAAAAATTAAACTATGGAGCTCTTGCTTCCACACCCTTCGAACTCAACACCTCTCACCGTCCTCGGCTTCTTAGACCGAGCCGCCTCCGTCTACGGAGACTGTCCGTCCATCCTCCACACCGCAAATACTGTCCACACTTGGTCCGAAACCCATAACCGCTGTCTCCGCATCGCTTCCGCTCTCACATCCTCCTTACTCGGCATTAACCGAGGCCAAGTCATCTCCGTCATAGGCCCCAACGTCCCTTCCGTCTACGAGCTTCAGTTCGCTGTCCCAATGTCCGGAGCCATCCTCAACAATATCAACCCACGTTTAGATGCACACGCACTCTCTGTCCTCCTTCGTCACAGCGAATCCAAGCTCGTTTTCGTTGACCATCACTCTATCTCTTTAGTCCTCGAAGCAGTCTCGTTCTTGGGAAAACACGAGAAACCTCACCTCGTCCTCCTCAACGACGATGAGGCAGAGAATTCTTCTTCCGCGTCGGATTTTCTTGACACATACGAAGGGATCATGGAGAGAGGAGACTCGAGATTCGACTGGATCCGTCCTCAAACCGAATGGCAGCCAATGGTGCTCAACTACACTTCTGGAACGACGTCGTCTCCCAAAGGTGTAGTGCTTAGCCACAGAGCAATTTTCATGCTGACCGTTAGCTCATTGCTTGACTGGTCTTTACCAAACCGGCCGATTTACCTGTGGACTTTACCAATGTTCCATGCCAACGGTTGGGGCTACACGTGGGGCACTGCGGCGGTTGGAGCCACCAACGTCTGCACGCGGAGAGTCGACGCGCCAACTATTTACGACTTGATCGATAAGCATCACGTCACTCACATGTGTGCTGCACCGATGGTTCTCAACATGCTTACCAACTACCCGTCTCGTAAACCGCTAAAGAACCCGGTTCAGGTATTCATAGATATACTGTCTTGGTTTATTGTCAGCCCTGTTTCTCAATCACTTGGAGAACTTTTGAATCAACTCTGTTTTGGATTTATGAAATCAGGTTATGACGGCCGGAGCTCCACCTCCGGCAGCCATCATTTCCCGAGCAGAATCCCTCGGTTTCAATGTCGGTCATGGGTACGGTTTAACGGAAACCGGAGGCCCAGTTATATCATGTGCTTGGAAGCGTGAGTGGGATCATCTTGATCCGTTGGAGAGAGCTAGATTGAAATCAAGACAAGGAGTAAGAACAATCGGATTTGCAGAAGTCGATGTTAGGGATCGGATGACAGGAAAGAGTGTGAAACACGACGGAGTATCGGTTGGAGAGATCGTTTTCAGAGGCAGCTCGGTCATGTTGGGATACTACAAAGACCCGGAAGGAACGGCGGCGTGTATGAGAGAAGACGGATGGTTCTATACCGGAGACGTTGGGGTTATACACAAAGACGGTTACTTGGAGGTTAAAGACCGGTCAAAGGATGTGATCATATGCGGAGGAGAGAACATAAGTAGCGCGGAGGTTGAGACTGTTCTGTACACAAACCCGGTGGTTAAAGAAGCTGCGGTGGTTGCTAAACCGGATAAGATGTGGGGAGAGACACCGTGTGCTTTTGTGAGCTTGAAGTATGATAATAATGGTGATGGGTCGGTGACTGAGAGGGAAATAAGGGAGTTTTGTAAGACAAAGTTACCTAAGTACATGGTTCCGAGGAAAGTGATTTTTCAGGAGGAGCTTCCAAAGACTTCTACTGGAAAGATCCAGAAGTTTCTTCTCAGACAAATGGCTAAGTCCCTCCCTTGAAGATCTAATGGAGTTATTGAGAATATGAAGAGAAACTTCATGAAGTAAATTAAGACTATCTATCTCTTGTGATGTATTATTGTACCCTTAAGATGGGATTAGTTTCTACATTGATGAAACATGCTTGCTATTATTGTTATAAGTGTTGCAAAGAGGAAGTGATGACACTCTAACCTCATTATTACAAGTTTGGTTCCTTTAGCTTTTGGCCTTGCCCTGTCCTGATGAATGAAGCTGTTCTCTCTTTATTAGTTGCTTTGCGGTTTTCAGATCAATGTTGGCCTCTCTGGACTTCGTAATACCGCAATGGGCTTACAGAAATGGAAAATTTTGAGCTTAATAGCACCGAGTGACTCACTGAAACTTAGCTGCCACGGAATAAGGACCTTAGCTCCTGAGCTTTACGGTGACTAATGAACGAAACCTAGACTGCATACAAGACGCAAAAAATAATAACAATAAGATAAGCTAGGACTTCGAGTATTACGAGCCTTTGCCTTCAAGCAACAGTTGTGCTGCTACTTCCCTACCTTGAGAATCAAGTGTACAATGAGAATACAAAAGCATAATGCTAATTAATATTTAATATTTCATTGAACACAAAAGCATAATGCTAATAAACTATCCGTCCAGTAAATTGCTCAAGAACCCAGTTCAGGTACTAGTTTCTTCTATTTAAGCGTCATTTGACAAATCATTTGAGATTATTATCATTGGGCCTTTAAAACCGTATTATGGCCCAGACAAAATGCTGCTTATATGTGTTTTTTTTTTTGGTATGATTCTTTTAAGGGCTTTTAAATACTATGTTGATTTTCAGAATTTTTTAATACTAATTAATAGTTAAATGCAACTTGTTGCTTTTGTATTCACTTTTTTCACCTGTTTCTTTGTTAAAGATTTTTTCTCTATTAAATTAATAAAACAAAGGTTCTTAATTTAGATTATTGAAAGCCAGCGAGTTCTGCGAAATATTGTTGATGGTAATACAAATTTCATGTGACATCAAACCAAAAGAAAACAACTTCAAGTGAAATGATCAGGAAGCTTCCTCTAATAGGTCGACTGGTCGACAATCTTTAATAGCATTAATTTAATATCAATAACTTCTTGTATAGTTTCAGGTATCCATCACATACTTCATTTATACTTCCAAGATTTTTTTCTTTGGTTTATAAGAAAAAGATATTGATTTAAACCTTCAAAGTTCTAGAAGTACGCATGGTCGTCGATATCGTTTCCATTTTAATTATTATAGTATGTTATATATTTTGGTACCCTTTCCTTGTGAACTTCTTGAACGCATGAGTGATAGGAACTATAGCAGCCTATGAACACAACCTCTCAATTTCTCATTTGCTGTAAATATTTTATATATATAATATAATAATAGACTCATAGCTTATTTTTCAGAATGATGCAAAAGCAATAATAATATTTAAAAATGTGGCTAATGATGGAGATGATGACATATATCTTCATTTCATTTCACCGAATATGTTAATCACAGCCAAAAGTATATGCACTTGAGCCAAATAATTGCATTTTAGTTTTACCAAATAATTTATAATTTTCCCAAATTTTAAATCTAAAATCATACATAACATAACATTATAAACATAATACATTTATCTAAATATATGCTCGTTTTTATTTATCATCAAAGGCTTTCATTTAAACATTTTATTTGTACTCGGGTATAAGTAAACTAAACGTAATATATTCTCCTCATACAAAACAAAATTGATTAAATATAAGTAGTATATAACTATCGAGTCTCTACAATAAATAGTGATGAAATATTTTAGATTATGATTGACCATCGAATATAGCTTTCAAATAATGTTATTTATTTATTTTATTTTTTTGTGAAAATATTTATATAGCAATCTTTCAAAAAGATTATTGCCTCAGTAAAATTTGTTTATTAATCATCTACCTCTGATCACAAATATTGAAATTGAGGTCAATATCATATAAGAGGCCACCACGTTAATTAGGCGGCCGTGGTTATGGGAGAATGGTCCACATCAATCAATCTCTTGCAAGATATGTATGTTCCTTGTTTGATATTACATAGTCACATTGAGAGATTGCTACAAATATTTTTTTTTTTTTAAGAACAAACCAGTGTAATTTATGGATTTCTTTATACGAAACTTTATGATTGATGAGTTAGAGTATTACAAATTTTCAATTGACACATCTAAAAAGACATGTTACTAATTTTTTTAATATATGTGACGAAAAAATTCTTTATTTTGATTAAGGGCAGACCGATAAAAATTATTTTAGGGCCACATAATACCTTTTTATATATATAATTAGGACAACATAACTCTTCATTGTTTGTGTGGAAATGTCATATTTATTTAAGGGTTAATGGGTTAATTGGTATTATAACCAAAAAAAAATGTATATCTAATAATCTAACAAAAACTCTAGATTTAGTGAATAGAATTTGGCCACATAGAGAATTTTTTATTAAATTATTAGATATAATTTTTTTAGTAGTCATCCATGCTAATTTTCTTTTATTTAATCAACAACAACAAAATTGATTAAATTGGTTTCAAGCGTCTTTCGTTAACTAAATGGTATTGGGTTAATGGTTTCCACTTGTGGAAGAGTTGTCATGTAAGTATAGGCAATGAATTCAATTCTAAAATTATATAACCACTTTCATTTAGCAAGTCGAAATGGTATTATATTTTAAAAATTTTAAACAATTTGGTGAATGGACTACTCGACGATTACAATCATCCCAAAAAATTAGTCGGATGGTAAAACATCTAAATCTCCGGTTAGAAAGAAAAAACGTCTTCCGTTAGCTAGATTTCTGTCTCACTAGCATATAGATTGTAATCAGTCTGATGATTGAGATAAAAAAAAGTGGAAGGGTGGTTTTTGTTTCGTATCTCATTTTTTTTTTATGATAATAGTATTATATGTTTTTGGTTTCACATTTTTCTCGCACTATAGGAAAGGAAAAAATCGAACTCTTTATGCCCTGAGATACGAGCAGGAAGGCAAAACCACATTGCCTAGATCGATCTTCGAATATTATTGATTATGTTCATAATCTACGAGTTAATTCTTTTAAATAATTAAAATATGTTATCTAATACTCCTACAAATAATATTTTCTTACCCCATGATTTTTCGTTTCAAACTTTTTATCATTGCATGTTTTTGCCATTATTCCATGTTACCTTAATCATTAGCTATCTGAAAATAACCAAGTCGTGAATCCCAATTTCCAAATAACGAACATGATCCAAGATTCATGTCCGCCGCTCCAAGACTTTTTGTTTTTTTTTTTACTTTTAAAGATGGAAAAATATACGCACGCTTCATAGTTCATACTTGTTTAAATTCTCCCAACAAATGTTTAATAACTAAATTGATTGCAATTAATGGAGATTTAAATAATTTTTTTTGATATAACTATTCTACATATAATATGAAATGATGGGTTAAACATAGATTAATTAAAATAATACTATCGGTTAAAATTATTTTGTCTAATTTTTAATATACGTGCAATCACTAGCAAACATTATTTTATCTAATCTTTATATAACTATTTTACATATAATATTCGTGCAACTATATACTAATATTTAATCAACGTACGTAAGTTACGTAACAACGCACATATTTTCTAAACTTATTTCCACTGTATATCACTTTAAGAAAATATCAGATGGAATCTTTGTTTTTTAAGTTATATTATTAATATTTCGTATCGAACTATATATTAATCTGGGCTCGTGGTTCATGTGGTGAAGTACTTATGTAGTTTGTAGTATAATATTTAAATGGTACTGTTTACATAAATTATTTTGACGGCCGAAAGGTAAAGGTAGAAAAAGAAGACTGACTGAGTGAGGCCAATCCATATCATTATTAGTTCGGAGAAAAGAATAAGTGGCTTTAATTAGTATCTCAATTAGTTAATTACTTAGTTGCAGCATAACTAATTGGTTTTTAAAGGAAGCTTAACACACAAGGCTACCTGGGGAAATGAAGATTAATAAAACAAGAAAACTAGTATTATTTTTATACGTTAATTAGCTTGTACCATAAGTCTCATCAACTGATAAAATCAGGGCAAATCTATGAGCTTATGTTCTCCTTACGACGACAAGAGAGAGAGAGAGAGAAGATCGATGAGCTCGGTAGAAAAAGCCGTGGATGCGGTGGCGGCAGAGGATGGAGATGGCGGAGGCCGCGGGGGTTGGGGCCGAAACAAGGGAGTGTGTTCCCAAAAGAGAGGAAGTTGGTGAAGACGATGATTTTGGAAACTTTGTTCCCATCTCATCGATCTCCTTAAAGTCCAAGCAGATCGTTGAGCCGCCGAGGAACAAGCGCGTGCAGCCCACGCTCCGGTAGCCCTCAAATGATATCTTTTTTTTACCGGGGTAATTAAGAAGTTTACGGGCTTTAGGCCTATAATCCATTCGGGCCGAAAACTTAACCGCGGTTTAAGTTAGCATTTTACTATTTTTCATGTAATCTATAAGATGATTTGTGTTTGCTTTCTTTAAGAAAAATTGAAGTTATGGTTTATTGAAGTTATGGTTTACATGAAAAATAGTAAAATGCTATTTTTATTGAATATTAAATTACATGAAAAATAGTAAAATGCATTTTACTATTTTTCATGTAATTTAATATTCAATAAACCATTACTATTTCTCGTATGAGAAATTTTTTAAAATACTACTAAAATAAATTTTTGTTTCAAATATACTATATTTAGTATATTTTCTAAAAATACCACTTAAAATTTTGTTTTTCCAAAAATACCACAAACGCTAAAAATAATTTAAAAAGATTTAGTATTTAAATGTTTGGATTTAGATTTAGTATTTTGAGTTTAGAATTTAGTTTTTAGGATTTATGATTTAAGGATTAGTTTTGAAAATTTAAAGTTTAGTTTTAATTTTGTGGTATTTTGAAAAAAGAAAACTGTTAATAGTATTTTTGAAAAAAAAAAAACTATTGATAATATATTTGGAATAAAAATATATTTTGTGCTATTTTTAAGAATTGTTCTTCTCCTAATCTGGCGTTAATATAAGATTTACAGTTTACTACAATTTTTTAATTAAATCAAACGTTAGAAGCGATTGAGTCGAAGCTTTGAAAGAAAAAGGAAAAAAAAACTACAAATCCAATGAGTGTTCACTTTGAAGTTATGGTTTATTGAATAGTAAATTAAAACACGTCAGCCGACCAAAAAAAAAAAAAAACGTCAAAATAAAACAAACTGAAACAAGTAACCTAACAAAACATGTGTTCAATTAGCATTAGGGGTTATGGTTATTGACTTATTAATCTTCAGTTTAATTTTTTAATAAATAGATAAATAAGTTGGTACGTCAAGAAAAAAAGTTGGTGCAAATAAATAATAAATAAATGAAAGGTGATTTCGTGGTACTCACTTCCGAAGATGATAAGAACGGATCGGATCGTAGGAGACTATTTTAATACACCAACACAGTCTCAATGGTTCACACCAAAAAAAATCAATATCATTTAATTATGATAACTAAAGAATAAATATAATATGGGGACAAAAGTAGAAATACTATTAGGGTATTAATTATCAAAAGTTATGCATGCCTGAACGACCCTACTGGACCACTAATTGACCCGTAAACGACCCTACTAATTGGTTGAAAGATTATGGTCTAGATTCACAGACCATCGTCATGCTTTCACACTCTTTTATTTGTGTTAACAAAAGTACTATATACTTCAATTATTATATTTATTGTGGCATAATTTCTGTCGAAGCTTCATATGTGACTCGTTTTTTTTTTGTTTTAGCCGGAAAGCGAATGAAACCAATAAAGTACAAAATAAAAAGATTGAGTGAAAAATAATAGTAATTTGATATTTTCATAATACTAAATTGTTTAATACGGTAGAAGTTTTTCAGGACATGTTTTGGGAACGGTAAATATATCTATAAGTACACAAATCACAACAATCACACCACGCATTTTTATATTTTCAATTTTGCAGTAGTAAGTACTACTCCCTCTCTGTCACGATAGATGAGTTTAAGGTAATGGCACAACAATTAATAAAATTTATACAATACCTATTTTAACTTTTTTTTATTGTTAAATCATTAGAAAAATTGATTCGGTGGATCTTCATTTAGTCAAACATTGCTGATCCTAAATTGTATTATTGCTAATCATTAAAAATATCATAATTTCCATGACGATAACTACTTCTCATGCAAGCGAAAGATAAATGGTCAATTTATTATTCTAAATCAATTTTTTTCGATTATGTGAAGATGGAATAACATACTTAAGAATATTTTATGGTAATTTTTTAAAAAATATCAAAAATGGAGCTAAATTAATCAACGAAACTAAAATTTTCTACCAAATATTTCAAAATTTGTGTTGGAGCCAAAGTTAAAATTGATGATGCTTATATAATGACAGTAAACTTAAAATTGATGATATTGGAGCCAAACTTAAAATTGAATATTTTGTGGGTTGAAAGAGAATGAAAGCAATTGTTGGATTATATAATGGATTTAAAAAAATATCATTAAATTTGAGTCATATGATATTAAATGGTCAATGACTTGGAACCATATTCTCGTCAAAGTATCTTTGAGTTTTGAGCTTTTTGACCAAAACTATCCCAATAAGGATAAAAAGGTAAAACGATATTGATTTTTTTTTAAGAAATGGAAAAACCATCTAAATTGATAAAAAAAAAAATTCTTAAACATCATGTATCGTAATACAAAAGAAGTAGTATTTCTTTGAATAATGTAGGTCTGCAAACCACTGACCTGGAAATCTTTGGCAAGTGGCAACACTCTACACACCCATTTTTTAAATCCAACAAAATATTAATACTCCTTGAAAAATTTGTTTCATTTATTTGATGTTTCCAATGCAAGATTCATTAACTTTTTAATGATCATTTATATTTGCGGTTTATTTTATTGTTGATTGAATTATTAATATATATATATATATATATATATATTCAATGATATTTTATGTAAGAAAACAAAAATATTAAATAAATTTTAATCCGTGCGTAAAATTTTAAAAATTTTTTTTTTTTTTTTAAAAAAAAGGAAAAATCAATCAACCCTAAAAAAAAACTTTATTAAAAAAAAAATTTACTGTCATTTATACACCCCAACCTTGGAAATGGTTATTTCCAAACCAATAATTACGAAACAAAAACAATCTAACTAGATTATATGTATTGATTTCTCAAAAATATAGGCGGCATAATGTGATTAACAAAATTAAAATCAATAAAGAAAAGAAGAGATATATATCATTAGTTGAAGACAATTTAATTACTGTCATTTAAATAAACTATTGGAAGAAGATTATGCCGCAATGGTCTCTGGTGGAGAATTAAGATTATTTGTTCATAACAATACTCACTTTACTCACTTTAGAGTTGATAACTGATTGTTGTAAAAAAAAAAAAGAAGAGTGTTGGTAACTTATTAATTTCTTCTTGTGCCCTTTTCCTTGTGTTGTTTGCAAACAAATATCTATCTTGATTTCCAAGTTAGCGGCCCCTCACAATATGACACACACCTCATTTATTAAAATATTTTTTTTTTAGAATGAAACTTTTTTTTATATAATATCACCAGAAATCTGATTTTTTTTCCCAGTAAACTTCTGACCCAAAAACAAAAGAAAAAGACAAAAGGTAGCAAATAAACAGATATTTATTTATTAAATTTTAAAAGCAAGAAAAAAATTAAAAAATAAATAAATTAATAAGCAAGATAAATAAATTAGAAATGATAATCATGCATGTTGTGTCACGTATGCTGTCATTAAAAATCATAATATGACACACCACAACATTTATTTTAAAAGAATAGTAATATTTTACAGAATAATTATTCAAGAAAAATAGATCCCTGAAGTAATAAATATTAATATGATATTTTCTATTTCTTGATTATAAATCACTTATCATTGTCTTGGCAAATTTCAACTGCGCCGTGACCCTTTGCCAGTTTATTTATTTATTTATACTTGGAAGTATAATTAAATTTAAGGACGACAAAAAGTCTAATTAAATACAATTAAATGTTGAAAACAATAAATAAATACAATGAAATATTCCTTTCCATTTTATTTTAAGTGTCGTCTAAGGTTTTTTCACACGTATTTTAAAACATATAAAAAGTTTTAATATATCCCTATAAAATAAATTATTTTTTTGTATTTTTAATTAAACATAATATTAAATTATGTATTTATGATAAAATTTATATTAAAAATATAAAACGATACTTTTTTTTTAAATCGTAAAACGACACTTAATTTGAAATGGATGGAGTATTTCATTAATATTATAGATTGTGATATAAAAAATTAAAGTATTGGATAAACTTCACTACTTTTATCATTTATACTGACACATGATTAGTACTCTACAACCTGTTTCCCGGTAATGTTAAGAAGAATCGATTTTTATTTGATATTTCGAAAAAGCATCACAGTTCACATATACTATGTGATGAATCCGATACCGCAAGGTATTAGATCGATCAACTGTGATAAGGAGATTCAGAGAATCTCGTATCAATGAAGTCGGAACTCGGCGATGACATGGAGATTAGGTCATGAGTGGTTTTATGTTTTATAGATACGCCTTATGAAAGGTTGTCTACGTACTCTTTGATGAGGGATCAAGCCATTCATAGTTCGTTTTTATGGATTTTATTGTAGTTCGACGGACGAGCGAGTTAGGTCATCGGAATGACAAGTTAGGCCACATCGAGTTAGGCCATATGAGTTAGGGTCTTATTGCTGGATAGCTCACAACACTAATCCTCTTGTTCTCGTGAGTGGTCCACTATTTTCTCTCCCTCTCTTTCTTGAGATGGCCTCTTATTTATACACATTTTATGTCGCTCCTCTTTCTTTTTTCTCTTAGGACTTTTCCTTTTGTGAGAGTTTCTTTTTTCAAGAGTTTCCTTTTTCTGAATGGGTTAGAATATTAAGCGGGCCGATCTTAATTTAGGATGGGCTTTTAGGTGTATGCTAAATCCGACACCATGACTATGCTATTAATATACTTGAATTTGAATGAAGCCAAGAAAATCAATAATTGTATTTTATCTGTAAGCTAATCTCCGTTCACATCTCTTTTAGTGTTCCCCACGATCTCTCAAGATCGGATCGTAAATAAAATAATTATTCAGAAATTTAAATGAGCCCTCGACTGATCTTTGTATTATTCCTCACGAGAGCATACGTATATGCTTTGGTCGGAGGTTTAGAAAATCTATTAATTTGGACTGAGATAAAACAAATATAGGAAAAAGCATCTCGACAAAACCCTAGCCGCCGAGACTTCTAGATCTGAGATTTGAAGCTTAGACCGGCCTGCGGCGGATCCATCTGCATCTACGTCGGTGATATCGCTCAAATTAAATCCCTAGAGCTACTCAATCAAATTAAGTGATCGATGCAGTACTTAGGGGTCGAATCCACAAGGACTCAAGAACCTCACGATAGACTTTTTCGTTTCGAATTCAGCTAAGCGAATATGAAATAAATTAAATAGCAATGCAAAATAACTAAGACGGTTTGTTTATCAGATGGGAAAAGCGTCAGGTCCAGAGAATTTCTCAGGAAATCAAGTAATAAAGATAAATTAATTGGTTAAGATCAAATTACGAACAAGTTCCAAATCACTAATGTAAAATAAACCAACTTTCGTTGCGAGAATTAACTATGTTTAAAACTTAAGAAACCAAATTTCTTTGCGAATCCTAAATTCTAAACAAGCATTAAGCGCATGTTCGATTTGTTCACAAATTATCTGATTTGCTCACTCTAGGTTTTAATCAGATTATAAATCACACTGTCGTGCCAATTTAACAACCTAAGATCGAGATTCTAGGTGATCATCTAGAACTAGCTTTAAGTGCAACCTAGGTGAAGAACTATTGAGTTTGAATCATAACCAATGAATCAATATATCATTCCATGAAATCCCTAATGAGAATCCCTAAACCCAACAAGGGATCTACTCACACATATCAATTGAAATCAAAGACATGAATAAGATATATATCATATAAATCAGAAAAGAGAAATAGAAACAAGGGTTCAAAATCTTCTCTCAAAGTAATCCAAAGTATCAGATCAGCCCCAAGCTCTAAATCTCTCCAAGTTCTCCTCAAAACTAAAAGTAAAATCCTTCAAAATCTGTCTCCAAGTAAACGTGCCTCTCCAAAACTCAAAAACCCTAAAATATAGTCTAAAACACGAGATGGGTCCTTCTGTAAATACATGAAACTTCAGGGCAAAGTTACAAATCTCCAAAAAGTTTTGGTTTCACGTGGAAGTATATAAATCGGACTGTGTCGACCAACGCACATGGTTGTGTTGGTCGACACAAATGAACTTGAAAAACACCAACTTTGATGTCTCAGCTACAATGCTCCATAATTGCTCCATAATGTCCAAATGATCCCTTATTGTGTGTAAACCTGTAAAAGACTCGAAAAGGACTCGAAAGACACATAAAGGACTTGATTATATACATATATCATGCTTTAAAACCCATAAAAACCATGATATATCAGTCGGTCCTTTGGTTTGTTTTAGGCTCTGTCTTTCTCATGTATTGGCTGTGTTAAGTTTGTAAGGGATTGGACTTGGGTTCTGATCTACTTTGGAGGGTTCGGGTCTCGCCGAGGTTAGGGTCGCCATGGTTTCGTGGTGCCGGCTCTATGAGCGACGGAGCGGTGAGCCTGCTATCACCACAGATTTGAACGGCTGGTTCCTTGCTCCGTCTCGCAATCTCAGGTTTCTTCAAGGTCAGATCTGGGTTGTTGCTCTTTAAGAGGTCATGCCGTCGCATCTTCAAAATGCTTCACCTTGGAGGTGGCTTCTTGGAGTCGCTGTTCCCGCCTTCTCCTTTGGACACAATCTCTTTTCCTTCGACGAATCTCTTGCTCTTCTGGTTTTGTGACAGACCCTGTTCGGGTCCTCTCCGATGCTCCTAGTTGGCTAGTTTGCGCATCTTTACCATTGTTGGATATTTTTGTCTCGTTTGGATTTCTCCTTCGTGTCTATCCGGTTTCGGTCAAGTAACTGACTCGGTTTGCCGAGCTAGTCTTTTTCCGGGTGTGACCAGTTTCGCTCCTTGTCCCTAGCTATGTTACAGATTGTCCAAAATCTGGGTTTCTCATCAGGTTTCTATTGAGGCGTTCCATGGTCCTTTGTTGATCTCGCCGTACCCGAAAGAAAGCTTCAGCTATCTCTAGTGGAGTATCCTTGCCGGATTATGAAGTTAGGAATTCTATGTTGAGAGGTAGTTCTGATTCGCTATAGGAGGATTCATGCATCGTTTGGCTCGGCTTCTGGAGTGCTCTGCGAGATTTGGTTTTGATTTGGTTTGATGTGTTGATCGAATACCAGGTTTATTTGGGGATTGTCTTGCTCAGTTTAGGTCTGTTTTAGTTTGGTTTTTCTTTGTTTTGTAATGTAACTTTCGATTAGATTCTCTTTCGTTGGACATAGCTTCCGGAGAAATATTGTTTTTTGCCGGCTTAGTTTCCGGGGGTCATTTATCGTCCGCTGGCTTTGTATCTCAATTTGCGAATCTAATATAATCAATCAGATGACAAAAAAGAGAAGAAATAGCGTTAAAATATATTAAAGCGAACATAAATATTTTTTTTTAAAAGGAAAAGCAACAAATAAAACAAATATAGAAAAGGCCTATGATTTTAATTATCCTTACACGATTGACACTTAGAAAAAGGATATTATCTAAATCTATTTTAAAAGTGACTAAATGGTCTAAATGGTAACAGCGGAATTTAACTGAATTTTGTTGAATTGCAGAATCTTGCTGAATTTTGTTGAATTGCAGAATCTGGCTGAATTTTTGGTGATTTCTTGCGAAATATGGCGGAATAACTTGAAATGTAAATGGTAACAGCCGAATTTGGCTGATTTTTTTTTTAAAATTAATAATTAAATAAACCTATAAAAATTAGTTAAACAATTTTGTTGTCAACAAAATTAGTTAAAAAATATGAATAATATTAACTTTTACATTTGATATATTTAATAATCTTATTAAACATAATGTAACAACATAATTTAACGAGAAAACTTGCAACTCGTAAAAAATAAAAGGTGAATTTATCTTACAAATAGAGTAAATTAATCTAAAGTTTTGTTTTTAGCAAAATTTACGCCAATTGCCGAATTTTATTTTTCAAAAAGATAATTCTTCAAATTATATTAGTACAAACAATAGTCAAAAAAATTGAATCGAACCAAACCAAAAATTTTAAACTTAAATCGAAATACATAAACACGACATATGTTCTTAAAGTAATAAAATTACATAAATTATCTAAAAGTTCTTACAATTACAATAATTATCGAAAAGATTTCAAACAAAAATTTCTATAAATTATCCAAAATTATCTATAGTATCTGAAATACCCGAACACGATATGGTTCTTACCTGTTTGATAGTGATTTTAAATATCTGAATTATATATACCATACCTGTATCCGATCCATTTTTACAAAAATATTTCAGATGTAATTTTTGATATCCTAAATATCCTTACATAACTCCTATCCGTTTTTATCCGATTTTTTTACCTAAAATAAACATATTTATATATCAATTGGTGCTGGAAGAATTATTGAATATAGCTGAATTCAGCTAAATCATGCGATTTTTTGTTTGAATTGCTGAATCTAGCTGAATCTGGCAAAAAAAATTTAAATAGCAAATGGTGTATGCGGAATTGATGAATCTAACTGAATTTTGAGGAATTTTTTATATGTGTTACCATTTACAACCTTAGTTATGGTTCCACACATGTACTTGATTTCAACAAGGTTACATGATCTCTTGTTTATCCTTGTAAATGTTTTTTTTTTAAATTATGAAAATTTTAGATTTTTGGTCCATAATTTTTTTCGGTGTCTAGGGCCAACCATTGATAAGACCGCGTTTAAATCGCAAATAACTTATCCCATATAAAGTTGAACGAATGGCCTTAAATATTCATTATATGGCTACTAGACCACCATCCGCTTGATACTTCTTTTGTAAATGTTACGGTATCTCTGTTTATAAGAATCTATTTAGTCAATGGTCATTCTAAAAAAAAATTAGGTAAAGAACTACACCAAAATAACTATATTGTCAGTAAATCATAAAAATCTTCAACTTTCAAATTTCGGCCATTCAAAGCACCAACTTTGCCGGGGACGATTTAAAACATCAACTTTCGGTTGACTTTCTATTTAAATCCCGAAGTTTCGTTGACTGAGTCAAAATAGACATGACGTTAAGTTGGTTAACAGAAATAGAAAACAGAGTTAATGATCCATTTAATAACTCAGTTAATTGAAACGACGTCGTTTCTTCTTGCTTTACCAATAATAAATCAGATAACATGAACTCTAATTCTAAAAATCCCCAAATCGATTTCTCCCTTCTTCAACTTCTATCTTCTTCAATTTCTCTCTTCTTTATCGTCTTCCTCTCGATTCTCTCTGTCTGTTGATTTCTCGTCTTCTCCTCCATCCTCGATTATGTCTTCTTCTTCTTCCCCTCGACAGATGAGTTCCAGCTCTGTCAAATCGAGTGCTTGGGTCGACCGTGGGATGCCTTCGAAGCGTCTTTGTCGTCGCGATTGTCTTCTTCTTCTCCAAATCCCAAAACGGCATCGTTTAGACATTTTCTCAACCGGAGTTCCAAAACCACTGCCGCAGCTCATTCGTCTCCTCCGCCGCTAATAAAGGACTCAGACATCTCTGAGCCATCAACGTCGATCTCATTTTCTCGTCTCTCTCTCTCGTCGTCGTGTTCCTCCGGTCACGAGCTCGACGACCCTCCAAGACTATCTTTAGATCTCGACAAACCCAGAACATCAAACCTGTTCGCTCGGCGGACCAAGAATGAAACAACACCGTGGAATGCGGAGATCTTACTCAGCTAATGTCAGAATCAATCATGTTCATAGATCAGCCAATGAAAAACTACCCATATTATCATCAGCTTCTTAGTTCATAGATCAGCTAATGCAAAACTACCCAGATTACATAAATCCACTAAATCAACACTCGCTTTTGGAGAATTGAAAATTAAAGAAAAGAAAAACTCAGATTCTGATTCGGGAATTTTTAGAATTAGGGTTCATGTTACTGATTTGTTATTGGTAAAGCAAGAAGAAACGACGTCGTTTCACTTAACTGATTCATTAAACGGATCATTAACTCCATTTATGTTAACCAACTTAACGTCGTATCTATTTTGGTTCAGTCAACGAAAGTTCAGGATTTAAATAGAAAGTCAACCGAAAGTTGATGTTTTAAATCGTCCCCGGCAATATTGGTGCTTTGAATGGCCGAAATTTAAAAGTTGAAAATTTTTATGACAATTTTCTCGAAAAAATATAGTCATAAGAAAGCATTTAAAAAAAAAAGATTTCAAGGAATAAGACATTACGGATTTGACGTTAACAGCGGAAACACTTATAGAGAACATTTTTTCTCTAAGATATAAGCTTAAAAAACAAATGAATTTAGATCCCTGCCAATTAATTCGGATTTATTTTCAGTTCAGGTCATATATTTATTTTCGAACTGTATTTATTGTTCATTATATAATAAAATAAAAACTCATGTTTCGAATGTTGGTCTTCCCGATCCAACATCTCAAGCTATAGTCTCGATCGTCCTTCTCGACAGCCGCAACCACAAACAACTCAAACTGAAGAATCATACCTATCTACTTGGTTCCGTTATATCCAATGGACTACTTCGTTGAATTGATTGGTCTTCAATTACCTTCATCTGCTACTAACGTGGGTCTCTGTACACTTTATGCTCTGTTTTTATTGTTCATCTCTCCTTCTAATTCTTTCAAGTTTATTACTTAGCTCGAATGTTCCAAATGGTATCTCTAAAAGGGAGAACAAAAGAAAAGTCCTTAGTACCCAAGTTGGCGTATTCTCTTTCGTAAAAGTAAATAAATATATTATTTTATCAAATGACGACGATGCATGGGAAATTTCATATGGTAATGTTTACATTTTATTTTTATTATCCGGGGGGTTTAACTTTTACGTAAGCAGAACTATCCAAATGTTAGGAAATTAAATGTAAGTTTCACTTGATTTTTTTTTTCTCCTTTCGAAGCTTAAATCACAAGTAGAACATGTTAATCAAATTTCCTATTTACAACAAATGGGTGGTGGATGTGGACATGGAGCAACTTAGAGCACAAGTTTAGCTCTCACTTAGGGGCCTCTCTTCTCTTCTTTTTATATAAACCAAACCCACATTTTGCATGGATTCAAAATTACAACAGCAACAAACACATACACACACATACACATAGATCTACATACATAGGCTAAAGATGATTTCCAAGGGAGATGGTTCTAATTCTACGACGGAGAGGAATGTGAAGAAAGAAACAGCGAGTGTGATTCCCGTTGAGAGAAAGCTGGTGAAGACTATGGCCGTCAAAGCCATTATCTCTGCCCTCACTCCCTCCGCTTGTAGCCGGAGCTCTGAGCCTACCGGCGAGGACGGCAACGGTGACGGAGGGCGTGTGTACCCCACTCGTCGCTGATCGGTCCTTTTCTTGGGGTTGAAGATATTGCGCCGTCGTGATCTCTAATGGGTTTTGTTTTATGTTGTTTTGTTCTCTCGTACGTTTGTATTGTTCAGTTTCCGGTAGGGGTGATGATTATCATATCCACTTTTGTAATAAACCAAGTTGTGATAATTATGACGCGTTGTGATTGTGATATTTTACTATTTAAACACTCGCTCCTTTTGTTTATCATAATCATATTGATAGTTTCTAATTCAGTTGCTGTCTAATTTAATTAGGTTTTAACATGAAATCAAATTGGAAGAAACAAAAAGAAGAAGATGAATAACGTAAATTATTTAAAAAAAAAAAAGTTTCTTTTGACCAGACTTGTTATTTTATTTTATTTTTCGCTAAAAGACCAGACTTGCTCCTTATATCCTCAAATTATAAGGTTTTTGGCATTCCAACAGATCCTTATATCCTTAAATTTTAAGGATCTGAATAGTGAACCTCAAATATAAGGTTTCATTATTCACATCCTTAAAAAAGACTTTGCTTTGCATTTTAGTCTTTATAATTTATACTTTCTCACAAATAATTTTATTAATCAATTAATTATC
Organism: Pseudoturritis turrita; assembly: GCA_900406555.1. Taxonomy (NCBI): domain Eukaryota; kingdom Viridiplantae; phylum Streptophyta; class Magnoliopsida; order Brassicales; family Brassicaceae; genus Pseudoturritis; species Pseudoturritis turrita. Next base: position 154,986 of record OVBL01000487.1, read on the forward strand.
ATTTTAGTATGCATAATTATATTATTATATATTTTAGAAATTAAATTATTACATATAAAATCAAATAAAAACATGTAAATTAAAATAAATAAAAACATTTAGAACAAATTACATAACATTAAAAATAATTTGTACACAATAATAATATTACATTAAGCAAATTTATCATAAACTTCATACATATAGATATTACATAAATTATTACACAAAGTAAAATACAGTAATACAAGAAAATAAAATTACATGAATACATAAATATTAAACTAAAATTCGTACACCAATACTAATATAAATTTGATCTTGAACCTCCAAGATTGCCAAAATATTGTCCATTAAAAGTCGGTGTACTCGGAGATTGTTGTTGTTGTTCTTGAGTTTTTTTTTGGTATGATTCTAACTTATTCAGATCGAATAAACTCACTTCGAAATGGTCAACTATTTTTCAAACTACAAGCGATCCCAGGTTCAAAAACAAAAATTATTTGCAGCAAGACAAGAAGCGTGCCAAAAAAATGTTGAACATGCGTGGAGTTCTACAATCCAAGTTTGTTATCATAGCAGGACTAACACGTTATTGGAAGAAAAAGGAATTGCATGATATGATGGCAGCGTGTATTATAATGCATAATATGATAATTGAGGATGAACATGATATCAATGCACCGGTTCGAGATGCAAGATCAATGCAGCCATCGACAATAGTTGAAATGGCAAATGAAAATACATGATTTCAACAATTTTTAGCCTGTAATCTACGGATAAAAATAAAGAAGCTCATTTATCCCTTCGAAATACATTGATTGATCATATGTGAGAGTATTATGGAAACAATTTTATTGACTAATTTAATATTTATATGTAATTTTATAATTTAGTTGGTTTTTTTAGTTTTATGTAATTTTATATTTTTATGTAATGTTTTATTTACTAGTATTGTGTGTAGTATTTTTTTAATGTATGTTTTATAACTATTTATGAAAGTTTTATTACTATAATTAGTTTATGTTTAATATGAAGGAATATAATGTAAAATATAAAAATATTTTAAGGATGAATTTGAAGATGCACCATTGTAGAAAAACATCTAAATTCTTATTTTAAAAATAAAGTCATCCTTATTTTAAAGATGTCCACTGGAGATGCTCTAAATAAAATTATGGAAACACGTGGGTTTTTATTGTATTTTTCGTTGGTGTAGTAAGGAATACAGATGTTGGCATATAGCTATATTTGTTATAAACAAAGAGAAAAGATAGGAGAGAATATGAGGTGTGTCTTATTCCATGAATAACAAAGAGTATATATAGAGATACAATAGCTTGGAGAGAAAGTATAACTTGGGAAATAAGTCTAGAACATTCTAGAATATGGGCCTATAATGAGCATCCATCTAATGGGTTCATAACACTCTCCCTTGGATGCCATTATAGTAAAAGTATTTTCTGATGCGCATAAGATGCTGCCTCATTAAAAACCTTACCAGGAAAACCCAATTGGGACAAAACCATGGTTAAGGGAAAAAGAGTGCAACGCGCTTTTACTCCCCTTGATGAGTGCATAACTTGAGATCGATGTGATGACGCGAACTTGTTTCTTGAAAGTACCAGTTGAAAGTGTCTTGAAAAATAAGTCCCCCAAAGTTTCGCTTGAACGATCTGTAGAATGTGTACATCGTCATTCTTCTGCAACTCATGAGTATTTCAGATGATCCATCTTGATCATTCTCTTTGTTTCTCTCGATATCATTAATGTATGACATTGCCATTCATTTGGGAGATTGATAGACCTTGATATATCATTATAACATTCCCTTTTAAGTGTCTATCATTTGCGTATTATTTGATGTCTCGTTAAAAACATTGTCATAGAAAAACTCTATGGGATAAAAACTATGATAAGGGAAAAAGAGTACATCCACGCACATCATTATATTTCTAGGAAACAACTTCTTCAGGAGATGAATTCCGATCATACATGCTATCTTTTTGGAAATTAATATAAGCATAACCTTAATGAACAAACTCGTATGATTATCTTATAATTTCTCGGATCATTGAACTTCTAGTCCATAACATCCATTTCACATAAAATATTATTTATTGACCTATTTGAACTTCAGGTTCAAATTCTCTTTTACATACAATATCTTAAACATTTGTCTTGTACATACGAGCTATTCATGCTCATCTTTTAAAAGTTATTAATTGACTTTCCTTATTGTCATAGAAAATCACATCTTTCAATCATTGAAAATATCAACAAATTTCTCAAACAGGTACTTCCGGACCAATAATATGTGAGCCTTTTTATATAGAATCCTGCAAGGATCTCTCAATATATCATCTCTTTCGCTAGATGTTTAATTTGTAATCCCAAACAAAACTTTATTTTTCCAAGATCTTTCATCTTGGATTCTTTCTTCAAATATTTCAGTGTATACAAAATCTCTTCAGGAGTTCCAATGATGTTCAAATCATCAAATCATTTCCCAAATCTCCTTATAAATATGCATGGACTAAAAAAAACATTCTTAAAGCCTTCTTTTTATTAAGTACTCACTGAGGCGATTATACCACATACACCATTATTATTTCAATCCATAAAGAGATCGATTTAATATTATGCAGTGATATTCAGGTTTTGCCCGAAATTCGCACGAAAGGAATTCTGTCCGAAATTCGCACGAAAGGAATTCTGTCCGAAATTCGCATGAACTGATTCTGCCCGAAATTCGCACGAACTGATTCTGTCCGAAATTCGCACGAACTGATTCTGCCCGAGATTCGTACGAATCTGATTCTTCACAGAAATATGGAATGCCCGAAATTTGCACGAAATGAGTGTGCTTCTGGCAGTTAAATCCTTCTGGGACGTTCATATAAATATTATTATACAATGGTCTTTATCGTATGTTATTGTCATCGTACTACTCGTGATAACTCTGCCGGAGTTTCGATGATGTTCAATATAGGAATTCCATTTGATAAATATCTTTTCATAAATCTTCATGGGTACAAATTTACATGATTACACCCCCATGCTACATATTTTCTTTTCATTCGATCGAGTAGAGTTCCGGAGAACATAACTTTGATATCATTAATCCTTCAAGGATTATATCTTTTATATTTATATCCTTCGAGGATTGCATGTAAATGTCATTATCCAGTGTTCCATCTCTTATTGCTAGACTTATAAGATAGCTAAAAGTATTGCATCCACCACAAGAGAATACATCTCTTCATAATACATTCCTTGTCTTTGTGATAATCTTTGTTCAACCAAATGTGATTTATATCTCACAATTTCACTATTTTCACTATTCTTTCACACAAAGACTCATTTGTCTTCCACTGATTTTACACTTCAGGTGCACGGACTACTGGTCCAAATATTTTTCTGCAAGAGATTATACGTCTATTTCTTCCTTTCCATTTTGGCCAATCATTACTTTGTGTACAATTTTCAATAGACTTTTCTTATGATCCTCTTTCTTATTCATAATATCAACTGCTCATAGCATGCAAAAATATTACGACGTCGATTTGCTTTTGGTTCCATGTTATTTCAGACATGACATAACTAGCTAGATCTTTTCATTGTCAGGTACCTGAATTTCTTTCTTTGTCATGTTTATGTCTCTTCTAGAGATCATTCAGTCTCTTCTGGAGATCATTCGAAATCTTTCTTTCCTCGATCTGGCAATTCTCAATTTCTGCTCCTTTTATTTTCTGAGGATTCTTATAGTTGGAACCAAATAGATCTATCACGCTTCATGCAATCTTTAGACTCAATAGCAGTTTGATATTATCTTTCTGGGACATAAATTATAATTGGATCATATACAGCTGGTATAGGTGACTTCATCACTCTATTTGGGTCAGCAAAAGCGTCTGGCAATTAATACGCTAATTTAAGCTCTGTAAATGAATTATCCTTTGGACTTCTAATATACAATCTTTAGTCCGAGGATCATTGATAATTCATTCCAACTTATTTCTTTCTCCCCCTAATGTTGGAAAAACTGACTCATTTCAATGAGAGTCTGCAAATCGAGCCTTAAATAAATCCTTCTGGGATGGCTCTAGATACTTAGTTGTCATTCATATCCAACATATATTTTTATCCTCTTTTGAGGTCCCATCTTAGAACATTGTGGTGGAGCATTTTGGACGTTCAAAGGTTTACATATGGGAAATATTTGGTTTCTAACCCAAAACCAATTATGATGGGGAGAACTATCATTCACTCACTGACTTGATGCGAATCAATGCTTCTAAACCATTTTGTGTATGAACATGATCTTATGGATGTTCAACATTCATTCCAATAGACATGTAATAATCATGCTTTAAACATAATTTCACCAGCATTATCAAATCCACTTGTCTTTGGATAAAAATCTGGAATACTCTCGTACTTTAATCAATTAAGCAAGTAACCTCGCAAACTCCAAGTTACAGATTGATAACAAGGATAAATGTGGCAATATAGTCGATGTATCCATCGATTTTATGCGTCCATCGAGTCAATGCGTCCATCAACTCGATGCGTCTATTAGAACCATAAGGTATCTAAAAATTCACATGGTGGGTGATCAGTCCATAACCATCTCCTTGTATCCGTTCCAGAAAATTGATAGAATCCAAATTATTTAAACTGGTGAAAGCCATATTATTATATTGCCTTATGAGCAAGCAACATATAATAAATCATTAGGAAGAATCTTATGGTTCTTCACTGAATGTCCACATTATTTTTTCATTATTTTTCGCATCATTATTAAACCAAGATGACCAATCCGGTTAAGCCAAACATTTAATTTCGTAGTAAACTTCTGGTTACTTTCACTATTAATCACTTACTCCCTTCAGGGGATATCACTATCAAAATTACTTTCTTTAGTCCATGACAATCAAGCATGGATTTTGATGATGAAGCTTATGTCGATAAAGCAATAAACAAGATAATGATATAAAATCTGTAATCTAGTATAGAAAATCCTATAGATTAATTTGACTAAAACCATTAAGACATGGTACGAGGTCAAGAGCTTAGAAATCGAGTACCTGGAAAATCCAAAGCCAGTGATAGGAGTTGTCAGAGAATGGAGACCGAGACAATCACTTTAGTAACCACTTCCTCGACAAATATTATTTGTCTAGTCTTTTTCTTATATATGCAAGGTATCATATTCACTTCAGGGAATAGACTAAAACTAGCCAGACATGAGTCATGATTTCTTGTCAATAGCTCATTATTATTTTCAGCCTTAAGAAGACACGATATATAATTTCATAACACTTCTTAAATTCTTTTCACGATATTGTGTCTACAGGACAACATTACTTGCGTGAAAGTTTAAGTATGCCTGCTTTACCATCTCTGCATATTATCTCAACATAATATCAATTTGCAAGTAATTATGAACATGGCTGAGTTATATTAACTTACAGACTCCAAGTCTTGTAGTCTTAGATATAACCAATCATAACAAATTTTAGGTAGTATCACATTATGGTGATCATATTTTTTATTTTAAGATCATTCCAAAGAACTTGTAGATCTTTTACGATCAAGCAGTGAACATAATCTTCTGGATATGTCACTTATTGTCTACGTGGGATTCATTAATTTTTCCCCTCGAGATGATGAAACTGCAAGTTCATCCATCTAGATTGAATTTCACGATGAACAAAGATACTATCGACTAAGTAATAATCTTATTAAGACCATCAAAATCAATCAACTCAAGCAATCATCACCATGCACTTGTTCATTAATATCATGCTGTTAAACTAGGTTCTCAATCAATTTCAACAAACAATGTCATATGACAAGTATGTGCAATATCAGTCTCTACATGAGAACAAACAAGAAGAATAGAACAATGCAAACTCAGTGCAAAATCCTAATAATTTTATGGTATGATTATACTGTGCAAAATCTATGCAAAAATCAGGTTCGTACAAAACTGGGATAAAATCCTAATAATTTCAGCTGTGCAAAATCAGGGTTATATTTATGTCTCTGCAAAATTCTGATTAAAATCATCCATGTGAAAAATTCAGATTATAATTACTCTGTGCAAAATTCGTACAGAAAATAGTGCAGATTGATAACAAACAAATTCGTGCAATTTCAGGGTAAACGAATCATCGAGATTATAATCTGCATTATTTTATATTCAAAGAACCCTATAGAAATTCTAGCACACGTCAATTGCAGTTAACAAAAGACAAAACAAGATCTATCTCTAATTATCACATTAACGATTTTTTTTTTCTTTTCAAACAAATAAATCAATAAAAGAGATCACGGTATAATATGCCTTATTTCACATTCACAAAACTCTAAAGTGATTTAGCATACGTAAGTTGTGATCAACATAAAACAAAACGTGATCTAGCTCTAACAATCAGATTCATGATTTTTGATAAATAAGGCAATATAAAGCCCTTTTTCGATCTATTATATGTTTCAGTATATTGACCATCTATGATATGTGACAATGAATAATAAAGCATGTGACAATCTATATCACTTACCTCGATGATTGTGGAGAGTAAAACCGAAATAGAGATGGCATCTCGATCGGAAACAAAGCGAACAGCGAGACGTTGCGGCTAGCGATCGACTAGGAATTTTAGATTTTCTCAACGGTGAAACATTCAACCAAACAGTTAAAGCATGTATTAATCTGGTTAATTAAAGCAATTAATAATAACTCATAGTTTTCCAATGATTAAAATTCTCAAAAAGTCAATAAACATGAACATGATATCATCAAAACGTGATCATGAATTAATAAAACATGATCCATAAGAACAATTAATTTATTGTATTTAAATATAAACAATTCGATGGACCTTTATAATGATACAATTAACATAGATTTTGATCATAAAATAATAAAATATGGATTTCAACAAGTGTCAGTCTTAACGAAAATAATAAAAAGCATAACTCCATAAGCAAATCATAATAAAGCAATAAATCGAATATAACTAAGCTAAATCAATAATAATTAAGCAGCAAGAGATAACAAACGGATATCCTCTATGAAGCGATACTTAAACGAATCAATTGGTTATTGAAAAGTTAAACACCAGATCGACATAATTATAGTTGATTCTCATAACTCTAAAGCACTATAATATTAAATACCATATCCGTTTGATAATTGATAAAGCATGAGATAAAACTTATCTTGATGGAGACGTCATCGAAAATTAGAGACGAAGACGTCACCAAAGATTTGTGGTGGTGATCGTGGAAGTTTTCGTGTTGCTCAGATGGCTCGATCGAAACGGAGAGGTTGGAAAAACGGTGGAGATCTTTTTTTTTTTTTTTTTAGCTTAGGCGGCTAGGGTTTTGTGTTTGCTCAGTCGGTTAGGGTTTCGTGTTTACTCAGTCGGTTAGAATTTCGTGCTGATAACGTGTTATAAACAAAGAGAAGAAATAAGAGAAAATATGAGGTGTGTCTTATTCCATGAATAACAAAAAGTATATATAGAGATACAATAGCTTGGAGAGGAAGTATAACTTGGGGAACAAGTCTAGAACATTCTAGAATATGAGCCTATAATGACCATCCATCTAATGGGTTCATAATAATGTTGACATAATTGTTGATTTCTAATAGACATATGAGAAATTTTGAAAAATGCCATTTTTAAAAAATGTCACTCTTCTAATTTTTTTTTAAAAATGTCACTAAAATTATATAATTTATTTAAAATATTATTTATATTTGAGTTAACTATTTTATGTTAGAGTTTAGTTTTTAGAGTTTAAGGTTTGTTAGGAGTCAAAACTATTTTAAAATTTTAAGATTTTACGGTTTAAAAATCTTTAATAAGTGATATTTTTGAAAATAGACAACTTATGGTGGCATTTTTAAAAATTGACTCAAAATTAGTATTTTTGAAATTCTTCTTAGCCATATGTGCATGTAAATGATCTTTTAAAAAAAAACTCTTTTGACGATTATATAAAGGGAAATTGTAACCAATTGATAAAGTTGGTTATTGGCTAGCTAGTACTATCCGGAAGAGTTTAATAATTTGTTTTGTTTGTTTTCGAAATGTTTTTTTTTGTTTTGTTAAAGTTCTTCGAAGTGTTGCTTGGCAACGGTAGAGTTTGCGTTCTGAGTCTCACGTTTGTTATACATGGAGTATTTGACATAGTTTGAAAAGTAAGATGTGTGTCTTGCAAATTAATTAATGATGGGCATCAAAACTCAACTACAAAATGAAATATGTGAAGTCTAAGACGTTCACACACAATTTTTCCATTATCGAGTATTATTAGTTTATTACTAGCATATTTTCATTTTAGATTTATCTTTTTTTATACGAGGGTTGAATTTTGAAACCTTACATTATATAGGTATAATCATTATTTTAATTTTTTTTTTCGACATAATCATTATTTTAATATTATCACTATATATATATATATTACGATATCATATCAAACATAATTCAATAATGTTTATTTTATAAGATTTTTAAAAGAAAAAAAATATTTTCAAAATCAACATTTCAAAATTTTAACATTAAAAATTAAAAATATTAGTTTATTTAAAAGATTAATAATACGATCATATTATAATTACATTTTTTTCTCTCTTCTTAACATGTTTACATCACACGTTTTTGCCGTCTTTTCATATCACCTTAATAATTAGATTTGAAAAAAATTAAGGTACATTATCTAGAGAAATCAACTACCAAGGTCCAAAGATTCAGGCCCACCGCTTCAAGAATTTTAACTTTTAAAAAATTTCATTATTATTTTTAAACAAAAGTAACAACTCACATAATATAATCTTGTATTTATTAGAAACTAAAAGCGAGGATTTTATTAGTAATTACCTCATACCGGTAATTACCTCCTACCGGATTGATAAGGAATATATCATTTTAATGGTTACAAAAAAAAAAAATTATGCGGTACCAGAAAAAAAGAACTTTTTACACTATTTTTTATTTAGTTACCTCTTATTTCTATTTTTTACATTATTTTTTAATAACTATCTTTTAATATTTTTAACGATTTTATTATTTTTATCATTATTTAAAAACAATTATTTATTATTTTATGTTATCAATCAGACTTCGAATATTTTGCGTAAATAGAGTTATTTTCGCAATTTTAATTAATCATATATAAAATTGAGTAAATTAATTTGAAATAACATGATTAAGATCATAATGAAATAACTAATCGATGATAACCATACCAATAAAACTCACGGTTTCTCAAAGTTGTCAGATCGAGCTTTTGATTGGAAATGGTAACAGTACTATTTCGTATAGAACCGTATTAATATATTAACAATGTTCCGTATAGAACTGTATTAATATATTGAATTCTATTGATAATACAAGATGATATAAATTTATTGATAATATAAAATAACGGTGCAAGATAATAATATAGTTAAAAAAATAATAATAAAAAATATTCAGTACAATAAAAAATAATGGTATTATATTTCGTAATATTATTTTTTATTATTTTACTAATTAGTTACATAAAATATAATACATGTTGTAATACATTGATAAAATGTTACCAATCAAAACCATTAACATCGTTACATATAAAACCGTATATATTAATTTGGACTCGTGTTTCATGTGAAAAAATATTTTATAATATTAATATGTTATACATAAATTATAATACTTCCAAGTTCCAACTGCCGAAAGGTGAAAATAAGAAAAAATAAAGAATTAACGATCTATTTCTCCACGAGAACTATCAAACAACAATATTTACTATCCAAACTAAAGTCTCTTTATATATTTTCCGAAAAAAGTTTAAAACTTATATTTCTCTGATTTTAAAATTAAAAACCTATATCACTCCAAAAACAAAGTTCGAAATTTCAAAACCCACAAAATTCGATTTTAGTTGGTTTACTATTTTGGAATTACATCTTAACCAACTAAAAACAATATTAAACCGGATTAAACCCATTAGAACCCAATTATACCCCGATTTTAACACCAAAACCAATCTCTAATTTGAAGAAGCCCCAAATCGTAGAACCCTAAATAAAATCATTTCTTATGCTTACTAAAATCACCACCATTGTTGTCTTGTTCTCTGATTCTTGTCAAACCACTAAACAAAAACCATCTTTGAAGTGAAAGTATGAGAAGCTATTGCTGTGTTTTTTAAAGTGATAAATAAATTACAAAATTAGGATAAATCCTAATAAAAATCAAAGTTTGAAAATCCCAGTTGTTGTAGAACTGAGAATATACCCCATATCGAAACAAGAATCGAAATTACGAATTTTGAGTTGTATATATCAAAATTAAAAATTTCTCCTTCAGCAAAGAAAGATAATGTGAAAATTGAAATCTGAGAGAACAAGAGAGAGATACTGATTTTCTCTGTCTTCGAAAAGTAATTTAAAAAAAACAAAAACCAAACTGTTATCAAATTAATCTATTCAATTGTCACCGGAAGGAAAAAAAATGCAAAATCCCACTTCTCAAATTCGATAAATTTCAAGTATTGAACGAATTTGATCATCTGGGTTTCGAATATTCTATCTTTGCTTCGATCACGGGAGAAGAAAAAGAGATATGGAGATGCCAAGGTCCGTCGGCGAAGCGTCGATGACTACTTTCATGGCTGCACGACCGTCGGTGACAACTGATGCGGTGAAGATGACAGGTTGCAGTTTGGCTAACCTTTTGTGGGTCGGTGTAGACAGAGAAGAGCTTTGTAAGAGGCTTGCGATGCCTAAGTATATTAACTTAGCCATGCGAAAGTGACAAAAATCGTAGAACCCTAGTAAAAACGGGTTGGGTTTTATTCGGGTTTTTATTCGGTTTAGTATCGGGTTCGATGATTTAGTATCCGGTTTAGATTTTGAACTATTAAAATTGACATATGTGGGTTCTGAGGTTTCTAACTTTAAAATCGGGGAGATATATATTTTAAACTTTTTCTTGGAGATATATAAAGAGGCTTTCGTTTGGATATTAAATATTGTTATATGATAGTTCTCGTGGAAAAATATATCATTAATCCAAAAATAAATAAATAAATGAGAAAATCGCTTTTATCTATATCATGATTAACTCTCGAAAAAAAATAAAAAGTATTATCTCAATTAATTAAGTAACTAATTAAAAGTATCATTGATATATTTTTAATCACTTTTTATTAACGATGAAAACCGATCCAATCCATATAATTTTATTAGTGGCTTTAATCACTAATAAAAAGTATCTCAATTAATTAAGTAACTAATTGCAGCATAATTGGTTCTTAAAGAAAGCTTAACATACAAGGCCCGGGCACGTGAGTAAACAACAAAATTAATAAAAAAACGAAAAATGACTTTTTTTTTTTTTTGAGAAAAAGTCTTTTATTTTTATTTTTTATAGAAAATATTATTTTAACATGTTAGCTTGTAGGATAAGCTCATCGACTGATAAATTGAGACAGTTATGTTTGTCCGTGAGAAGACAAGAGAGTAACGAAGATCGATGAGCTCAGTAAAGAAAGCGGTGGATGAGCTTATGTCGATAAATCTCGTCGAATGACCAATTGGAAAAAAAGATGAGATGACAAAAATAGTATTTTTCGATTAGGCTAATCGTCATTTTTAAAACGTAATTACGGTTTATTTAATCGTGGTTACGGTTTAATTATGAAATTAGTTAAACCAATTTTATTTAGTAAATAGATAATAAGTTCATGTAATTTTATCACCGGTTTAAATTGTTTGTATAGTAAAACAAAGAGGTAAAAGGCGGAGGAGAAGAGGTGGGAGAATCGTTCTAGTTGTACTTCTAGAAAAAAAATAAGAATATATACTAATCGCGATTTCTAAAACGCGATTTTGGTTTATTTAACCGTGGTTACGGTTTATTTATGAATTAGCTAAACCAATTTCATTTGGTCAAGAGATAATAAATTTATGTAGTTTTATGATCGATTTAAATTATTAGTATAGTAAAATAAAAAGATAAAAAATTAGGAGAAAATTGTTTTATTTACACTTCTAAAAAGAATATGCAGCCATCCCTATGAACTTTTACACAAAAATTGATCTCGATCCGTTTAATTAATATAATCATGATGTTGTATGGAAAAAGAAACTGATAAATTATTGGATAACCACTTCATTACTGTAATATTCACGTCTGATTAGTATTCTACGGCTATTTCACGGTAATGTAATAGGAATCTTCCGAAAGGTATATTTGATTTTTTTTTATTTTTTTGGAAAAAGCATCCCAACTGACAGTCTCTATTAGTTAAGGGTCGATTTGTTGAATAACAAAAAAAAAATATATATAAAAGGTAAAAAAAAATCTTAAAATAGAAAGTGAAAAATTGAGTCTCTTGGATAGATTTAGTTAGATATTAAATTTGGTTTTTTTTTCCGGCTATATATGTCAATTTCCCATTATTTAATGGAAAATTACATTCAATAACAAAAAAAATAACTATAATTAAAACCCTAACCATTTAACCTAAATCTAATGGTTGATATTCTGCCACATATGATAATTTGGTTATTTTTTTAATTATTAAATTTTTTTTGGTTAGTTGGCAAATTCATCCTTATTTAATTATGGTTGTATCTGAAGCTAATAAAAATTATAATTGTGTGTTCTCTGTAATCCAATCTCCGTCACGTTTCTTTCATTTTCGCACACGAATCCGTGACAACAAAATCTCTAGACACTATTATAAGTAAAAATTTAGAAAATAAAATGGGCCCTTGACTGATCTTTGTATTGTTCCTAACGACCAATCATATATGGTGGTCTGATTAAAAAAAAGTCTATAAAAATTAAAGACAACAAATTAAGAACAAAAACACAATGATGGTTTTTCTTTTTATCAAGCACAAAAACACAATGATAGTTGAGGCAAATAGACAAAAATAACGCACAGACACAATGATAGGAAAAAGAAAAGAAACGAATATACAAATGGGGAAATGACTTTAGTTATCCTGACCCGATTACGTAAAAAAGGATATTGTCTAGATCCATTGTACAAAAGCGAATCTACATATAGATAGTTATGTTTCTACACAATTATTCTCACAGTTATTCTGCAATCAAGAGGTCGTCGTCTCCATTATATGGCTGGTGGAAAGACAGATTATTGAGATCTGAGATAATGTGGTGGGTTGCGCCAATGTTTAGAAGCCAATTTTCGGCTGCATATGGGGAACCAATCGCGAGCTAGGCTGTCAGGGAGTAAATGGGCTACTGGATTGGCGATTGTTGGAGTGTTGTATTGACTGAAGTTGTGGGCATCGTTAGGCACTATGCCCTTGAACATTACATAGTTGACACTTGTCCAAATAAGGTTGAGACACACGAGTATCAGGTCTATTATTGAATTGAGATGGCTGCCAAATTGTTGTTGTTGTTGTAGCGTTGTTTGTTTTGACTGTGATATCGGTTGGTGTTGTTGTTTTGGTTACTGTTACGGTGTTGAACAACATTAGCAGAAACTGGGAATGGAGAAGAAGCAGCAGGTGTTGCAGAGAGTATTTTAGCTTCGTGGTTGATGACGCGTTCATGAAGTTTTGTTATGGTGGAATGAACATCTATGCCTTCAACTTGGTCAACCACTAATTTGTAGTCTTCAGGAAGACCAGTTCGTTCTGATCTTCATGGTCAACTACTTTCCTAAGAATAGCGAGTTGATCCAACCTTGTTGTAAGACCTTGCAGGTATTCATCAATAGTCTTGGTTCCCTTGGTCCAGTTTTTGAGTTATGTCTTCAATTGTTTGATATGGCCATGACTTGGCTTTGCATAGGTGGAGGCCAGCGTGTGTCGTGGTTGTTCTTGAGACTATGGGCTGAAGTGAGGTAGAGATCTAGCACCCAAAAGTACAATGTAGATGAGCTTGTCTTGGCGTTTTCAGAGTATGAAGGCTGGATTGGCATAAGTCGTGTCACCGACTGTTACTGTGGCAGACGGAGCAATGATAGATCCGTCAAGATGGCTGGCGAATGCATAACCATCAAATAAGGCATGAATTTGAAAGCTCCACATAAGATAGTTGGTGGTATTAAGTTTCGAAATATTTGACATGTTGATATTGAGGAGAGTATTTGTGTTTGTTGTAATCATGTCGGTTGGGGTCAAGGAAGTGTTGGTGGTGGAGGAAGACAGATGGCAGTGATAGAATTTTTTTTATTTTTATAAAAGATTGTAGAATCGATGGTTCTTGATACCATGTAGAATGTGAAACTTATCTTATTTAATATACATAATGTCATATTTATACAGAGGTTAAAAAGATCCTAAAGTAATTACAGAAAGATATTGAAAACGTAATTGGTATGCCTAATTACAGGGATTAGAATAAATCAAGGTAATGAGATTGATCCTATTTCCTTAATACGAATATCCTTAATAGTGAGTAAAAAAAAAAATCTCAAAGGTCACATGATCTCTTGATTCTTCTTGTAAATGTTACTCAGTGCCTCTGTTTATAAGAATCTATTCAGCCAATGATCATTCTCAAAACGATTAGGAAATCATTGTTATAAAGTTAGTCATATACTAGTATTTTGAAGAAAAAAAAGATTCGGTATAAGTTTAAGTAACAAAACATTTTGGACGGTAAAAGCCAACAAAAAAGCGGAAACATTAAGATTCAAAGACAATTCTATTATTGCTAATCCGTTTGAACATAGCTAATGTTTTGATCATTGAACCATTTAAAAAAAAAATTGTGGGTGATTAAAATAACACTCTATCCATTTCATTTTATATGATGTCTTGCTGAATATGCAGAGATTAAAAAATTACAAATGATTGAATTACCCATATTTTATAGTTAATGTTAAAAATGATAAAGCAAAATCTTATTATATAAAGTTTGATGCGTCAAACATTATAATTAACATGATTGCGATACGTGTCAATTAATCGATCAAATTTTGAAACATGTAAAAAACTATTTTCTAATTAGATTTTGCCACGTGTTAAAAAGTTTTTATCTAATAAAAAAATTAATATAATTATTTGCAAAATAGTAAAAAATCAACGTCAAATTAAATTATGTCAAAAAAGTTTTTATCTATTTTAAAAAATCTAATATCATTATTTGTGAAATAGTAAAAAATCAATGTAATTCAAATAGGAATATGAAAAATAAATTATTTGAAAATATGTGATAAAATTTAACTGAAAATCAAATAATATGAGAATCAAATCAGATAAATAATTATTAGGCTTCTCTATCAATGGTTTCGTATCAACGTTCTCAATCTTATTTTGTTTACTTTTATGGGGTGCTCTACTTTACTTTTCCACTTTTTAGTGTTTTTTTTTTAAGGGATAAAATATTAAAAGAGTAAAAGTATATTTTTATGTAAAGCTTGATTCGTCTACTTTGTAATTAATCTGATCACGACATGTGTGAATTAGTCGATCAGATTTCTACACGTGTAAAAGATTTTTTTCAATTAGATTTAGTCACATGTCAAAAAAGCTTTATCTATTTCAATTTAAGAATATCATTATTTGTAAATAGTAAATCTAATTCAAATAGGAATAGGAAAATCTAATTATTTGGAAATATGTGATAAAATTTAATTGAAAATAAAAATATAAACCTAATTCAAATAGGAATAGAAAAATCTAATTATTTGGAAATATATGATAATTGAAAATTAAATAATATAAAAATAAATTAAGTAAATTGTATTGACGTTCTCAATCTTATTTATTTACTTTTATCATGGAGTGATTCTATTTTGTTTTCCGCTTTTTTCGTATTTAGTTTTTTCCATGGGTTATAAAATATTAAAAAAATAAAAAATAATTCAAATATAAATATGAGAATAAATTTATCAATATTTTGAAAAATAGATATATGAGTAGCAAAATAGTTAAAAAGTACACATAATTCAAATATGAATAGAAAAAACTAATAATTTGAAAATATGCGATACAATTTAATTGTAAATCATAACAAAAGCATCAAAATAAATAAATGTTATGCTTTTCATCAGTGGTTACTTTCACGGGTGATCTGATTTTTACTTTTAAGTATTTCATTTTTTCACAAATTTATAAAATATTAAATTATTAACCCGCATATATGCGGATCCTAAATTTAGTAGTATAGAAGAAACAAAATATATAAACATATTAAGCCAAACAGTAGGCTGGGATCGCAAAACAATACTCTAAAATGGGCTTGTTGTAGGGATAAATTTGGAATATGAATTAAATTCTTACATCAAATAATTAAAAAAACCAGACAAATTCTTAAAAGGTTTTATAAAAAGAAAAACAGATGGAATAATATCTTATAGTTAATGAATAAAATAATAACAATAATAATAATAAATCAAAAAAGAAAATAAATTAAATTATAAAAACATAACTCGCTTAAAAACAAAAATAACATTATTAAATATCATTTATTAGATCTGAACATGTAACTTAGTGATATATCCTAAATTTCTAATGTTATCGGTGTACATTATTTGTATACAAATACGCATAATGGAATAATAAATGATGTTAATATTATATATATATATATATATATATATTATTATTATTATATGTGAAAAAATTAATTGAAAATTCAGTTAATATAAAAAAAAATAGGAGAATCAAAATCAATAAATAATTTGTAGACTTTTCTACGAGTGATTTCAAATGGACGTTTTCAATCTTATTTTATTTATTTTTACGGATGATATGATTTTATTTTCCATTTTTGTGCGGTTTATAAAATATTAAAGGAGTCAAAATAATTCAACTAAAATATGAGAATAAATTCATCAAGATTTTAAAAATGGATTAAAAAGTAATATTAATTCAAATAGAATAGAAAAACTAATAATTTGAAAGTATGTGATAAAATTTAATTGAAAATCAAATAATCATATAATCAAAATAAATAAATAAATGTTAGACTTCTGAATTAGTGGTTTTGCATCAGCGTTTTCAATTTTATTTTATTTATTTTTACGGATGATTTAATTTTGATTTCTACTTTTAATTGATTAACCTTTTTTACATGTTATAAAATATTAGATTACAAACCCGCATATATGCGGGTCCTTTATCAAGTTGATATATAAACTTTGATGGTGCAAGATTATATAATAGAAATAGCTCTTATATTTCCATTTATTTAGGAGAATAGTTGAAAACACGAAATAGTTCAAACATTATTGATGCTTAACATGAAACTGAGTAATGAAAAAGAACAACAACAACATAATAGATCATCCGACAATGGGACGATTGATAACAGGACCGTTGGGGCAATTGTCGCTCGGAACATAGAGAACGACACGGTTACAACAATTGATGGCTGGTAAATAAACACCTTCAGGATATATAAAGGCAGTCACATGAGGATTGTCACTTTCTATTTTTTTTTTTGCTTCAATTCCACTCACACCTCTGAGCTCTGGCCACTCCACCTTCAATCCTACACACACCAACTTCGAATGTTTAGTCATTGGTATAATATACAGTATCAATGTTTGTAAAAAACATATATATTTGGTCAATTAGTGTAGATTTTCTACGTTACTACAAACACAAAAAAAAACAAAAACTTTTTTATCATTTAGTAAATCGTCATGGTTATTTATTAGATAGCATTCTACAAATGATTAGGTGTGTTCACTCTAGATAAATGGATCTAATCTTATCCAAATCGAGCCTTAAACCCAATATAAACAAATAAATCGTAATATTAGTTAAGATGATTTTACTTCTTATGTATTCGAAAAATGAATGTGAACAGTAACATAAAGAAGAAAAGTGAATATAAATTTAAAAGGAAAAACAAAGATATATTTGATCAAATCTGAATCGAATTGAACTAAAATCTTAACACTATCAAAACTGATTTGTACTAGACTCGGTTTCACATTATGTACTATTTTTTCTAAAAGTAAATCGTGAACACCTTTACAAATAACTATTTAACGTTTACAACAAAGTGAATAACTATTTCATATTGACATTCGAGCACCAAATAGGATCATATGGTTGATTAGTTGACATACACACTTAATTGATTGGTGTGTAATAAAAAAATCTAACTTGAATTGGACCAAACTAACAACTCATCGACGTTATAATTAATAACATGTTAAATTGATTGGTGGATTTTTCTTAATATTATGTGTAGACAAACTAAAAATTTATAGATGAACACTCCCCGGGAATTGAGCTTGGTGGATAAGTTTAATATCATATAATATGTAGTAAAAAAAAAAACTAAAAATTTGTAGATGAACATCACCTGGGAATCGAGATTGGCATGCACTACCTGCGCATGAACATAAGTCACACCTGGGACCAAGGATGGGACAATTGTGTTGCATTTTGTGTTTTCTCTTTCGTCAGATTTTACTTAACAAGATAATTAATAATCTTTCAAATGATGTTTCTTTTCGTTTTACGTATTGATCTTTATATATAGCAAACAGATATGCTGCCTTATTAAGGAGTCTAACAATTACAAGGCTATCTGTGGTAATAGTGAGAGAATTAATGGTAGCATATCTTAAGATTAAAGACACGAATTTTGTTTTCACTATTTTTAGACACAAATCAAAACATACATTTCTAAAATTGTGACATATTAAAATTTGATATCGCCTTATCAAATGACATGACGTGGAATAATATATTTTTTTTGTCTCCAAAATATTGAATGTGATATTTTTGAGAATAGTTCATATTTTTATTAATGTAAAAAAAAGATATAATACTAAAAAAAGTAATGACCATTTAAAATATATATATATATATATAATGGTCAAAATCCGAAGATATTTTACTTTTTTATGAAGACAACTCTATGAACGATTGATTTGACACAAAAAAGGATTAACGTAGAATATGATATATATATATTTTTACTAAAAAGGGTAAAAATATCTTCATATTTTGACCATTACTTTTTGGTATTTTTTTGTATATAAAAAATATGAACAATTCTCAAAAATATTTTATTTTATGTTTTATTTTATAAATTACCACCAACAATCTAAAATTTCAAAATATCACAAATTATATCTTTAAGAATGCTTCCTAAAAGTTTAGGATATGGTACTAAATAAATTAATAATCTTTTTTTAATCATTCTTATACTCCTAGACTTAAATTTTGTAGTATTGTTGAAATTCTTTTTTAAATTGTAATATGGTGAGAACAAAAATTTATTTTGTGATATTTCAGAATATTTCTCTAGAAAGTATATGCTAATTTTAAAACATCTTACTATGTTAGGTATTTAATACCACCAAAGTATTACGATTTAAATATATGCATGACTTGAACTAGCAAATATATAGGTGATTTATTCCATAATACTAGCAAATATACTAGGTGAACAGAAGAAGTTCGATGAATATGGCTCACATATTCATCGGGCCAATGCAAAATGATTGTTTGCTCATAATTTAATTTTCACATTTTTCATTGGTACAAAATAATTAAGAATTGTTAACGGTCGAAAAAAATGACAAAAAATTTCAGAATAGTTAAAATATAAGGCGATAAAAGTTTTCTTGTATTGTATGGCACTTGTCCCGTTTTGACGTACTATTTTACAATTAGTCACACTCACAGTAAAAATGATATAATATTTATTGCAACAGTAAAATAATTACCAATCACATTCATTATTCTTTTATTACTATTAACTTTAAACCAAATCTGGAACAAGCATAAAAGAATTATATCAGTTTTATAATAAATATTTTTCAATAACTATCGACAGTTTTATGATTTTAGTGTTTAGTTGTAATTGCACACTATTAAATGATATACTAGACATTTTAATATTTGTGAAAAACATCATTTATGAAGCAGAAAGAGTAAATATGAGTGTTCAATCTCCCCAGACGGAGAAGTCATGGCCATCCGCGCAGTCCTCACACATGCTCTGAGTTTGGGATGGACCAGAATCTGCATCAAATCATACTCACAAAACATCATTCTATCTATCAATATGGGAGACCAAATCAAGAAAGCCTAAGGCATCTTCCAAGATATCAAAACTTTATCATCTATGTTTTTTTACCTCTTTTTCTTACATTATTTTATCTAATCTTATTATATATGCATCAAGCTTGATATAATAAGATTATAATCTATAATCATATTGATGTTTCTAAATAACTTCTCTAATTCAATACGCCACCGTGATGTCTCGATACTAGTCCAGATTAGTAAAATGTTAGGGGTAATTAAACTTAATTAAGTTTTAAGATGAAATCAATTTTGGAGAAGTATGAAATGCTTTTGACCAGACTTGTTATTCATGTGTTGAAATTATGAAAGCACGGACGTGGAATGGTAACGGCTGATTCTGGCAAAATTGGAGAATCTGGCAGAATAACTTTAAATTTAAATGGTAAAAGCTGATTCTAGCGGAATTGTGAAATCTGGCTGAATTTTTGATGATTTCTTGTGGAATATGGCGGAATAACTTTAAATCTAAATACTAACAGCTAAATCTGGCGAAATGTAACGAAATTTTTGAAAATAAATAAATTAATTAAAATTGTAAAAATATTAAGTAAACAATGTTTTTGTCAAAAATTAAATATTTATGTTTATAGATGTATTGAAAATACATTATTCTTAAATATATATTAATAATTCACTAATGACAGTTATCTCATAATTGTTGTTTGATTACACACATTTATTGATATTAGTTTATTTGAGTAACGGAATAACTAAAATATAATCATGTTGATTAATTGATATAATTAAAAAAATCTATATAAAATAAGTAGTTCGAAAATTATAAATGTTTTAGCTATTCACTCGAAGACGGGTTACTCGCTCTGATTCATTGTTGTTCTTAATTGTATGCATTGTACTCATATTTGTTAGAATATTTGCATGTTTAGGACATGCTAAATGTAAGACGAGATACTAAACTACAAGTTCAAGTAAACAATGTGGCGGAATTTTTGAAAATAAATTAAACTTATGAAAATATTAATTAAATATTTTGTTTGTCGAAATTAAATATTTATATTTATAAATGTATTAAATTTTATAAAAAAAAATCTTTTATTGAATTATCTCCTAAAATTAATAAGAACTTTCTAAATTTATTTATTTATAATATTAGTAATTTATTAAACAAAAAGTAAAAATTAAACATTTAAACTCAAAATATTACAAATTAAATTAACAGTATTCCACACGAAAGTTTTTTTTTTTAAGAAAACTATTCCAATTCCGCAAATGAATAGCATTCCACAACAACTTAAATGGTGTTTTTAAAAAAAAAGTTTTTAAAATCCATTCCACATTCTACTTTAAAACCATGTTACCATTTAGTACCATTGTGTAGTTAGTGATTTCTGACTATATTGACATACGTGCGTGTGAATGATATTTTTTTTGGTGTGGAAATCTTTAATTTCTGATGTACATTGTTACATGTTTTTTTGCTAACCCCTTGCATCTTTTGATTGTCGCCAATAAACAATGTAAGTCCATATGTTGAAGCAAGAGGCTTAAGAAGTGCAATATAAAATGATATTTTTTGATGTTTGACACGCTCTAATTTTACTTTTATTAGATAGTAAGGATCCAATTAGACGCTTAAGTTTTATATTCATAAAATTTTAAACAAAATCACAAATGCATGGTACACCGATGTAGTATTTAAGGGTCGATCCCAATGAACTAAAGCTTGCATACTAGAGATGCGAGAAACAAATTAATCTATAGCAAATATTTTTGGATTTTTGTTTGATTTAAAAGCTAAGAAAATATAAGAAGTGAAATGCAAGAAGATAAACAAGATAAAAACATTGGACCATGAGTTTAACTATCATAAGAATAGATTAACAACCAAACAATGATTTAAAAGATTGCATTAAACATCATCCTAAAACATGGAACTCACAAATATGACTAATCCACTTCCATAGCACTAATCACTTAATTATCATAAACTTTGGTTTGCAATTAGATAATCAATGAACATTAAGAAAAAGTCCAATTAGTTCACCAAACACCATAATCATCAATTTTCATTGGCTAGGTATGTAAAGCTCATAAAAAGTTTGGTTCAAAAAATTTCACAAACACTTTCCGGACGTGAAAAACCTAAAATCTAGATTTTAAGTGATCAAGTCAAAATTAGCATTAAATTCAACCTAAGTGAATGATCTAACAAGGATCAATCTAAATCATCATCATCTAACCACCAAATCATCCTAATTTAACATTACCCATGATCCAACTAAAGACTAAGTGCTAAACATGATGAAGAACAAAGAGAAAGACATAAACAAAATAAAAATGCATAAATAAAATATAAAAGATAAAAGGGTGAAGAAATCTTTCACTAAGTTGCATGAAATGTTTAAGATCTTGTCTAAAATGTAAATAACATAGTTTGGATCTAAAAACCAATTTAGAGGAAAGAAAACTAAGCTAAAATATATTTATAGAGGTCTAGAACGGACTCGGGTCGACCTGGAACAAACCGGATCTGGTCTAAAAAACTGCAGGCGAAATACAAAATCTGGTTTCTGCCATCGGTCTGTTTTGCCTGAGGGGGATGACCGATGACAGTTTCCAGCAAAATATGTCTTCACCAAAATTAGTATAACTTCTGCTTCATTTATTCGACCGACTTCAAGCCACATGCATTTTTTTGCACCCATAATGACTCGTTTTCTTCCAAAAACATCATGAGACATCACCCTCCTAGCATCCAATCCACTCCAAGGTCTCCAAATACATCTAAAAACACTCAAAATAAAATGCAAAATACAAGAACACATATCCTAGACTCTAAAACACAACCTTAAACTAAAGGAGACTTAAAATGGATAAAAAAATGCATATGTGATGCAAACATGGATTGAAAACAAAGAAAACATGTGTTCAAAAATGTATAAAAACACCAAATATCAATGTTGGATCTAAATAAACCGAGAAAAACACATCTAGAAAAGATTCGTCTTCAGTCCATTTGAAATAAACCTACAAAAAACTTAAATACAAATAATTATAAACCAGAGTTTAATAGCCAAATTGAACAAGAAATAATTTTTAGTAAACCGAACCAGAGCTTTAACATTGATCTTAAAACAAATTGATGTGTTGATAAAAAAAAATATTGATGTAGTTTTCCAGATCTATAGAAAAATTTATTGGTGAGGCTCATTTTTGTCACATTCGGTCTTTACATTAAAAAAAAAAAAGTCATGTCTTTGACTCTACCGTCTACACAGCTGTTTCACAATAATAAATACGAATCTTCCAAAATTAATTAATGATGGCTTTAATGATCACACAATCCCTGTTAGTAATCTTTCCCTTTGACATTTCACAGTATTCACACCCACACAGCATCTTTGACAACAAAATCTATATATATATGAATGTATCCACAAAATAGAATGACCTTCGGCTTAGTTCTGTAGTGTTCTGAACGATCAATATATGGGTTTAAACTGAGCGTAAAAAAATAAGTCAGGGAGAAAAACAATATAGTATAAAAACCAACAAAAGTAATTCAACACATCACGCTCAATTATATTTCGTTATAAAGTCTTATTTTCTTACGGAAAACGGAAGAAAAAAACCCATACACAAATATAGCAAAAGCCTATGTATGTTAAAAATGCATACTTGCTTTTTAACTATCCGGACATGATTGGTATAAAAAATGATATTTTTTTCTTTTTTTACATCAAAACATGTTATTGTTTAGATTAGGGTTAGATTCATTGAGCAATAATAGCGAATGATATACTTATAGTTAACAGACTTATTTTCCACAAGGTCTTATCTGTTGATTGAGATTCTCCTTCTAAGTTTTGCTTGTGCATGTTTGTTTATAATAATATTTTTGGTCAACAGTCAAAGTAAAAAGCATTTGAAAAATTTGTTATAAAGTTGGTCATGGATTCATATTTAAAAAAAAAAAAAAAAAAGGATTCAGCGGGTAGGAAGGAATAAAACATTTTGGATTTTGATGTTAAATGCCAAAAAAAATGGAGAATTAAAGCTATAAGCTTAAAAGACAAGTCCACTCACATTAACTGGGTTATTTTTTTATACTTTGTCTGTTGCTCAGTAAACAGTTAAATTTCTTGTTATTTTAGAACTTCACTTATCGATGATAAAATAAGAGTCGTGAACAAAAAATATAAACTTCTGTTTCAACTTACAAAGATTACCATCCTAGTTCCTTGCACCGATGATAGAGTAAAACTTAATTTCCAAGTTTGCGCCTATAAAATACATAACTAAAAATGATAATTGTTAAAAAATAAATAAAATAAAAAGAGAATTAATTATTAATGCCGGGAAATGCATGGAACTTTCATATTATAATAATAATTATTTTATTTAATTTAGAGTGGCAGTTGGAAATCTATGTACATTTTACAAATATCCGAACTATATGAAAATTAGATGTAATCACTTAAATTTGGAAACTTACACAGTAAGTAGAAGTTGTTAATTAAAATTTGTGTTTAGAGCAAATGGCTGGTTGACACGTGCGTCGTATGGTGTGACCACATAGCCAACTTCGAGCACAAGTTTAATCCTCGATCAACGGTACTCTCTCACTTGGGTAAAAACCTCTTCTCTCTTCTCTGAGATTTCTCTATATAAACGCCACATTATGCATCTCTGCAAAATCACAAAGCAAACATACACACAGACATATACATACACAAACACATACATATACATAAACACTCACTCATATATCTTATAGAAGATGAGCTCGGTGGAGGAAATGAAGCCGTTCAAGAAGAAAGAAGGGAGTGTGATCCCCAAGAAGAGAGAGTTGGTTAAGACTAAAGTCGTCAAAGCCGCTGTTTCTTTCCTCCGTGGCTCCGCTTGCAAACAGAGCTCTGAGCCATCCCGTGACGGCGATGGTGATCGCGACGGAAAGCGCGTGTACCCCACTCGCCCCTGAGATGGTCGTCTTTCTCACGGCGGTGGTGAAGATCGATATTTAGCCGTCATGATCATCCTTTTTATGGGTTACTTTTTCCTCCTCCTCCTCTATTTTTTCTTCTGTTATGTTATATATTTGAGTAGAAAAAGAAAACTTAACTAGGTTAAAGATTCTCTGTTTCTTTTTTCGGTCTTCGAGAAAAGGCGATAGTTGAATCTTTGATTATCTTGCTTTGTAAAACCCAGTATATATTTATATGATCATGAGGCTTTGTGGTTAATTGTGGTACTAGTCTTCAAAAATACTCTGTTTTCAGTTATATAAAATAAAGTACTCTGTTTTTATTCTGATTATATATCAATTGTTATGATCATATGATGTCGTTTCGAATATAATATGCAAACGTGCTGTCTCGAGATTCATAATTTTGGTGATAAGAAAGAAAAGGGAAAAAGAAAAAAAATAGAGAAGGAAGAAAGTGGAAATAGAGATGGCTGTACGGACATAATTCTTTATCCAGTAGGTATCAATAAAAGTAATTAGGTAAAATACTTATTAAAAAAGTTAGGGGTACATTTTGGGATTAACATGAAATTAATTTGGGTGCAAATTATGCATAAGATATGCTTGGGACCAAGATTTGTCTTATATGTGGAACTTGGATGTGTTTCTGTCGGCTTAAGTTTTTATTTTATTTGTTTAAGAGTTTTAATATTGAGAATGGTTTTGGACAGTGTCCAAAAAAAAAAAACAAGTTTTATACTTTGCATCCGAAAACACAAATATATAATAAAATCCAGTAAAATCCAGTATAGTTTTAGTTAAGAAATCAATTGTAGTTATTGGATAAAATTATTATACAGAATTCAAGATTTATTTGTGTATATTCGAATCTGCGATTGTTTTGTATAGAAATGTGTTCCATCCGTAAAATAATTCAAAATAACGGGTTTTTAATTTTTTAGTCAATAAAAAAGATACATATACATTATAAGATCAATTATAATTTGTGAGCACTAAACATTTTCAAAACATTTAATATATTTATTTCTACAAATTTGTGTGAAATGTCTATGATATATAGCATTTAAATTAATAAAATGCTTTAGAAATTTTTTTGGATATGTTGAGCATATATTATTTGAGATATAAAAAATCTTCTAAAATATTTAAATGTCATTTCGTTGTTTGTTATGTCTAAAATGTAATGTAGAGTTTACTTAAAAATTTCTAAAAAATATTTAATTTACATTTTAAAGAATTAGCACATATTTTAAAAAGAATTAGCCTACATACTTTCACACGATATTGTAAAATATTCTCAAACAATATCTCGTAACTAAAATTAAGTTTTAGGTCACCTTAAATATATTCAAATTCAAATGTTATTATAATAAAATATTCTCAAACCATATTTTGGTAATACAAATTAATTTAATTAAGATTAAAACTTAAATTCAAGAAAAAGAGAAAAAAAAAGAAAATTATGTATTTAGTAAAAAGAAAAAGAAAAACACGTGATCCTTCGAAAAAGAAGGATACGAAATTGGTGATAATAAACAAACAATAAACGAAAATAATCATAATAAATTAATCTAGTCAACATTTACACAATAAATCAACCGGTTATATCAATCTTCCATGAAATATAAAATTATGAGTCATAGTATTCTGCAATTGCATTATTTTTCTAATAGTTCAATTTAGTTTGTTAAAGAATAATATGAACAGTAACCATTTACGTTTATAGCATTTTCTTTCTAATGGTTAGTTTAGATTGGTTCGTTAAATATTAATAGATATTTCAACTATGTTTGGCAATAGAGTTAATTTGAATTCTCTCATAAATAAATCATTAAAATTTATGTTTGGTAATTAGAATAATAGTAGTTTAAATATAAAAATTAATTAAATAAAAAAGCTGAAAAAAATGGTGGGATTAACACGTCAACAAAAATAATATGCAATGTTCCTCCTTTAATATATAGAAGATTAATTTTATGGGTCCCAATTATGCATAAGATGGTTATCAAATTAAAAAAATGGATAATTATGCATAACATATGCTTAGGATTTAGGACCAAGACTTGTCTTACATAGAACTTGTGGATGTGTGTCGATATGTTGATGTTTTTAGAAGAATTTTTTAAAATATTATTAAAATATTAAAATATGTTTTTGTTTTAAATATATTATTATTAGTTTTTTTTAAATACTAAAATTTTTATTTTTGTAAAAATATAACAAATACTAAAAATAATTTTTAAGGGTTTATAATTTAAATTTTTTGGTTTGGGTTTAGTATTTAGTTTTTCGGGTTTAGAGTTTAGTTTTTAAGATTTAGGGTTTAGTTTTGAAGGTTTAAAATTGGTTTTAATTTTGTGGTATTTTTGGAAAAAAAATAAATTTAGTGGTATTTTTGGAAAAAAAAATTAGTGATGATATATTTAGAGCAAAAACTTATTTTTGAGAATTGACATATTTTTATTAGTTTTTAAGAGTTTTGATATTGAAACAATTTTGGACAACGATCGAAAATAAAAACAAGTTTTATATTTTGCATCCGAAAACTCAAATATATAGACCATTTTTTTTCCTAAACTTTATTTTGAGAAACATCACTACAAATATATTTTCGTCAACAAAATTTCCCTATAATTAAAATATTTAATCCGTTTTACAATTGATTTTTTTTTAAACATACAAATATATTTTTTATTTAATATATCACTAATTAAATAATTATTTAAATTCAAAGTTTACTAGCTTTAAATAAGAGATAAATTGGAATTATGTTAAAAATTACACTAAAAATTAAAAATTGGGCAATTTTCAAAAATACCACATTTTGAAGTTTTGTTTTCAAAAATACCACCAAAAATTTAGGTTTTCCAAAAATACCACAAAACTAAAATTTAATTTTAAACCTTCAAAACTAAACCCTAAATCCTAAAAACTAAATCCTAAACCCTAAATCTAAAATAGTTAATCCAAATCCAAAAATTTAAATTATAGATCCTTAAAACTATTTTTAGTGTTTGTGGTATTTTTGGAAAACATAAACTTTTAATGGTAATTTTGGAAAATATAACTAATGGTGATATTTTTGGAAACAAAACTTCAAAATGTGGTATTTTAAGAAATTTTTCTTAAAAATTTAAAATGACATTCTTTGTAAAATATATAGAGTAAATTTTTTTTTTCTTGGTAATAAAATCAAATCATGTAAATAATAATAATAATAATAATAATAATAAAACAAAGCAAAATCACGAGCTGTTGAAAAAAAAAAAATAAAAAAAGAAAAATTGCATAAAAATATTCAAAGTAGTTTTCATTTGTTTTTAACTTTTAAAAAATTGCACTTTCACAATAAATCTTCAAACTAAAAATAATCTTATAAAAAACCTTCAAACTAGATCATTAGTTTAGGTCGTCATAAAATTTAACGGAACAGTGAACATCTTCAACGAAACTGTTTATTTTATGTTAAAAATAACGATGTAGATTATTTTTATTTATTTTTAAAAAAACTTAGTTTTTTTAAAAAAACCAAAAAAAAAAAAAACCAAAAACCAAAAACTTTTTCTCCTTCGTCCTCCCTTCCTCTTCACTTTTCAATGCTATTGTCGCTAGTTTCTAGTGTGAATCATCGGAACCAATTAAGCATATCCAGATCCTACACCGATCAAAAGGAAATGATTTGATCGAGAACGGGAATATCGTGCTTCAGCAAAGACTTTTTACACTGAGATCATCGATTTTTTTAGATGCTTACTGATTACCAAAAGAATTCGAAAAAGAGACTTTAAAGCCATCTCCGGTCGACTCGACCATGATAATTTTTGTTTTTCTTAAATAGCTATTAGAATGGGAAACCTCTCTCTAAAAATATATGTCTAAAACGTTCTCTCTTTTCTTTCATCTTTAAAAGTTCAGATTTGGTTTTCGGCCGACGGACATGGACTTCTAAAGCCATGGCGGCAATCCGGTTTGTGTTTTTGTGTATCCTTTCTTCTTCTATGTGTTTAGCTGTGTAAATCTGAGTTTCAACCCCTTTTTGCCGACGATGGGTTAGGTTTCGTTTTCTGGCGTCTGTCAGTTAACTAGATTTAGCCTAGATTTGAGGGACAAAGGCGATTTAGGTCGTTGTGGCTTTGCTTATCAGCTTTGGGTTTTCGGAAAAGCATATCTACTTCTTGCTTGGCAGATCTGGAGGCGTTGGGTTCGTGATTGGCGGTTCGGGTCCTATCGACCACGGGTTTGTTTGGTTCAAAGCTTTTTAAAATCGTTATTTTTCAGAAATTGGCTTCGAGGATCCGTTTCGTCTCTGTCTCTTTCTCATCCGTTTTTGGTTATGTTGATTATGGGCTGGGAAGCTTCTGGTGGTGGAGAAGCTATGTTCTGGAGGAGTGCTTATCCTGGGTTTTGGAGCTTCGGAACGGTGACAGAGGGTTTGTCACTTATTTCTGCTTTTGAGCAGATTCTTCCGATTTCTTCTCAAGGAAAAGATTTTTGGCTCAATCGAAGCATAGTGTCGTTGGAAGTCGATTGCGAAACTCAGATTCTTTGTCTTCATGGTTTGATCGTCATGCATGTGTAACTCGTGGTTCCAAAAGATCTTCGATCTTCTTCGGATCAGAATAAGAATATATGTTTGTGGTTCTAACCGTAATAAATTTTGGCAACTGGTTGTTCTCTTACTCTATTTCTTTTATGGTGGATTGCTTTACTTTCTAGTTTGTTTTTTTTTGCTTAGTTTTAGGTTTTGTGCTTTGTTGTATTTTAGTTTTTGGGTTTAGCTTTTTAAGTTTCTAGAGAAATTTCTATATTTCTTCGGCTGCTAGCTCCGGAAGTTCTTCGGAACTTGCCGGTTTTTAGTTCCGGAAATATTCTCGTGTCTTGTCGGCTTTTGACTCGAAAGGATTGTGATCTTTGCCGGTTTGTTTGTAATTTCGGATTCCAAATTTCAATTAAATCTACCACCAGATGACAAAAAAAAAAAAAAGAGAAAAAGCTATTAGAAAAGAAAGCTACAGATAGTTTCAAGCTAGATTCCACAAAATCATCATTAACTTAACAAAACTAATTTAAAAAAAAAAAAAACTTGACAAAACTGAAACCATTTCCAAACAGAAGACCTAAGACTTTTAAGAGAAAGAGAATAGCTTTACGGTGGCGACAAGGCCCAAGCATGTCGAGCACCGGTTCTTTTTGTTTCAGTGACATTTGATTATGCCCATTATAAAATTCATCGAGAAACTATAATTTTTAATTTTTTTTACCACAAGCAAGAATTCGAATATAAGAAAAGACTGAATTGCGACGCGATCTACTCGGAATTCAACTTCTAGAAGACAAACCAGCTAAACTTCTGCAAAAGCTTTTTAGTTTTTTCTTAATTTTTAAAAACTATTATTATAATAAATAAAAAATAAAATAAAAAATATTAGAAAAACAAAAATTATGTCCTCTCTTTTTTTTTTTTGCTAAACTATAAGTATGAAAGATTAACAATTCGGTTAATGGTGTTCATTGTTCTGTTTGATTTTACGACTATAGAAACTCAAAATCTAGTTTGAGAATTTTTATGACATTTTTTTTAGTTTAGAAATTTATTGTAAGAATGAAATTGTTCAAATATTTAAAATGCCAGAGTAAACAATATTGAAGATTTTATGCTTTAAAAGAAAAAAAAAAAACCACAAATCTCTGTGTTTTTCAACTAGGAAACATTGGGGGCCACCAAAGTGGGAAGGTTGTCGTCACTAATGACGTGGCAGAAGTCCAGATTGGGTCATTACCTCTGATTCTGATTGGACAGAAAAAGCATATTCTAGCACTCCTTCTATAAATAGTTAAAATTTTCTTAATTTTTTTTTTTGAAACTTTTCTTAATTTTGTTTAGTAAATAATTTTCTTGATTCTCAAATTCAAGGATATATTCATATCAAATTAGTTAAAAGGACCAACACTATTATATAAAGGATATACAAATATTAAAAAATTATAAAATAATTGAATGATCCATATTTTCTAATTAACGTTAAAAATTATAAGACAGAGATAAATTTGAAATATGAGTTAAATTGTTACATCAAATAATAAAAATGAATGGTGTATTATTTTAGTTAATGATTAAGATAATAATAGTAAATTATAAAATAGAAAATAAATTAAGTTTTGTATTGGAAAAATAAAAATATCACTCATATTTAAAAAAAAAAAAAATATATATATATATATATATTAAAATATCAGCTATTAGACTAAGACAATGCAATCGAATGATTTGTGCTAATGTTATCGTTGTGTCATTAACTGAGTTTAAATTCGCATAATAGATTGTCAAACAACAAAAATATCGCTTATTTTTTATTGTTATTATTTTTGAAAACAACTTATCATTAAGTGGACATACATATATATTTTATTTTATTTTTGTTCTTTAGATGTATATATGAGTAGTGAATGAAAATATATAAACATGTGTCGAATGTTGTCATCCCAGTTCCTTGTACTGACCGTAGACTGGTCCTTATCTGCCAAGTAAATAAATATATTAATTAATCAAAACAATGGCGATGCATGGAAATTTCATTTTATAATGTTAATTCTATTTTTTTTTTATATCTTGAGGGGTTTATAATGTATCCACAAATATTCCAGAAATATCCAAATGTTACGAAATTAAATGTAAGTTTCGCTTATTTTCGTTTTTCTTTTCTTTTCGAAGCTTATATCATAAGTAGTAGAAGATGTTAATTAAATTTTCCTCTTTAAAGCAAATGAGTGGCTGACACGTAATGGAGATGGAGCAACTTAGAGCAGAAGTTTGATTCTTAACAGTACTCACTTAGGGCCTCTCTTCTCTATATAAACCAAACCCACATTGTGCATGGCTTCACAATTACAGCAACAACAAACACATATACATATACACACATATATACACATACATAGACAAAAAAAATGAGTTCCAAAGGAGATAAATCTAGTTCTAAGGTGGATCGGGAGGTGAAGAAAGAAATAGCGAGTGTGATTCCGGTTAAAAGGAAGCAGGTGAAGACCATGGCCGTCAAAGCCATTATCTCTGCCTTTTCCCCCTCCGGTGGTAGTAACCGGCGCTCTGAGCCTACCGGCGACGGTAACGGAGGGCGCGTGTACCCCACACGTCCTTGATCGTCTTTTCTTGGGGTACTTGAAGATATTGCGCCGTTGTGATCTTTAATGGGTTTGTTTTATATATAGAAGTTGGTTTTCTCGTTGTGTAAGCTTTTAAAAATTTATGTGTCTCTTTGTTTTTTTTTATTGTTATTTAAATTTAAATGTTTCTATATTGTTCAGTTTCTGGTAGGGGTGATGATGATTATGATATCCTCTTTTTGTAAAAATATCAAGTTGGGATAATGGTTCAAAATATATACTTCTTTTGTTTATCGTGTATTTATTTAGATATTATAATCATATAATATTGATGGTTTATAATTAACTTTCTAATTCAATATGGCACCGTGATGTCTCGATACTAGTCCAGATTCGTAAAGTTTAGGGGTAAATTTAACTAGGTTTTAACATGAAATAAGTTTTGGAGCAGTATGAAATGCTTTTGACCAGACTTGTTCTTATTGTGTTGAATTATAGAAGCATGTGCGTGGAATTCGTGAGTACGGATAGTTATTGATTTCTGACTGTATTGACATATATTTGCGTGTGATTAATGTTTTTTTGTTGTTGTTGAAATCTTTTATTTGAAGAATCATACAAGCATATATATATATATATACACACGAATTAGCCAAACGTCTAATTGGATCGTGCGCCAAAGTTATTACATACAATATTCGTAAAGAAAAACAGTTTCGTCATCTGAAAACAAATCTATTGAAAATCTGATCTTATTTTCTCCCTATAAGAAACTTCCCAACAATTTCGATCAATATGTTTTGTAGTCAAGTTCTATATTTACTTCAGTGGACAAAAAGGTTTATATTTACCTATTCGATATCTTGGATTGCCTTTAACGATTAAATCTCTTAGCAAGTTGGATTATGAACCTTTCGTAGATAAGATAAGAAGCAGAATGCTCTCTTGGTCCAATAAATTCCTAATGTTTGCAGGAAGATTGAAATTGATAAAAATCTGTCATCTTAAGCATAGTTAACTTCTGGAGCTCCGCTTTTATATTACCTGCTGGCTGTTTAGACACAATTGAGAGTTTCTGTAGTGCTTTCTTATGGTCTGGCTCACCGAATCAGTCTAATAAAGCAAAGATAGCATGGATTGATCTTTGTTACCCCAAGTCAGAGAGAGGATTAGGAATCAGAAGACTACGAGACTCTACAAAGGTATTTGCTCTAAGCTTAATATGGCGCCTATTTTCACTATCAGGTTCTCTGTGGGTAGCTTGGACAGAACATTATTTACTGAGGAATGGGTCATTCTGGGAAGCAAAAGATACTAATAACGGATCGTGGGTTTGGAGAAAGCTATTAAGGATGAGGGACCTAGCATATCCTTTCTTGAGATTTGAAGTTAGAAATGGAAAAAATATTTTTTCTGGTTTGATAACTGGCTCCAGAAAAGGAAATTAATTGATATCATAGGAGCCATTAGGACTCATGGTTTTGGTGTACCGAGGCAAGCCAATGTATGTGAGGCTACAACAATAACAAGTTGGGCAATTCGGAATCATAGAAACCGACTCTATCAATCTATTTCAAGATACATCCGGACAGAACCTATTCCACGGCCATATCTTGGGAACGATGTGGTCTTATGGAGGCATTATGAGGATAACTTTCGTGATCATTTCTCTGCAGCTAAGACATGGGAGTAAATAAGATCCAAGACAGTCAACGTCAATTGGAGTAAACAGGTTTGGTTCACTGAGGGAGTTCCAAGATACTCTTTTGTGACCTGGCTTGCTATCAAGAACCGTCTAGCCACAGGCGATAGAATGCGAAGCTGGGGAATTCAACATCCCAGTCAACACAGTTAACGAAATAATTAACTTCATAACGTGCAAGGTACGAATAGGCCGATTTTTAGAAGTTTATGTAAAGAAATTTGAATTTTTTTAGTTAGGATCTTCACATGCACTGTGTCAAAATTTGAAAAGAGATTTTCATAGTTGCCTAAAGTCGGAGCACGAATACGTCGAAAGCACATATTTTAGTTCTACAGAATTAGAATCTCAATTTTTAAATAAACCGAACCAGACTTAAACCAAAATAGATCTCTAATAGAACTTTAACATTGATATTAAAATAAATTGATGCATTTTCAGACCTATAGAAAAACATTATCTGGTGTAGGCTTTTTTGTTGCTTTCACATTCGGTCTTCAAACTAAAAAGAAAGTCCTGTCTTCACTCTTCACCGCTATATATAAAACAAAAAAAAAGTCTTGTCTTTGACTCTATACTCTACAGCTGTTTCACAATATACGGATCTTCCAAAATTAATTCTTGCTTTAATGATCAACTGTTAGTTTAAATTGTACTTGCTCTTCGTTCACATTTCACAGTACTGACACTCACACGATATCTTTGACAACAAAATCTCTTTATATATATATATATAAACAAAATAAATTGACCTTCGCCTTAATTAACTCTGTAATGTTCCTAACATATATATATATATATATATATATATATATATATATAAACAAAATAAAATGACCTTCGCCTTAATTAACTCTGGAATGTTCCTAACGATCGATATATATGTTTGGACTGAGCGTTCAAATCTCTTTAATGTTCTTAATTAAAATTTTCGTTCAGAAAAAAAAAATGGTTTGGACTGAGCGTCAAAAAATAAGCAAGGGAGAAAAACCAACAAAAGCAAATTATTACGGAAAAGTGGAAACAGAAGAAAAAAAACCATACACAAATATAGCAAAAGCCCATTATAAAAAGTCATGCTTGCTTTTAACTATCCGGACATGATTGGTACAAAACATGATATTATTTTTTCTATTTTTAACATCAAAAGATGTTATTGTTTAGATTACGGTTAGATTCATTGAACAATTATAGCGAATGATAGTTATGTTCTTACCCACTTATTTTCCACAAGGTCTTATCTATTGAATTGAGAGTCTCATTCGAAGTTTTACTTGTGCATATCTGTTTAAAATAATATTTTTGGCCAACAGTCAACGTCAAAAAGCATTTGAAAATTTGTTATAAAGGTGGTCATGGATTCATATTACATGGATTCAGCGGTAGTAAGGAATAAAACATTTTGGATTTTGATGTTAAATGCCAAAAAAATGGAGAACACTAAAGCTATAAGCATAAAAGACAAGTCCACTCACATTAACTCGGCATTTTTATCGACTTTATGAATTGCTCAGTAAACAGTTAAATTTCTTGTTGTTTTCGAACTTCACTTATTGTTGATTAAATAATTAATTAAATAAATCGTGAACAAAAATATAAACTTTTCTTTTTTTTAGAATTATAAACTTTTCTTCTTCTTTTTCAACTTACAAATACTACTCTCCTAGTTCCATACACCAATGGTAGAGTAAAACTCAGTTTTGCTAATATGTAAATTGCATAAATAAAGGGCTACTGTCGCAGACGATAAGACTACGGTAGCAGGCGATGAAAAAGATAAACCGCTGGTTCCTTCAGGGCAAGCCGTCTCCTCCTCAGGCTTTGGATGGCAGCCTCAGCCGACCACACCAGACCCTCTAGATCCTCCTGACTTGTCCCAGTTTCCTCTTCTCTCTGTCTCCCCTCTTGTGAGGCCTCTCTCCTCTTCTCCTCTATTTACTGCTGCTTCTCCACAAATTGCTCTTCTACGTGAGCCTGTGAAGGGGTTATCAAATCAAACTCTTTCTACTATTGGCTCAATTGTTACTACAGCTGCTGATGCTCTAACTCCTACTAGAATGGAGATTGGTTCTCCTTCAACTGCTGTTAGATTGGTGCCAAATTCTGGTCTCATTGTATCTACTACTATTAGTGAATATGGTATTACCATCACTGATGAGCCAATTTGCCCTCAAACTCCTATGAAAACTGTGTCGAATGAACAGTGTACCCCTAATCAGGAGAGCACTACAGTGAATGCTCACCCTGTTCTTGTGTGCGTATCACGGCCCTCTTCCCCTGGTATCCTCCCCACTCCAACAGAAGATCTTTCACCAAGGGTGGTTCTGAAGCTCCCACTGCTCACTTTTACTCAGCTCCTCGTCCTCAGATTTGGGCAGAAAGAGCTAGACAACCTGATGATAAAAGTCTCAGAAGTGTAACAACTCCTACTATTTCTCCTACTGGAAAACCAAGGGTAAAAGTACCTGATGCAGTGTTTGCCCGTGGGGCAGAGGCACATAAAGAATTCCTGGTTGGTTATTTCTTTGGTAAACCACCACTGATTGGTGTCATCCAAAGTGTTATTAATCATATGTGGGGTAGAGGAAAGAAGATTGAAGTTCATGTTGATAAACTGGCCAGATCTATGCTAGTTAGAATCTCTAATGACTTCATAAGGGAAAAAGTTTTAGAGAAGAAGTATTGGTATATAGATACCTCAATGTTTATAATAGTGCCCAAAACTACTTCACCTGCTTCTGTGTCTTCTGAGCTACTCTCTATGCCTCTATGGGCTCATGTTACCGGAATCCCATTTGATCTGATGACCCAGGAGGGTCTATGTTTCGTTGGTGATGCTCTTGGTCTTCCAAAGTAAATGGATGACTACAAAAAAAACCTGACAAATTTCAATCTAGCTCACATCAGATTCATTGTTGACCTCACCAAGCCTCTCCCCGATTCTCTTGAACTTGAAAGGAAAGATGGACCAGTCTTCACTTGTGGTGTTACTTATCTTTGGACCCCACCAACATGTTCTCAATGCAAGAAATTGGGTCACATTGTCAGATATTGCCCAAAGGTAACTCAACAGTGGATTCCAGTTTCTAAGCCAAGTCCGGATAAAGATGCTACTGAAAAGGAAGAAAAATCAAAAGAGAACTTGTCAAACACCTCTTCTGGTTGTCCAGTTTTCAACCCTCCCTCAGTGCAGCCATGTCTTCCTACTCCAGTAGTGTTGTGCACCACTCATACTCAACCTCAATCTGGGTTTGTTAATCCAGAGAAGAATGGTTCCTCCCATCATATTTCTGTTGGTATCAGGCAAGTGGGCTCCTCTCCGGAACTTTCTGTCTCTCCTGCTGCTGGCAGTCCCTCATCTGAAAGCTCTCCTATGGATCTGGACCAGACTCCATTCATTGTGACTTTACCAGCTCAACCTAAGTCAACTAAAAGAGTTATCTCTTTCATTGCTGAAGGGAAAATCTTTCCTCTTCCTGCTAAGCCAACATCATTTGTGTCTCCAAACCCTTTTGCTGCTCTTACAGGGAATATCAAGGCCCTGGAACTCTCTGTTATTGATCCAGCTTCTCCCTTGGTTAGTCATGAGTCTTCTTCATGATATACTCTCATTTTAGCCTCTTTTTGCAACTTGTTTTATTTTGTTTTTAGTCATTATGCAATTGCATTTAGGTATTTCTAGGAGTCGTTGCATGTATTTTTTTGTTTCTTAGGTCTTTTGAAGTTGGATCTTGGAAAAGAAGAGTTAAGACATGATTTGGACCAAGAAGGATAGCTTTGGATGTGATTTGGACCAAGAGAAGAAGAAGAAGCAAGATGGATAAGAGATTGAACAAATTAGAGGGAGTTGAAAATGAGAAAACAAGCCATTAAAAATCAGTCCGCCACATTGATCCCAGGCGTTGAGCGCAGGTGATAGATGCAGATCCAGTTTCTCACCAAATTAAAAATTCGATCCGGTTTAAGTTGGGTCGATCCGGTCTGTTTTTAACTTTGTTTAAATAGATTTTTAGGGTGTAAAAACAAAAAAAAAGCTTGAATATTCTCTTTGCCTCTTTGCCTCTTTTAGATCAAAAACATATTTCTATGTTTATGGTACTTGGATTTGAGAATATTTCTTTATGATTTGCAAACTTTTATCTTAATCTCTTACTTACATTATGCTTGTCTTATATTCTCTTTTGGTTGTTTCTTTAGTCATGTGTGAGTAGTTTATCTTTGAGGCTTGGGTCTAGTGGATTATAAGAGTTTAGTGGATGATTAATGATGATTAGGCTTAGATTATATGTTTCCTCAAGTTAGTTTGTCCTTAATGCTAGTATTTGACATTATCAATCAAGTCTAGAGCCTAAGTAGATTATCTCTCGAAAGGTGTTTGATGAAATGTTTGAACCAAAATTAACTTGGCTTTTCTTCCTTAACCAATAAAAATTGATGTTAGGGTGATTAGTGAATTTAGTGGACTTGTTTGTTAATGCTTATTAATTACCAAATTTGCAAATGAAAGTTTAGCTAAATGGAGTAATTAGTGAAGTGATTAGTGCCATGAAAGTGGATTAGTCAAATTTATGTGATACATGTTCTAGGATTTGTCTTAATTAGTGTCTTTCATCATTGATTAGTCATCATACTCTCTCAATCCATTGCTAGACTCAAGACTCATTGTTTTCCCATTAAGAGTTATAATATTTTCTTGTTGATCTTTTATTGCTTTATCTTTTGATTCCTCTTGTTAATTGCTTATCTCTCGCTTTGTTTGTGCTTTGATTAGTTTCATTTGTGCAATTAGTAGTTTAAAAAAGCAAAAACCAAAAAAAATATCTTTTCCTTTAGCTTAAGTAGATTCTTACAAGTTTAGTGAGTTAATTCAATCTTCTTAGTGGATTCGACACCCAACTAGAACTACAAGTGACTAAACCATGCACTTGCGATTTTATCGGAGTTTAAAACTCGATCGCATCAAGTTTGTATTTTCTAAAATTTTGCTAAAATAAAAACAAACCATCAAAAACAAAGCACATAAAATTTTGATCGTTTCGTCAAAACAGATGAAAGTTTCATTTGTGCTTTGGTTTTAGGAGCTCTAATGGTTTTAGGAGCTAAGTGAAATAAAAAGAAGAGCAAAAAGTTATAAAAAAAAACTTTCCTAAGAGTTTAGAAAATAGTGAGTGATGGTGTTAAAATTGTGTATCTAGCCAAAAAGAGCTTATGGTTTTATGGTCAAAAAGAAAAATAGGAGAGGGATTGAGAGTGCAACAAGAAAGAATGAGTAGATCATTGGAAATTAAGCCTTGTATGCGTAAGGTTTTTTTTCTTTCTTGCTTTTACATAATGATAACACTCCTTTGTTTTGAGGGTTAACCACTAAATTATTCAGAAACCTCCTCTTGAAGTTTATTTGAGCCATTTTATTCCTAGCCAAGTGGATTTGATCACTAGCCCCTTTGTGAGACCGCACGTAATTCAAAATTAATGAATGTTGAAGAGAGAATCAATAGATAGTGAGAGTCCTCGTTGGTCCCAGGATTTAGAGTAGGAGTCTTTTGTGAAGAGTCTTGCGAAGCCTCTTTAAGTGAACTTGTTTGTGCATTAGGTGATTGCTTTCGAGAAACTTTGAGTTAAACCCTTTGAACGAATGCTTTTGGATTTGAGTTTCCGCTCTTCAAACCTCTTTCTCAGGTTGCATTTTCTTGTTTGCTTGCGGACAAGCAAAAGGCAAGTCCGAGAGAGTTGATATACTCTCATTTTAGCCTCTTTTGCAACTTGTTTTATTTTTTTTTTAGTCATTATGCAATTGCATTTAGGCATTTTTAGGAGTTGTTGTATGCATTTTTTGTTTCTTAGGACTTTTGAAGTTGGATCTTGGAAAAGAAGAGTTTAGACATGATTTGGACCAAGAAGGATAGCTTTGGATGTGATTTGGACCAAGAGAATAATAAGAAGCAAGAAGGATAAAAGATTGAGCAAATTAGAGGGAGTTGAAAATGAGAAAACAAGCCATTAAAAATCAGTGCGCCACATTGATCCTAGGCGTTGAGCGCAGGTGATAGATGCAGATCCAGTTTCTCACCAAATTAAAAATCCGATCCGGTTTAAGTTGGGTCGATCCGGTCTATTTTTAGTTTTGTTTAAATAGATTATTAGGGTGTAAAGAATATTCTTTTTGTCTCTTTTAGATCAAAAAACATATTTCTATGTTTATGGTACTTGGATTTGAGAATATTCCTTTATGATTTGCAAACTTTTATCTTAATCTCTTATTTACATTATGCTTGTCTTATATTATCTTTTGGTTGTTTCTTTAGTCATGTGTGAGTAGTTTATCTTTGAGGCTTTGGTCAAGTGGATTATGGGAGTTTAGTGGATGATTAATGATGATTAGACTTAGATTATATGTTTTCTCAAGTTAGTTTGTCCTTAATGCTAGTATTTGACATGATCAATCAAGTCTAGAGCCTAAGTAGGTTATCTCCCGAAATGTGTTTGATGAAATGCTTGAACCAAAATTAACTTGGCTTTCTTCCTTAACTAATGAAAATTGATGCTAGGGTGATTAGTGAACTTAGTGGACTTGTTTGTTAATGCTTATTAATTACCAAATTTGCAAATGAAATTTTAGCTAAATGGGATAATTAGTGAAGTGATTAGTGCCATGAAAGTGGATTAGTCAAATTTATGTGATCCATATTCTAGGATTGGTCTTAATCAGTGTCTTACATCATTGATTAGTCATCATACTCCTCTCAATCCGTTGCTAGACTCAAGACTCATTGTTTTCCATTAAGAGTTATAATATTTTCTTGTTGATATTTTATTGCTTTATCTTTTGATTACTCTTGTTAATTGCTTATCTCTCGCTTTGTTTGTGTTTTGGTTAGTTTCATTTGTGCAATTAGTAGTTTAAAAACCAAAAACCAAACAAATATATTTTCCTTTAGCTTAAGTAGATTCTTACAAGTTTAGTGAGTTAATTCAATCTTCTTAGTAGATTCGACACCCAACTAGAACTACAAGTGACTAAACCGTGCACTTGCGGTTTTATCGGGGTTTAAAACTCGATCGCATCACTTCATCATATGGATCTGTTGTTATACTGCCTGCAAAGGGAGCACCTCTTTCTCAAGGGGTGATCTCTCCCAATCTCTGATGATTAGTAAGCTCTTTTTTGGAACGCATGTGGTCTAAATGATCAGGACAACCATTAACCTTTTGTTAAATGGCTAAAAACAACTAAGCCAATATTTGGTGTTCTTTTGGAAATACGTATAAAAGAAATAAATCTGAACCAGGTTATGTCGACTATCTGTAATGGATGAAGCTACTGCTCAAACCATAATCAAGATGACAATGGTCGTATTATCCTAATATGGAAGCAGCCTGCAATTGTGATAGTAAGGAATCAGTCCAGGCAATCAATGACATGTGAAATACAATAACCTAATATGAGGCCTTTTGTGTTTACTGCTATCTATGCCTCTAATGTGGTTATAGAAAGGGAGGCTATCTGGAGAGAATTGCTAGTTCTACACCAAAATGGCAGTTTGAGTGGAGTACCTTGGGTTATTGGTGGTGATTTCAATCAAATTCTACATCTTTCAGAGCATTCAGGTACAAATATCAACCATCTAACAAGCCATATGATTGATCTGAGGGATTGTTTTCTTCAACTCGGGGTCTTCGACCTAAGGTTTAGAGGGGCTTCTCACACATGGACAAACAAAAGACCTGGTGGACCGATTACAGAGAAGTTAGACATGCTTTTGGTAAAAAACAATTGGTTGTCAGAATTCCCAAATAGTGTTGCTACCTTCTCAGCGCCTGATATCTCAGATCATGCTTCTTGTTCTCTAGACCTGGCTATTCCTCTCCCTTCGGCATGAAAAAAGCCTTTCAGTTTTTTCAACTTCCTCACCAGGCATCCTTCCTTTCTTCAAACTGTGGAGATAGCTTGGGCTCTATCTGGATCTTCGAGTATTGACCTCAGTTCCTTCTGCTACAAACTGAAAGAGTTAAGGAGGAGTCTTAAAACCTTAAACAAGGAAAATTTCTATAACATTCAGATTAGAGTTGAAGAAGTTTACCAACAGCTGCAATCTACTCAGATTCAGGCCCTTAATCATCCTTCAGAGGCTTCTTTTCAGATGGAAAGGGATTTAAATACAAAGTGGACCTTCTTGCGCAGTATAGAAGAAGAGTTTTTCAAACAAAGATCCATGATAAATTGGGTAGCAAATGGGGATCAAAATACCTCATTCTTTCATAGAACCATGGAAATGAGAAACTCCTTCAATGCCATAATACCATTTCTCTCAGACAATGATATTGTCATCTCTGATCCTCTGGAAATGAGTGATTTGGCTGTGAGAAATTTCCAATCTATTCTTGCTCCGGATATTCTACCTCTTTTGTATCTGAGTGTTAGCTGGTTTCAGGACCTTACTCCCTACAGATGTGACATGACATTATACACCAGTTTGACAACAGCTCCAACAAGTGAGGAAATCACAAGAATTGTCATGAAACTTAACCCTAATAAGGCACCTGGTCCGGATGGGCTTACTTCAGGGTTTTTTAAAGAAGCTTGGCCAGTTGTTGGGAATGAACTCCTAAGTGTAGTAAGACAATTCTTCATCACAAGCTTCATGCCACAATCCACCAATGCTACCATCTTAGCTTTAGTCCCAAAGAAACCATGCGCTTCTTTTGTCTCTGACTACATGCCAGTGTCATGCTGCAATACAGTGTATAAAGTCATTTCAAAGTTATTGGTAAGGAGACTAAATTCATTGCTACCTGAGTTCATAGTCCCTAATCAAACAGCGTCAAAGGGAGACTTCTAGTGGAAAATACTTTCCTAGCATATGAAATTGTACAAGGGTATCATAATGATAAGCATCCAAAGCGAATGACTATTAAGGTTGACATTGCAAAGGCTTTTGACACGATCAGATAGGAGTTTTTATTGACAATATTGAGAGAGATTAATGTGCCTGAACAATTCATAAGATGGATTCAAGCTTGCCTATGTAATACGGTTTTCTCAGTTGGCTACAATGGGATGGTCCATGGGGTTTTTAAAGGGAAAAGAGGGCTAAGACAAGGGGATCCATTGTCCCCTTATCTCTTTGTTTTGGCTATGAATTTCCTCTCATTTCTACTAAACAAAGGTGAATAAGATGGAAGTTTCAATTATCATTTCAAATGCAAAGAGTCCAAGTTAACTCACATGTGCTTTGCAGATGATCTGTTGATCTTCATTGAGGGCAATCTATGCTTAGTGAAGGCAGTTCTAGACATTTTGGATTATTTTAAAGACAAATCTGGTATGGCTATAAGTCTTCCGAAAACATGTTTCTTCACTTCTGGCCTAACTCCTGCATAAACAAGTCAAATATCAAAGTCAACAGGGTTATCTCATGCAAATATGTCAGTTAAATATCTTGGTATACCACTATGCACCAAAAAATTAACTGTAGCAAATTGTACATGACTGATTCAGAGAGTCAAAGAAAGACTATCCACATGGACAAACAGGAGCCTCTCTTTTGCTGGAAGGAAATAACTACTCTCCTCTGTAATATCTGGAATAACAAATTTTTGGACGAGTACATTTATTCTTTCCAAGAAATGCATAAAGATTATCAATACTCTATGTGGTGAAATTCTTTGGAAGGAAACTGTTGGTGTTCATAACTCGGCTAGAGTGTCATGGGATACTATCACTTTGTCAAAGGAAGAATGTAGTTTAGGAATGAGGGATCTAATCTATTAGAATAAAGCTTTTACTTTGAAGCTAGTATGGATCCTTTTTTTAGGACTGGCTCCATATGGGCTAAGTGGTATAGAGAAGAAGTTCTGGATGGGATCATTACTAACTATTGGATCATCAACACTAAGAGGAAAAACAATCAATCTTAGTTCTTTAATAAGCTGTTAAAACAGAGGAATTTAGTCTATCCTTGGATAAAGGTTGTTATTGGGAATGGTAGATCATGCTTACTTTGGTCAGACAATTGGTCATCATTTGGCACGATAAGGAATTATCTGGGCTCATCTGGTCCAATTGTGAGTGGCATCAGATCAACATCAACTTTGGCAGACCTCTGGAGCAATGGAGAATGGCTTCTGCCACCAGCAAGATCAGATGACCAGGTCAACCTTCATGCTTTCCTCACAACTGTGCAACTTTCTGAAATGGATGATTCGTATGAGTGGTGGATTAATGGAACAGTAAAGAAATCATACGTTACAGGAGAAATCTATCAACTGCTCAAGAATCATGGAGCTAAGGTTACCTGGTTCAACGTGGTTTGGAATATAGCTGGTATCCCTCGACATCAGTTCCTAGCTTGGCTCTTTATGC
Source organism: Pseudoturritis turrita (assembly GCA_900406555.1). Lineage (NCBI taxonomy): Eukaryota > Viridiplantae > Streptophyta > Magnoliopsida > Brassicales > Brassicaceae > Pseudoturritis > Pseudoturritis turrita. The sequence continues at coordinate 199,156 of OVBL01000487.1, forward strand.
TCAATTGGTGTCCTACAAGGGACATGATGTTAAATTGGGGGTTGCAGACTAACTCAATCTGTGTCTTGTGCAATTACATGGATGAATCCAGAGACCATATCTTCTTTGACTGCAGATACAGCTAGACTATTTGGAAGGAGATTGGAAGACGATGTCAATTTCAATCAATTCGGCAATGGCAGGCTTCACTAAACCTCATCTACTCTCTTCGGAACAAGACGCCTAAGAAGATACTGCTCTGTATCTATTGGCAGGCTACAATATACTCGATTTGGATGGAGAGAAATCGCCGGGTCCACCGTAACACCTTCATATCAACCAATTTTATTCTCCAACAGATGGACATGCAGATCAAAAATAGAGCTTCAAACTTGAGGAAGGATCGACCAAATCTGGCTTCAGATCTCTTACAGGCATGGTTCGAGCATCAACTCTCGAACACGGCTTAGACAGTTGATTCATACGAAGATAGAGAGCCTTCGACAAACCCTAACTATGGCGATTGATTCCATCTTTGCCACTATCGAATCTGATCATAATTTTAGTTTGCTAAATTTCTTGGGATTAATGTGCTTAACCCGATTCATTACAAATTGGTCTTAGACCTGGTTCAGTTTTTCTTCGGTTATGGCCAATGGGCCCTTGTAATGGGCTATAGCCCCACAGCTATTTTTTTTTTCTGCAATTAAATAATAAACCCTTTATCCAAAACAAAAAAATTGCATAAATAAAAATAATTAATTATGAATGCCGGGAAATATGCATGGAACTTTCATATTATAATAATTATTTTATTTTATTTACACTTTAGAATAGCAGGGGGAAATTAATGTACATTTACAAATATCCAAATTTTATGAAAATTAGATGCAATCCTTAATTTGGAAGCTTAAACAGTAAGTAGAAGTTGTTAATAAAAGTTCGTATTTACAGCAAATGGGTGGGTGACACGTGTAGTGTGAACACATAGGCGACTTAGACCACAAGTTTAATTAATCCTCGATCAACCGTACTCTTTTTTTTTTGCACTTGGGGAAAAATCTCTTCTCTCTATAAATATACACTCACATTTTGCATCTCTGAAAAATTACAAAGCAACATACACAGATACATACATACACAAAAATCACACATACATTCACTCATATATCTTAAAGGCTGAAGAAGATGAGCTCGGTGGAGGAAATGAAGCCGTTCAAGAAGAAAGAAGGGAGTGTGATCCCCAAGAAGAGAGAGTTGGTTAAGACTAAAGTCGTCAAAGCCGCTGTTTCTTTCCTCCGTGGCTCCGCTTGCAAACAGAGCTCTGAGCCATCCCGTGACGGCGATGGTGATCGCGACGGAAAGCGCGTGTACCCCACTCGCCCCTGAGATGGTCGTCTTTCTCACGGCGGTGGTGAAGATCGATATTTAGCCGTCATGATCATCCTTTTTATGGGTTACTTTTTCCTCCTCCTCCTCTATTTTTTCTTCTGTTATGTTATATATTTGAGTAGAAAAAGAAAACTTAACTAGGTTAAAGATTCTCTGTTTCTTTTTTCGGTCTTCGAGAAAAGGCGATAGTTGAATCTTTGATTATCTTGCTTTGTAAAACCCAGTATATATTTATATGATCATGAGGCTTTGTGGTTAATTGTGGTACTAGTCTTCAAAAATACTCTGTTTTCAGTTATATAAAATAAAGTACTCTGTTTTTATTCTGATTATATATCAATTGTTATGATCATATGATGTCGTTTCGAATATAATATGCAAACGTGCTGTCTCGAGATTCATAATTTTGGTGATAAGAAAGAAAAGGGAAAAAGAAAAAAAATAGAGAAGGAAGAAAGTGGAAATAGAGATGGCTGTACGGACATAATTCTTTATCCAGTAGGTATCAATAAAAGTAATTAGGTAAAATACTTATTAAAAAAGTTAGGGGTACATTTTGGGATTAACATGAAATTAATTTGGGTGCAAATTATGCATAAGATATGCTTGGGACCAAGATTTGTCTTATATGTGGAACTTGGATGTGTTTCTGTCGGCTTAAGTTTTTATTTTATTTGTTTAAGAGTTTTAATATTGAGAATGGTTTTGGACAGTGTCCAAAAAAAAAAAAACAAGTTTTATACTTTGCATCGGAAAACACAAATATATAAATAAAATCCAGTAAATATTTGTCGGGGATATTTTATTTTGAGAAACGCCACGACTTCTTGTTGTCAATAAAACTTGCCTATTTTTGTAATGAAGTCGAATCCTTTAATTACAAAGAAAAGATTATCCTTTAACCAACAAAAAAAAGAAAAGAAAGACAAAATAAAGAACAAAGAGCAAATCACGAGCTGTTGACAAAAACGAAAAAAAGAGAAACAAATCTTCGTGGGTTAGACGTCGGGGGCCCACCAACGTAGGAAGGTTGTCGTCACTCTGGCACTCGTCACTAATGACGTAGTAGAAGTCCAGTTTGGGTCATTACCTCAGATTTTTTTTTATTGGACAGGAAAATTCAAATATTCCTTTCAAAAGCAGGTTAAAATCTCACTAATTTTGTTCTGTAAATAATTTCCTTAATTCTCTAAGTCTATGGTATATTCATATCAAATCAAAAATATAAAAGTATTTAGTTGACAAAATGTAATAAAAAATCAAAATAAAAGATTCGCATAGTTAAATATCTGTCAATTCTAAAACAAGGAATTAAACTTTGTTATAAACAAGTCATTAAAGATTCGATTGGTTACACTAGTTGTAGTTTTAGGTTTTTGGATGTAGGATTTACATTGTAAGTTTATTTTGAGATACCTGTAGAATTTTAGATATGACTCTTCAAAATTAAAGCATTTCGTTGAATGTTGTATATTATTTTTTATTGTCTCAACTATAGTAATATAATATATTAAATTAAAATTATATATGTATACAAAATGTATAATAATAATATAATATTATGATATATGATATATAACAACCATTTATTTGTAATATATATATATATATATAATATTATAATGTATTTTTCTGTCAACAAGATAAAGTAGAATTTAATATATATGATATGTATTTTTTTGCCATATAAAACATTGAATAATATACATATCGAAAAATAATAAGAAGTAATAACTAGTATATAATAATAAACACGAAATTGTGGAAGATAGGATGAGAGATAGTGCTATATCGAGAGAGAAATAGTAACCGAACTTAAATTTACGCTTTATAAAATTTTGTGTCTATATATATATATTTTTGTTTTTGGCCTTATGTTTGAAATCAACTTCAAAACATGGTTGACACTATTGTTAAACTGTAGAACCACAAATAATCATGTCCTAAATTACAAAATTGCCTTTAGCGTTTGCTACATCACTTCTTTTCATTTTCCCAATTTGAACGATTTCTATGATTTAATATGTTTGAAAAATGTATATATTATTTTTTTTCAATCAAATTTACTTCATTAATTTTAAATCGGGAATACAAAGTCATTTATACAGAATTCTTAAAATGCAAATTATTATATAAGCCAAATAGACGTCATATATTGAAAACGATAAAATAATAAAATAAAACTACATGATGTTTTCTCTAATAAAATTTTATTCGCTAACAGATTGTTAAATCCGTTATTTTTCATTCTTCGTAATCAATTTCTACAAATTTTGTGCGTGACTAACTTTACTTGAATGAAACCCCATATCACGCGAGGAAAAAAACTAAATGTTTTCGACAACAACTATGATTTAATTAATCACAATTCGATGCCAAAGATTTTCTATAGAAGTTTGCAATTTAAAACATTTTTAAAGTAATATTGACTGTAGCATCCCTCGATAAAAACGTCTTTTCGAATATGAGTCTTCTTATAGTTTTTTCTTTCCGGTCACCGAATTGGTATAACAGTTAAAATTACACCCATGCCTGAAAGTTGTGTTGCTTGAAAATTGGGTTTATGGACTCACATAATGGGTCGTGGGCCTCCAAAGCTACTCCAAATTTTTATTGGGCTTTAGATTTGACCGTTGAACACTAACGGCTTTATACTCAACGACTCCGCCAACAAAAATTCAAAACTCACCTCACTTTTTCTCTCTTCCACTTTTTTTCTTCCTTAATCCTTTTTTAATAACATTGCTTAGCTAAAAAGTCCACACACAAAAGACACATTATACATATAATATGCATCTCCGTCTTCTGTTTAAACCAATACATTATAATTTTACTTTTTCTCCTGCAAAAATTTGAAATCAAACTCATTTCAAGAAATGGGTTGTTGCATCAGCAAATGCTCTCTAAAGACAAAAGATTTCAAACAAGAAGAAGAAGAGTCTCAAGAGAAGTACTGTTATGTTCCAGAGAAGCTGTTCATGTCGCGTTGTCCAAGTCGAGTTTCTCCGCTTGTTCTTCCTGATAAAAACCGGTTTATCCCTATCCCTCTCCCGGATAAGTTTATCCATATCCCGGATAAACTCCCTCCCCCTTCTCCTCATGTAAAGTTGGCATCATTCTCTCCAGTCCAACCTTCAACCATAAGCAACTCTTCTCTCAGCTCATCAAGCTCGTCACTTTCGACCGCATCTTCAATCTCGGTTTCGAAGGAGCGATCTTTCTCAAACGACTTCTTGCGTGCTTGTTACCAAGAGAACTCACATGTTGTTCGGATCAATTCCTTGCGAGAATCTTCCCTTTCTCTGAAAGCCGCAAAACCGGGATATCCTAGCCGATCTAATTCCCCGGTTATATCAAACCGGTATTCAACAACACCGAACAGAGCTAATGAAAATCCGAAAAGAGGATCCAATGGTTCTAAGAGAACTCGGGAGCCATCGCCAAACCATCGTGCCTTGACACGACAAAAGAGCTTTCGTCAAGATCAAGAAAGGGTTGTTATGTCTTCATCAAATTCTTTAACCAAGGGCAAGTTCTTGAAATCGCCATCTCCAAGCAGAAGATTTGAGGGAAATTTCTTGAAATCGCCATCTCCAAGCAGGAGATTTGGTATGTCCGCGGCTGATTTGAAGGTAAATTCAGTCTCTTCTTGTTTAAGGAAAGAGAGTTTAGATCTGTCTGGTCACAAGACTTGTCCTAAGAACAACAGATCAGAGACTCGGATTCATCGTATAAGCTCTAAGGTTGAGGAAACCGCTGTCAAAGAAGTAATCGTAAACCACAAGGAACCGGTTGTTCCAATATTTGAGGAGATCGGCAATCCTTTAATTGATTTGGATTGCTTTATCTTTCTGTAAGGATAAATGTTTCTTGTTGTTGAAGATGTCTTTGTGTGCACAGATAGGTTCTCTCTTTGGTTGAGACAATTTCCTTTTTATTTTCATGCTTTTTTTTTTTTAATGATCAATTAGATCAAAACTCTCATACTTGCTTTTTTTTTTGAAATCTACTTTAATTTGTATGCATTTGAAATAGTTTGGATTGAATACAGGCATACAGCTAAGGGAGCTTATTATTGCCATATTTTTTTAATCATACTTTCAAGTTTCCAATCTTAATTTGTAAAGATTTTATCAAAAAAAAAAAAAAAACAGAATATCGACGATACGCCGCGTTTTGAAACCTGACAGTGTTGTTTATTTAAGAGAAAACGCAGCGTTTCAGATTCTTGAAAGTCTTCTTTTGTTGGTAGACGAACAGAAATCTATTTTGATGTCTTATCCAAATCCAACCAATGAGTACACAGATATAAATTGCAAATGCAACAACACTATCCCACTCTATCTTCTATTAGTGTTTACCATTTTCTGTTACATCACTTGGCTTTTACATTTTCTTGGATTAGCCAATGGCACATTCGCTCGGTCCTCTTTCACCGGCTGCTCATGCCGCCCGACTCTCCTCTCCATCGCATTCGCCACGGTCACGGCTGCAGACTCCTCCCGTCGTCCTTCAAGTACCACAAATTAATCGCAGGTGATCCATATAGATAACTGCTGAAAAACAAAATATTTCAAGTCTATGAATGTTTATGCTTGTTTCTATACCAAAACCAATTAAAATTAGATAGAATAAATCTTTATCTTCATACTGCACTAGATTAGATTTCTTAATTTTTTTTGTTAATGATTAAAAATCCAATCCGGACCGGCTGGGCAGATCGGTGACACTTCGGTGGCCTGTCCGGTCCAGGTTTTATCCAAAACCACATTCTTCTCCAACCCAAAACACTCTTCTTGCTAAAAACCAAAAATCGACCGGGGTAGTTTAATTCAAAAGCCAGGTTTTCGAAGAAATATTAATTATCAATGTCTCATATTGAATTAGAAAATCTAAATATTTACTCATTGCTCTAATTTCCTGTCCATTACTAAACTCTAATCTAAACACAGTATTTTTTTTTTTTGGGAATTAATTTATGTTTCTTCACAAATTACTAGTGGTTGTTTGGTTTTTTTTTTTAACCATCTAGGAAAATATTTGTTATGTAAAAAATGATTTCTATTTTGCTATAGTATATATTAATAAAAATGAAAAACTGCAAACCCGGTCATACCGGTTCGACACCCGGTTTGTAAGATTCCTAAACAAAATCAAATATGGAATCTCTATGCAGGACAATTGTGGTGGGGATAGGCGGTGCGCTATGGAGTTGGAACGCTCTGAACGGTAAGGAGGAGGCAATGGCCGCAGCGAGACGGCCGCCTCCGCCACCAGCCACGGAGAAGAAAGACCCGACCGTGAGCGGACTTCAGGCGAAGGTATTGGCGAGCAAGAAGCGTAAAGAGGCAATGAAGGCTTCCATGGCTAAACTTAGAGAAAAAGGCAAACCTGTTGTTGTTGAAGAAGAACCATCCTCTTCTTCTTCTTCTTTGTCACAATAGCATCCACGCAAAAAATCTGAACATTTTCATTCATCTGTCTACTAAATTCATCCATGTCATGTTAATTCACACTATTGTATTTCAATTCACTCTTAAGGTGATTTTGTGGTATCAAATCCAAAAATAATTTAGCTTGTCATCTGAAATCATCACAATTAGATTATAACAATTTTAGGATTATATGACAATATAATCAAACACTAGCTAACATGCGGGAAAACGGCCAATTCATGTCTCTACTGTTGTCCACGGTCCCGTTACGCACATGTACTCGAGATTTGTGCGAATACATACATGTACCTCTTATAAATTCAAATTTTATACCCAAACACTTGTATTTGTACTTTTACGTACTTTGACTAATATCCGTCAGTCAACACGTTAGTAGTTTCATACGTGGCATCTGAGTAATTAAAAAAAAACATTGATATACACAAATGGACTAAACCACGACATTTAAGTCATTTTTTTATTAAAAAAAAAGAAAAAAAAAAAGGCAACACGATGTCGTTTTGATAAAACAAAACAACTCCTTCATCTTCTCCGATTATCGCATTTTGGTTAAAAGCAATAAAAAAAAAATCCCAAACGACATAACATCTTCTTCTTCCTATTAATGATCCCCTTCTTCTGCATCTAATCTTCTGCATCTGCATATGCATATGCATCGATTCTTCTATTTATCAAATTTGGTTTTGATTAAATAGAGAGAAGATTTAAAAATCAGATCTGCTGTATAGATCTAAAATTCAGATTGAAAAACTGATTGAATATCAGATTACAAAAAAAATCCCACTTAAGAAATAGAGAATATGATCAATGAACCCTTTAAATCGGATATTCAATACATTTTTGTTTGAAAAACATCCAAGACAAGGCTAATTGCAGTATACAACTTCGATTACAACGAAATCATAAGAAAAACTTTGATTAGAAATCAAAATTGTAATCATCGTTTATTATGAACTAACAAAATAAATTCGTCCCTCTTATGTTCTTTGCCAACAGATTCTTCATGTCAGCCATTATCATCGGAAGAAAACTCAGGACCCACCTCGACGGTTGCAACCTAGTCGCCGGAACAAATGACCGATGGACATTGGGATCGACGAACCAGAGATTGATACAGTTTCGATTTCTTCACGAAGGAGACTGTTTCGCCATAGAAAGAGCTTTTCGAGTTTCGTAAGCTTTCCGATTTCTGGAATCGAGCCAGACAAGTGAAGATATTCTCACAAGAAGAGATCAACGACGCTCAGAGCAATTCCCCCAAAACGAAGTCGCTTTTAGGATTTTTTTTTTTCAGAATAATTTTAACTAAAACACGTCATTTTGGTTAAAAAAAATTCGGAACCCAAACAACCAAAACGACGTCGTTTTGATCAATATAATTAAAGAAAAAAATCAATGACTCCACATTCACGTCAGATAAATATAACGGATTGACTAACGGTGTATCAGTCAAAGTATGTAAACGCACACATACAAGTATTTGGGTAGGAAATTTAAATTTATAAGAGGTATGGGTATGTATTCGCACATGTTTCGAATACATGTGCGTAATGGGACCGTGTACAACAGTAGATGTATGAATTGGCCGTTTTCCCGCCAACATGCAAGAGGAACAAGAAGGCACATTTTAGACTGTTTAAATGTTTGTGTGGAATTTCCAAAGCTTTGGGAATGGCACCAACTATAGACTTTGTTAAAATAGTATATTGATCGAGTAAAGTGTTTCCAAAAAGGTCTATTTTTCCAAGATAACGAGCCACCATAATATATGTAATTCACTTTGATTTAGATTCGGTTCGGTTTTAGATTTTTTTGAATTTTTTTTTTAAAACATTCATTTTAATGTTGTTGCATAAGATGTAAAAGGACATATATTGCTCACAATCATTCAAATTTTCTGAAAGTTACTCAAAATTATTCAAAATTTCTAAAAATTAATTAAATTTTTTCAAAACTATATAAAATCATCTGAAATACCCGCATTTGAATTTGATTTTTATCTGATTTAGCAAATTTTAGATACTGATTTTAAATATTCAAATTACTCTATATTATCCGTTTTATAAACATACATTTCAAATAATAGTTTTGATAACTTGTACTCCCATTTGAAAATCATAGTTTTAATTTTTTTTAGGAAGAAGACGGGGCAAATATAGTTATTTTATCATAAAGAAAATAAAAAGGTAAAAACATCCAGTAAAATTCAAACTCGCAACATGTTGGCTATACAAATAAGTTTTACCCACCAATTCTTCAAAATAAATACCCACATATAATATATAAACTCTTGAAAGGCTGAGAGAGACGAGGGTTAAATGAAATGTCCGTTTCAACATTGGTTCTATTGATCTTGTGTTCTCTGCGAAGCCTTCTGTTATTTTCAGTTTGGTTAGCCATTTTGCTTTATTTATAGGACTTGTTTTAAGATCTCGTCTCCCTATCTTGGGTTTTTGACTCCGGAAACATTTCGTAGTCCGCCGACTTATGTATTTTACCTTGGTTATTTTATCCGATTGATATCAATAACATGAGATGACAAATATTAAAACCCTTATATAGTAAAAACTACAAAAGTTGCTGTAAAAAATAATCACGAAAGCTAATCTCCGATTTATATTCAATTAGTTGGTTCCGTGCTAGATTCTCTTAGACCGATCAATTAGCCAAACTTTTAACCCCAAATGAACAACGGGAAAATGGTCATTTTATTCCCCAAATAATTGCAATTAACACTTTTATTTTCCAATTATCAGGGTTACATTTTTAATCCCAAAGTTGGCGTTGACTTAACAAATCAAAGACTAAAAAAAATCAACGTTAAACCAACGTTTGTCGTTAAGTTTAATTAATTGGCTCATTTTAGAACTACCATCTTCTCTTCTCACAATTCCAAATGTCACAAGATGCCGCAGAAACGTGTGTACATCAGGAGTCTTCACTTCATCTATCCTTCCTCTCTCTTTTAAACTCGCTTTTCACGTCTCTGCAGTCTCCTTAGCCTTCTCCTTGGCGGTCGGAGTAACAAGCAGCCGCGATTTTCCGATCACTGGGTCGACCATTACAGGTGTTAAACTCTCCAGAATCACCACACAAGCCCATCCGAAATCGTCGTTCACTTTCTCTCCAGCCCTTTTATCCACTGGAAAAACCTCAGATATCGCCTCAAACACTAACATCGCCGGATCTACATAATCCACCAGCGCAGCCGGAATCTGTGACCGGAGATTCTCCAGTTCCTTTTTCCTCGCCATCACGAAGTTACAGAATCCTCTGGCGTCCATCTTCAACCAGAGAGATTTCAACGTCGAGAGAAGCCCTTCGTCGTCGTCGACGTCACCGAAATTATCTCCATTAGAACCACTCTCTTCCCCATTTTTCCCCCAATTCGAAACCAGAAAATCCTAGATCCAAGACTTAAATCGAATTCAAAATTTCCTCACAAACTCATAACGATTTTGTGTATGCTCCATTATCAGATGTATATATGGGTTTGAGTTAAACTGCTAACCTTTTCACTTTGATATCTTATGGTTTCTCAAATTATAAAAAATGATTGTGTTTCAAAAATGTCGACACAGCCATCTGTTTTGCTGTAATAAACTTTGAGAACCAACCAAAATCAAAGAACACGATAAGTGGCTCATGATTCATTCTAATTTAAATCTAACATTTGATTCAGCTGGAAAAATACAAAAGTCGAAACAACAAAATTGAAACAAGGAAAACCAAAGCTTGCTTTTCTCTTCTTCCTCCACTTCTTCTGCTTACCACCAATGGCTCGTCTCTTGTGGATCGAATCACGAGAGATGCTTGCAAAGGCAGAATCAACAATTCCTCAATGAACCTCCATGGAAGAAAACAAATTTCGACCCTGCTGCTACAAGAAGATCATCATCTTAGCCATAAATCAAACGAGCAAAAAGTGAAATTCAAGTTTGTTGGGGACGAATCGATTTTGGGAACACAATTTGGTCTTGTTAAGATCTAGATTCTTGTGCTTTCGAATTAGGGAAGATGAAGTTCTGCAACCTAATAAAAATTTAACGACAAACGTTTATCGTTTAACGTTGATTTTTTTTAGTCTTTAATTTGTTAAGTCAATGCCAACTTCGGGATTAAAAACGTAACCCTCATAGTTGGAGAATAAAAATGTTAATTGCAATTACTTGAGGAATAAATCGACCATTTTCCCAAATGAACAACGCATCATTTGCTTATACGCACCGTATTGCTTGGCAGTGTTTTTTGCTTGTACGCACCGTTTTGAAGTCAAATTTTGTTTATTATTTTTAATTGGCAAGAGAAGAAGAGACTCTTTGTTTGGAAAAAAACAAAAGAAGCTAAATATATTAATTTGGAAGTAACACAGCGCAGCAGCCATTACGCAAATAATTTCGTTTGTTACAGCCTTACAGCTATTACTCGATTCGATTCTCTCCCTCTCTCTTTCTCTCCGTAATTTTCTCGGCAGTTTTCTCGGGAATCGAAGAGGGAAGAAGAATATCTGAAGCAACCATTTCGTCTTGCTGCTGCAGCAGCTATCGATTCCAGAGTATGAGGCTTCCTTCCCCTAGTCCCGTAGAGCCCAGGCACCGACTATCTAGTCAACCGTAAGTCTCCGCTCTTTCTGCTTCCGTTTCTCCATCTATTCTCTCTCCCTTTTGGCTATACGCTAGACTAGACTTGTTGCTTCGGCGCTTTATGGATTTTGGCGGAATCGGTTCGCTATGTTAGTCCGTTGTTTTCCCAGTGTCTTCGACTGTTGATGGATTCTCTTTATAACTTCGCTTCGACTTGGGAATGTGAATTATAGAGATCTGCCTTTTCAGTATCCGTTGGATTTAGAGATCGTGTTGGCGTTTTCCTGCTCCTTTTCTTCGCGTATTACTTCGTTAATGGTGATCTAGCTGTTTAATGTTTGTTCTACATGTGCTTTTCCAGTTTCAAGTCCTCGATTAAGATTTTTATGTGTAGCAGGTTGACTCTCATGCCTGAAATTCCGGTTATACATTTTCTTACGCACTGGCATTGATGTTAAAACCTCTTTGCTGTCTTTCCTATTTTGTGATTGACAATAAGTACTATGCGTTTTGATAGCGATGAGACAAACAGGAGGAGATCTTTGAGAAGTCGAGATACTAAAGATCTCGAGAAGGGTTTACATGGGTCCTTTCAGTATAGAAATTGGAATGGAAAGTTCTCTACTCTGAAAGTTGTCTTGATTCTTATTGTCCTGGGAACTGTCTATACGCTCTGCCGTTCACCTCCAGTACACATTGCAGACCATCCATCCAATAATAACTCTAGGTATACCATGTTCCCTACACACTTATCTCGTATTCTTATGTTGTGAGAGGATTCATTATCCTTTTTTTCAGGGTTTGTCAGTATGGAGGATTCTATCCTCATGTTCCCTACACTTGATCTCATATTCTTATATGTCACTACACTACCTTTAGAGCCACACATCTGTTTCCTGTTGATTAATGAGGCTTTCTCAATTTCTAGTTTCGTAAACAGATGGACGAGAGAGTCAAGTGCAATTGATCCTCGCTATGTATCTACAACTGGGATAAACTGGGACCATATGTCAAACGTTGTCGAGAAGTTGACTGGAAAAAGCGAGTATCAAGGGGTTGGCTTTATAAATCTTAACGATGATGAGATTGATCGATGGAAGGAGCTGATACCTGAATGTGACCATATTGCACTGCACCTCGACCATATGGCAAATAACATAACTTGGGAATCCCTATACCCGGAATGGATTGATGAAGAAGAACAATTTGAAGTCCCCACTTGCCCTTCTCTTCCTTGGATTCAAGTTCCTGGCAAGCCTCGGATTGATCTTGTCGTCGCCAAGCTTCCATGCAACAAAGCAGGAAAGTGGTCAAGGGATGTTGCCCGATTACACTTGCAACTTGCAGCAGCTCGGGTGGCTACCTCTTCTAAAGGGCTTCACGATGTGCACGTACTTTTGATAACTGATTGCTTTCCCATTCCAAATCTTTTTATTGGAAAGGAGCTTGTTGCCCGTCATGGAAACCTATGGCTGTACAAGCCCAACCTTCACCAGCTGAGGCAAAAGGTACAGCTGCCTGTTGGTTCCTGTGAACTTACAGTTCCTCTTAAAGCTAAAGGTCAGTATCAACTTTATATTTCTTTACTTTTTCTAAACTTTGTATAAGGTTGTATATCAGCATCTTGTATTCCTTGATCAATTGCATATCCGCTGCCTGAGCTAGTATGAGGCATATCTAACTTGGACCAGATGACTATTTGCATACATCGATCATCCCTCACCAATTTTTTTTCTTTCTGGAAGCATTACTCTGAAAATGCTCAGAAATCTTTCGCACCTCGCTGGTTTAGCATCGCCAATGATACAAGAGTCCTAATCTGGCATTATATTCATGCAGATACTTTCTACTCAGCAAGTGCAAAGAGAGAAGCATATGCCACCATATTGCACTCTGCTAACTTTTATGTCTGTGGAGCCATAACAGCAGCACAGAGCATTCGCATGGCTGGCTCTACACGAGACCTGGTGATACTTGTCGATGACTCGATAAGTGAGTACCACAGAGGTGGCCTGGCTGCCGCTGGATGGAAGATCTATTCCATTCAAAGGATTAGGAATCCGAAAGCTGAAGCAGAAGCATATAACGAATGGAACTACAGCAAGTTTCGTCTTTGGCAATTGACTGAGTACGACAAGATCATCTTTATTGATGCTGATATGCTTATCCTTAGGAACATTGACTTCCTCTTTGAGATGCCTGAGATATCTGCTACCGGAAACAATGCTACGCTCTTCAACTCCGGTGTGATGGTAGTTGAGCCATCAAACTCCACATTCCAGCTACTTATGGATCACATCAATGAAATCGTGTCGTACAATGGAGGAGACCAAGGTTACCTTAACGAAGTATACACGTGGTGGCATCGGATCCCGAAACACATGAATTTCCTGAAGCATTTCTGGGAAGGTGATGAGCCTGAGATTAAGCAGATGAAGACACGTCTCTTTGGAACTGATCCTCCTATTCTCTACGTCCTCCATTACCTCGGTAACAAACCTTGGTTATGCTTCAGAGACTATGACTGCAACTGGAATGTGGACATTCTGCAGGAGTTTGCAAGCGATGTAGCCCACAAAACCTGGTGGAAAGTGCACGACGCCATGCCTGAGAACTTGCAGAAATTCTGTCTACTGAGATCGAAACAGAAGGCGCAACTGGAATGGGACAGGATGCAAGCCGAGAAGGGAAATTACACAGATGGACATTGGAAAATTAAGATCAAAGACAAGCGATTAGAGACTTGTTTTGAAGATTTCTGCTTCTGGGAAAGTATGCTTTGGCACTGGGGTGACAAAAACTGGACTGAAAATTCCACCAACTCTTTATCACCACCGCCACTTAAAACTCCTCTTTCTTCACTGTAAGTTCTGTTATTTCTTTACCGTATAGTTTACTCTTCTGGGTATACAACAGCCATAGTTCCTTTATAGATATTGAGTTCCATACCTTTAATGAACCCAATTAATGAATTTGATGTTGCGCATTGAAGTTTTCATGCTTTAAAACATCAACAGAGAATTCATTACAACGACTACCTTATTAATAAAGCTTTGTTGATATACCGAGAAGGGAACAGTCTCCGAGTGACGAACTTGTCAAGCTCCTGCTCCTGTCAGAGAAATGATCAGGGGTCAGGGCATGATATAACTTTATCAAGAACCAGCATAGAAATGTTTCGTTTCGTAGAGGTAACATAAAAATCTCAACCCTGGGAATATCTGTCTTGGGTTTGTAGTTCACAAAGAAAGTACCTTCGAGTGTCCTCTCGTTCAACTGATGGATCTTGAAGGCGTCATCCTTGTTGGGGGCAGCAACAAGGACTGACACACTCCCAACCCAGAAACATGGTACTACGCATAGACTGAAACTAGACTTCATCTAAATCATAATGTAGTTGTAAAACCGAAATGGTGTTTGTCCCTGAGGAATCAAAAGGTGAATCTCATTGCTCAGATTCTAAAGATTGGTTTCATGTTTATTGATCCGACAGATAATAGTCGTCGGATTAATTATGAATCTCTACCTTGGCTTACCAGAAGTAAACATCGGTTGGCAGAGAGTAGTGAAGAGAATCTTGATACGAACTTGATGCTTCTGCGGCGGAGCCACTCACTACTTTTTCTACACTGGTGGCTTCCCTGCCTCCCACGCCACCGTCTTAATTTTATATAAATATATATATATATATGCGTGGAAAGAGAGAGAACGAGGAAAAAAAAAACAGAGAGAAGAAATTAGGGTTGAGCGATGGGGCAACAAGACTTAGAGAAGACGGGAAAAGAAATTCCGAGAATAGGAGAATCGGAAGCAACGTCGTCCTTACCTCTGGATTTAACCATCGAGATACTCTTAAGGCTGCCTGCGAAATCTGCTGTCAAGTTTCGCTGCGTGTCGAAGCTCTGGTCTTCAATCACCACTCTTCCATCTTTCATTAGCTCGTTCCGAGCTCGGTCCTCGACGACAAATCCTCCCCGTCTTCTCATCTTGTCACAAAAACACCCCAATCTGTTCGTTTTCTCCGTACCACAAAACCAGAATTCGGACAACAAGCCTGTCGTGGTGGACAGATATGTGACGCCATATCCAAAAAATTATAGCTTGTTATGCACCGAGTCCGTCCATGGCTTGATCTGCTTTTCAGGACTAGGGACACTCATGATTTGGAATCCCACCATGAGACGCATCTTAACCTTACCAAAACCCAATAGAGGCAGCTGGAGGAGACACACGATCGACTTTTTAGGATTCGACCCAATCGATGATACATACAAAGTGCTGTCTGTCTCTGCTTCTCTTTGTCCTGAAGGCGGAAATAAGCCTCAGGTTCTTACATTGAATGGAGCTCATGAATCATGGAGAGTCATCCAAGATATCACTCAGCACTGTCCTTTATGGCGTGGACAATGCATTAACGGGGTTTTGTATTATGGAGCATATCTAAAGCTTGATTGTGCTGATAACTTCTTGGTGGCCTTCCATGTTAGATCTGAAAAGATGAGTATGATCAAAGTACCATGGACTCATTGTGGTACTTTCCTCGTACCTTACCACGGAAAGTTAGCTTCTGTTACTTCAAAAGCTGATGCTATTACAATGTGGGTTTTGGAGGATGCAGAGAAACACGAGTGGTCTTGTAAACATCTTCATTTACCTTTTCCTTGCAGTGATCCAGTTTCGAAAAACCATTTAAGACTAAGCGGTGTCAATGATGCCGGTGAGTTTGTTTATGTACCATTTTATTTGGTGAATCCGTTTCATATTCTATATTTTGATCCAAAGAGAAACAGCTTCAGAAGTGTCATAGTTGAAGGAGTTATGGATGACCAATTTAGGCGCCGTAATGGACTTGGAGACGACGATGGACCTCCTCTCCATACCGTATCTACTTATCCCAATCACATAGAGTTAGAGCTGTCAAATGGTTTACGCTCAATTGGGCTTGTCCACACAGACCATTTATTTTGTGGGTTTTAATTGGTCGGTCTGTAACGGACAACGGTCTAAAAAAAATCGGTCTAATAAAATCATGTCCAGTTGAGCCTTCCCACGGACAGCCCAATTTAACATGATTTTAAATTTACAATTTGTACACTTTTTAACATGATTTTTATTTTGTATTCTATTCTATGACCATTTCCACTACCTTTGTAATTACTTTGATCGGTACTTTTTGAATAATAAGATCATAACAATTTTGAACATTATCATAACAATTTCCCAATTATCAAGTCTTTATACGATACCAAACCAAAACTTGGTACCAAATTGTTTCTCGCAAAATCTAGGACAAATAATTTTTTTTCAACTTCACATGTCACAATTATTGGTTAACAAGCAGTGTAACTTTCTCTAAATCATGGAGAATTACTGGTTCTCCAAGTCCTCTAATTCCTCTCTTGTCTTTACCGGAAACCTCAACCGGCCTCCTCCCCTTCCACCGGACCCCCCTAGATCTTGACAACTTCCCTCATCTCTCCTCTCCATCTTCTGCATCAGAAATTCTTCATGCTTCTTCTACTACCAGTCTTGCCTCTCCATCTATTTTGGTTACTTCTTCACAAAGACTGGCTCTGGCTTCTTCCTTTGTCTCTACTACTTTGATCTCCCCAAATCTGCAACACAGTCCACAACAGTTAACTTTGGATTTGAGTTCCCAAAAACCTCGATCTACTTTATCAACTATAGCAACTACTCATGAACAGTCAACATCATCTTCCATTGGAGGGTTACTAGGAGCTTTGCCTCCCTGTGAGCTGCCTATTAACCATAATATCCCTTCTACTACAGTGGATAGTGTTCTCCCCACTGCCTCAGAAAGTGAGGCTTTCCCAACTGAGTCAGTGAATGCAGCACATGTTTTGTTAAAGCAGGCAGCTCCATTCAAAGCTCCTACTTATCCGAGTTCTAGTAACCCATTACCTCAAACATGGGCTCAAAGATTCAAATCCACAACTGATAGATCTCTGAGTAAGCTTGCTCCAGTTACTGTTTCTCCATCAGGTAAACCTCGAATTAAAATCTCTGATGATGTGTTCAGGAGAGGTGCTGGCCTTCACAAAGAATATATTGGGGGTTATATCCTAGGGAAACCACCTTCTTATCATCTTATCGAAAGTGTTCTATCCCACATCTGGGGAAAAGGCAAGAAACTTGAGATCCATGTGGACCAGGGTGCTCGCTCTATGTTGGCAAGGTTACCTAATGACTATATTAGACAAAAGGTGCTTGAGAAGAAATTTTGGCATGTTGATCAGTCCTTGTTTCATGTAGCTCAATGGGGTGCCTATGAAACAGGTGGTTCTCCTCTAGATTGTTTCCTTTTATGGCCTCATCTCAAAGGAGTACCTTTTGATTTAATGACTCAAGAAGGATTAAGCATAATTGCTGGATTGGTTGGTGAGCATAAGGAAAAAGATGACTAGATTATTAACTTGGTTAGCTTAAGTGTAGCTCATATCAAAGTTAATGCTAACATTTCAAAGCCTCTACCAGATTCTGTTGAAGTAGAAAGAGAAGATGGTTCAGTCACTAGAAGAAAATAGGCCAATTTGCGACTACGGTTTTGGTAGCAAATGCCTCAATGGCACTTTGCGAGGGATTTGCGACCAAATAAGAATCGTCGCAACCAGCTAGTCGCAAGCGAAAAATTATCGCAACCTAGTGGCAAAATGTGCGGGGAAAGAAATTTGGTCGCAAACTTTTTGCGACGAATTTGCGTGGAAGTTGGTTTTGCAAGGCATTTGCGACGACATGCTTTTGCGAGGAGGTTGCGAATCCAAATTTTGCAAGGCATATGTGAGACAAATTTTGCTAGGAGTTTGCGAGGATGATTTTGCAAGGCATTTGCGAGCCAAATTTTGCTAGTAGTTTGCGAAGATTATTTTGCGAGGCATTTGCGATGAATATTTTGCTAGTAATTTGCGAGGATAATTTTGCGAGGCATTTGTGAGAAATAATTGCGAAGAGTTTGTGGGGTAAGGACGGTCGCAAATCAGCTGCAATATATATATATATAAATATATATATATAAATATATATATATATATATATATATATATATAAATTGGTTTTTTAAAAACCGGGGGTTTTAATGGTTTTCGGAAATAAAATAATAGAAAAAAGAAAATTTAATTAATAAACTACAAATCATCGATATCATGAAAATCCGAAGCTTCATAAAATCCTGAAGCAGAAGCTGAAGATGTTCCAGCTTCTCCATGTTTCTTCTTCCTCAGCATCTCCCGAATCGCCGGGTTTGAATTCCCAAGTAACTCGATCGTAGGCGTCGTGTTGCTGCTTCAGCGATCTAATCTCTACTTCCGCGATTTCTAGCTTCTTATCTCTAATCGGGTCCAGGACGTATGTCGAAACCGGGCAAAAGGGAACTCCCTCGTCATCCGTCGGAATAGATCGCATGAAAGCAATTTTCCCCTTTCTGGTACGGGGAGCTAGCTGTAAAACAAAATTTAATAAAGAAAAAAATAAATACTTAAATAATTATATATGAATTAGTAATAAAAGTTTGTTTTCGTTACCTCAGAGGTGATGCGGTTTACGTCCACTAGGGTCATCTGGACGGGTTGACATCGGGAGTGGGTTGCGATGTAATTTTCTCGACTCGGGTAGTCACATCGCCGTGAAGGTGCTCCACCCGACTATCAACCCACGTCCCGTCTTTGCGTCTGTGGGTCTTCTCCCAAATCTCGGGCATCGTAGCCGGGGCACCTTTCGTCTGTGCCTGAAAAATGGTAAAAATATGTTAATTCTTGAGATACTTTAACTTAAAGAATTTTTACGAACTATAGAAATTGAAATCAACTTACAATACGGCGCGCTTATTCGAAGAATGACAACTGCCCCGAGATATGCTTCGAAATGCCCTCTCCGTCAACCTTGGTGTAACGCGTGGCCCGGCACTTGCTGCTCGTATCTTCGGAAGTCGGCAACTGCCAGTAGGCAACAAAACCCGCCCAAACCGTCGGGTTGAACCACTCCGGCATCGCATGCTCGGGGTCCTCCTTCCATTTCTTTTTCCAGCGGCCGACCTGATTAGTAAGGCGATGCATCGCCTTGTCATCGAAGGAATCCCAGACCAGTCCCGTGATCTCGACATCCCATATGTATTTTTGCTATAAAAAATAAAAATTCAAATTAATAAAAATTTAATGTTAGTATATACATTATAAATTAAATTATTAGTAGAAATAAAATTATAAACTAACGCGAAATAGAATTACCGCGAAAGTGTGAAACCACCTATCCCTCGTCTCCTGTGGCACCTTGCTCCAAAATAAAGTTATGTTATAAACAATTTAAAAAAAATAATTGTTTATTAAATAATAATTGAAAAAAAATATTTAATAAAAGTTAAATTCAATCTAAATCTATTCCTAACCATTCTAAAACAAAAACTATAAATTCATTCCATACCTAAATCTATTCCTAACAATTCTAAAGATAAATTTTTAAAAAAAAACGAGGAAGGAGGGAGGGCACCTTTTTCACCCAATCTGGTCAAATTTTCAACACGCGCCAAAATAAAAAAGTTAATTTTTGTTATTACCGCCAAGTTTTGCGACTAATTTGCGACGCCACGTGGCAACGACGTCGCAAATCTGGTCAAATATGCAACATGCGGTAAATTAAACCGCCTAGATTTGCGATGCCGTTGCCACGTGGCATTGTAAATTAGTCGTAAAATGGGCCAAAAATTTGCTACTAATTTGCGACTGCCCGAATCAAACAAGAAGAAAAAAGGGTTTAGGGTTTAGGGTTATCACAAAGTTCATACATATATACATCCTATAATTATACATTAGGGTTATGTGTTTAGGGTTTCAGCCAATTATATAAGCAATTCGATAATCCTACTAATATGGATCGAATCATCATGCATTAACTATATAGTTACATACTTAATCTTTGTAGATTCATTAAAATCTAGATGTTGTTCGTCAAATTAATAGGGTTTATTCAACTAGCCTATATGCATTAAGGTTTAGGGCTTATAGGTTTTATTTAGGGTTTATAGGGTTTTTAAGGTTTAAGGTAAATTAAGTACAAAATTGTGACTACATTGCGACCTGTACTCGCAATCTAGTCGCAAATTGTATATTTTGCTGCTAGTTTGCGACTAAGCGACGCAATCTAGTCGCAATGTGTACTTAGTTTATTTAAAAAAACACACACAATACATAATTTAGGGTTTAGGGTGTAGGGCTTAAGGGTTTATTTAGGATTTATAGTGTTTCTAGGATTTTTAGGGTTTAAGGTAAATTAAGTACAAAATTGCGACTAAGTTGCGACCTCGAGTCGCAATCTAGTCGCAAATTGTATATTTTGCTGCTAGTTTATGACTAAGCGACGCAATCTAGTCGCAATGTGTACTTAGTTTATTTAAAAAAACACACACGGTACATAATTCTTACAAACGATGACTAAAACACACGATACATAAAGTTATTCATCAGGATCGGAAACGTAAATTTAACCATTTTCGTCATCATCCTCAACTTCGTCCCCTTCATCAAACTCGGCTTACTCTGCTTGACTATCAGATTCCTCGCATATGACTTCAAGTCCCCTATAAAGCGGGTCAATTCTGGTCAAATCATTGCTTGAATCAACGGGGATGGAAACTTTTTCTGTCCTTTCAGATCATGTTACTATGACTGGCCACAATGAGTATTGCCGACCAGACATACCAAATGTACTAAACCCATCAGTGCAAAGACCCAAATAAACATTTCTATGTTCTTCAGCAAAGTCCGAATGTACTGTCGTAAAGTGTTTCCACGCCTTCGCATCTGATGGATGAGAGATCACCCCTTCCTCACTAAAGCATTCTGCGTTCCACCTCATTGCCCCAGCAGTCTGCTCTGATTGGTATAATCGCTTCAATATATCTATTACCGGAAGATACCACATACGCTGGAATGGCACCCTCGTGCGGCCACCTGTCTCTTTATATCTCGGTTTTCTGCAAAAACGACATTTCTGCAACTTAGCATCATCTTTCCAGAAAATCATATAGTTATCAATGCAGACGTCAATCATCTCAGACGGTAAACCAAGACTCGTGACCAGTCTCTGTATTTCATAGTAACTCTCTGCCGAGTTATTACCCTCCGGCAAATACTCGTTAAACAATGGACTTATCCATGCAATTTTCACTAATGTTATCTTCGCTTTTAATTGTCATCATCCTAGATGCTAGTGACAATTTTGAAAGCCCTTCTCTACATCCTTCGTAGATGGGTTCATTAGCAGCGTCTAACATATCAGTAACCCTGTCATGAAACCTATTCCCATCACTATTACCATATCCATATTCATTATAATCTTGCTGATGAGCATGCTGATCATAGTTATTATCAAAAGTACTAGCGCCATCTTGATTGCCATGATAACTCGTACTTGAACTACCCGGAACATTAATTAAAAAATCTTCCCCGTGCGCAAACCAGACATAATAGTTAGGTAAAAATCTCCTCTTATATAAATGCTTCCAAACAGTGTTTGCATCATGATGATCAATGTTCTCGCACTTAACACAAGGACAGAAAATTTTGTTACCGTTGTCTCCAGCGAATGACTGATGTGTCGCGTGGGTCAAAAATTGATCAAGACCATCTCTAAATTCTCTCGTCACTTTACCGGTATCTGGATCTCGCTGGTTGTACATCCATGCCCGAACCGTGTATATCTCATGATGCTAAGACATGATCGATTATCGACCTCTCCACAAAAATATTAGATTTATAGTGTTTTTGCGGGATAAAATCTTTTTGTGAGTAGATTTGGGATGTTTGTGATATGATTTTCGTCTCCCCCATAGCTTTCTATTTATAGAGGATCAGCCATTTTTGCTACTCATTTGCGACCAACCTTTGTTACTAATTTGTTAGGACAAAATATTTGCAACGCATTTGCTACCCATCGACCAAAATTTCAGTAGCAAAAAGCAGTTGGAAATAATTGAAAACGTCGCAATTTATCCACGCAAATTTGCGACTCCAAACGCAAAGTCGTAGCAAACGCCTCGCAAATTTGCGATCTCATAATGTGGTCGCAAATTCTCCTCGCAAATGGGCCTGTTTTCTTGTTGTTAGTGGTTGATGTGAATGTGGAATACCATTGGCTTTCACTTACCTGTTTTCACTGTCATCATCTGGGACACATAATCAGATATTCCCTAAGTTACCTCGTGGTTATGTTCCTCCAGCTGAGAAAAGTTCTAGTGCTGAGTGATATATCATGGTTTTTACCGGTTTTCAACCATGATATTCGTTGTTTTATCGAGTCTTTTCTGTGTTTTTAGAGTCTTTTCAGGATTGGAACACGTTTGGATGGAATCTAAGGCATACGGAGCAAGGAATGAAGCAAAGGAGCAAAAACTGGGTCAGATCGATCGATCTACACATGGATCGATCGATCCAACCTCAAGGAATTTCACCGTAGCCTTTTGGATCGATCATTGAAGGCCAGATCGATCATTCTAGACTGGATCGATCGATCCACACTTGGATCGATCGATCCAAAAACCCGTAACATCTCAGATCGACCAAATAAAGACGCCAATCGACCATTCCAGCTCAGATCGATCGATCCACCCTTGGATCGATCGATCCACACCCATTCCAGCCAGAAAAAGGAAATTTCAGTTTTTCTTATTTTATTGGGTTTTGCCTTTTATTGAGTTTTACCTTTTATTGGGGTTTGCCTTTTATTTCCTATATATTCTAGTTTTGAGCCATTGTTTAGGCTAAGTTTTTACATACTATTTATATTCTATTCAGACAGATTTTTGGTTTTCTGCAATTTGTAAGCTTTGGAAAGACGAAGCTCTGACTCTACTCTCTGAGAAGATTTCTGAACCCTTTTGGATTTATTTTATTGATTATGAGTTTTTCTTCATCTCCTTCTTGTTTCTTTGCTTCCATGTCTGAGTAGTTTCATAGTTAGGTTTAGGGTTTCAATGGAATTTATGAATCATTGAATCAGACATCGATAGGAATTTATCATCTTGTCTTCACCTATCGTTATTCTCATTGCTTAGATTAAATTAATCACTTAGTCTCTGGTTTAGGGTTTAGTCTATTCATCAAAAGTGTTATAGATTGCTTGATAGAACATAGGTGAGCAAATTGTCCGTAGCCAACGAAAGCTGATGTAAGGCAATTTGTGAACATATCAAACATGCTCTTTAATGCTTGTTTAGAATTTTAAGATCAAACGACAATTTAGATTCTTAGGTTGCTAGATAAAGTAATTGATACCACGATAGTGGATTGATTAAACATTCATGTTTGAGTTTAAGAATGCGCTTATTGTTCCCTGAATAATTGTCTGGTTCATGATCTCTGAATTCCTGCGAATTTTCCTTGACCTAACGCTTGTTTTTAATTGATTTTCACACCGTTTAATTTGCTATTTTTGTTTCAGATTGCTACCAACCATCATATTTTCGTCTAGCTTAGTTTCATTCATAGGATTCATAGTGTGACACTTGGTTCTCGTGGATTAGATTCCTGAAATACTACTTCGTTTGCAGTGCACTTGCAGTGATATTTTAGGGTTAAAACTCTGTGTATCACTGAGGCAAAGGCTCAGGAGGAAGAGAATGTGAACCCTACGCCTACAAACTCTACTGTCAACACTTCTTATCAGTATGTTCCTATTATTGGTTGTACAGTTACGGCTGGCCAAAGTAAGGTTTCTACTTCTCAAGACTCTACTATTCAAGACTCCCTTGCTGATATTGTTATGGTTCAGGCGGCTCTATCCCCTAATACTCCTGCATCTAAGGGTCAGGCTACTCTACCCCCTAGTACTCCTGAAACCTCTTTATTATCTTTTGGAGATGAGTGTCTTGCTGAAACTTCAGTAGATTTGGAATTATCTGGTGATCTCCACCCTTCAAAATTCATCCTTAGCCTCACTGCTTCTGGCTCTGCTCAGGCCAGGTATGTATACTCTCCAGAGAAACCTGATTCCTGAATTTCTAAAAACCAACTACCACCTACCTCAAGGAAAAGTCTAAGTTTATCCTTAAACCTCATGTTGTTCATTCTCTAACCACAAATAACCCTTTCATGGCCTTACAGCCAACTTCAGAACTCCAAGTTTCTTCCACCTCAACCAGTAAACCACTAAATACTCTATCCCACACCACTTTGGTTATTCAGTCCAGTCTTTCTAAGGAGTCTCTTCCCACTTAAGAGGCTACTTCTCTAAACTGATGGATCCTACAACTTTTTTTGGAATATATGAGGCCTAAATGACCTGGATAAGCACTATTTCTTCACTCAATGGTTAAATTCTACTCGGCCATCTGTTGGTACTCTTTTGGAAACTAAAATTAAAGAAACACAATTGAATCAAATAATGCAGAAGACTTGTCCTGGATGAAATTTTGTATTTAGTAATGCATCAGCTGAAGGAGGAATAACCATTGTGATATGGAAGTATCCCTCTACTGTCTCATTTATCAAATAGTCTAGGCAATCTATGACTTGTTCAGTGCAGATAACATGCAGCCTCAAGTTATATTTTACAGTTATTTATGCCTCTAATATTAGAGAAGAAAGAGCTGACATATGGGCTGAGTTATTGGACCTTCACCAAGTTTTATCCTTGGAAAACTCCAGCTGGTTGATTGGTGGAGACTTTAACCAAATCGTTCATTATGCTGAGCATTCCTCTTCTTCTGTGGATCACCTGACATTAGATATAGTTGAGTTAAGAGATGTTTTTACTACCCTGGGTGTGAATGACTTAAGATACTATGGGCCCTCGCATACCTGGTCTAATAAGAAACCTGATGACCCAGTCACTAAGAAACTAGACAGAGCCCTTGTTAATGATCAGTGGATAACCTTCTATCCTCACAGCTCTGTTATGTTCCAAGCTCCTAAGATTGCAGATCACTCACCTTTTTTAATCAAAATGGCTTGTCCATTACCTTCATCTGCTTCAAAGTCGTATAAGTTCTTCAATTATCTGGTGAAGCATCCTCAATTCTTGACCATTGCTGCTTCTGCTTGGTCTCATAATGGACCTTTAGCCATTGACTTCTCTACTTATTTCTTGAAGCTAAAAGCATTAAAGAAAGCTCTTAAAACTCTAGATAAGGAAAATTACTCTGGTATTCAAAGGAGAGTCAGTGAAGTTTTCAACTTATTCCAGTTTGCTCAGGTGTCTGCTCTACACTCTCCATCACAGTCTTCTTTCCAGGCTGAAAGAGATCTTCAAGAAAAGTGGTTTTTTCTGAGAGTTATTGAGGAATCCTTTCTCAAGAATAAATCTTGTATCAATTGGCTAAGGGAAGGAGATCAGAATACAAGTTTCTTTTACAGAATTATGGCTTCTAGGAATGCTTGGAACTCTATTAGATCTATTACTCTTGCCAATGAGAGGATGTCTACTGACATAGATGAAATGAGCTCAACTGTTGTAACTCATTTTCAGTATATCCTGGCCCCTGATGTGCTGCCTTAATTGTCTTCTACTGTACAGAGGTTTTTTGATCTCCAGCCTTTCAGATGCAACTCTTATCAGCAGCGATTTTTGAATTCTTGTCCTCTGGATGATGAGATTTGTTCTGTTCTCTTCAAACTAAATCCTAACAAAGCCCCTGGTTTATATGGGTTAACATATACCTTTTTCAAGTCAGCTTGGTCAGTGGTTGGGAATGAACTTTTAGCAGCTGTTAGAAAGTTCTTTATAATTGGGTTTCTTCCAAAATCAACTAATGCCACAATTCTGTCTCTAGTGCCTAAAAAGCCTGGAGATACGGTTGTTTGTGACTACAGACCTATTGCTTGCTGTAACACAATCTACAAACTGATTTCAAAGCTGTTAGTCAAGAGGTTGAAGCTTATAATGCCACATGTTATTCTACCTAGCCAAACCGCATTTGTTAAAGGTGGATTACTCATAAAGAATACTCTGTTGGCCTCTGAGATTGTGTAAGGCTATCATAGGAAAGGTGGTGATAAAAAGGATAACCATAAAAGTGGATATCGCTAAGGCATTCGTCACTATACTGTGGGAATTCATTTTCAAGTGCCTTAGGAGTCTACTTGTTCTTGAGCAGTATTTAAGATGGTTAGAAACTTGTATTTTTACATCCTCCTACTCAATGGGGTTTAATGGGAGTGTTCATAAGTATTTCAGAGGAAAAGAGGTCTAAGACAGGGTGACACTCTGTCTCCTACTCTATTTGTGCTAGCAATGAATTGCTTTTCTTAGACTCTAAATAAGGCTGCAAGGGAAGGGAAATTTGGGCATCATTATAAGTCTGGAGGATCAAATCCAACTCACATTTACTTTGCGGATGATCTTTTGCTCTTTACTAAAGGCAATCTGGTTTCAGTCAAAGCTATCCTGCAATTGCTGAGAGACTTTGAATTGCAATATGGGTTACCTTTGAGTATTGAGAAGACAAGCTTCTTCTCTGCTTGGAAGTATAAAGGATGAGACTGATCTAACTGAAGGAACCTTGCCAGTAAGATATTTAGGAGTACCTTTGTGCACAAAAAGGTTACTAAAGATGATTGTGTTGTCCTCTTGCATGCAATTAAAACCAAAATAAACTCTTGGGCCACCAAAGCTCTATCTTTTGCTGGGAGGCAACAACTACTTGATACAGTCATCATTGGTTTGACAAATTTCTGGTCCAGCTCCTTCATCATGTCAAAAGGACTTACAGAGGAAATCAACTCTCTATGTGGCAAATTTTTATGGAAAGGAAATATTGAAGTTAGATCATCAGCTAGAGTTTCTTGGGAGATAGTAACAAAAAGCAAAGTAGAGATCATCATTTAGATCATCATTTGGATCATATTCTTCAAAGAAGACTCAATCTGGTCCTCTTGGTTTATAAAGGAAGTTCTGGAAGATAGTATTGATAAGTTATAGGTTATAAACATGAAAAATAAACATTCTTGGTTGGCAAATCAGTTGCTTCTTCTGAGGGATCTAATCTATCATTGGATCAGGATTAAAGTCAGAAATAGAGAAAGATGCTACTTTTGGTCCTCAAACTGGTCTCCCTATGGGAAATTGTCAAACTACCTATCTCTAGATGGTTCATCAAGCACTGGTATTACCAATGGCTCTACATTAGCTGAGCTTTGTACATCGGGTTCCTGGTCTATTCCTCCAGCTAGATCAGAGGAGCAGGTCAATGTTCAGATGTTCCTATCTTCTATTGAGCTATCTGATCAGATGGACTCTTATGAATGGTGGCCAGATAATATAAAGGGCAATCATTATAAAACTCGACAAATTTATCTACTTTTAAAGGACAGAGCTCCAGATGTTACCTGGCATAAGGAGGTTTGGTTCTCCGGTGGAATTCCTAGGTATAAGTTCTTGACTTGGTTAATGGTGTTTAATCGTTGTCCAACCAAGGACAATATGCTCTCGTGGGGACTTTCTGTGGATTCTAAGTGTGTTATGTGCAATGTTCATCCGAAAAGTCGTGACCATCTCTTCTTTGACTGTGTCTACGGCTGGTCGATATGGCATGCTCTGGCTCTCAAGTTAGGTTTCCACTCTCCGCGGTAGTGGGCGCATATCCTTGATGCTCTCTCGGTTCCCAATTCCAGGGCCAAATCAAAGCTTCTCTGAATACTTTGGGAAGCCTCAATCTATCTCATCTGGTCTGAGCGAAACACTCGTATCCATCGACAAATCTTCATACCCCCATATTCGATCCGTAAGGAAGCTTTCCTTATTGTTAAAAATCGGATTTCAAGTCTTCGTTCTTCACAGCCAGATTTTGTTTCTCTGATGATGCAACTGTGGTTTTCGAACTAATCCACGAATCAGTGCTTCCTCCACTTTGGCGTTCCAGTCTCCTACAACTTGATTGAAATCGTTTGGATCCCTCTCTCCATTGTTCCCTCTTCACAGGTTTCCCGAGAACTAAACGAAAAACTCTTCATCTGCATGTTGCTTAACTGATCTACAAAGATCTGAAACCGCTTTTGGACTTCTGCAATTGATTCAAATGTGTGTTTATAATATTTGAATATTGGGCTATTTAGCCACTGGTCCTTTGGCCATGTAATATTTTATTTCTTGCAATTTCAATAGAAGGCTTTTCTCAACCAAAAAAAAAAATATTGGTTAACAAGATGAAGCAAGCAAGAGAACTATCAAAGAGACATTCTATGAAATCCAAAAAATTCTATCAAAGAGACATTCTATGAAACCCAGAACATACAAAGGCTCCAAACTTGAGGCAAGGCAGCTATTAGCAAAATTCTATGAAACCCAGAAAATTAGAACACAGTACACATAGATATACAAACCTACATATGTAGAGGAGAAACTCGTCTTTGTGGACACTGCTCGTCGAGGTAAAAGGGTACAAGAAAACAAACAGACTATCACATCAATGCAACACACGGTTAAGAACAAATCGTTGAAGAAATATATTCAAGAGCAAAATCATACAAAGGAAGAAACCCAGACTGTCACATCAATGCAACACACAGTTAAGAACAAATCGTTGAAGAAATATATTCAAGAGCAAAATCATACAAAGGAAGAAACCCATTTAGATGAGAAACCCATTTTTGAAATATGTTCAATTGTGTAAACTAATCTCAGAGTTACTCTGTCAGAGTAACATCGGAACATTGGATCCGATAGGAAGAAAACAGGAAGAGAAGCATACCTAACCGATGAGGATTGCTTGAATTCGGAGTCGGAGGAGCTCAGAGAATCTGGGCTGCGAAATAAAGAGTTTTGGGTGTATCGAAAAAAGCTCAAATACCGCAGAGCCTACAGAAAATGCAGAGCACATTTCTCCCGAATTGATAAATTAGAAAAAAAAATTTCCAAATTTATAAAACATAGATTTTTAAGTATTTTGGACCTACCAATATCCACATGGTCTAATCCATTTTTGACCGCGGGCGAATTTGGGTTTAGCCATTTAGACCACTTCATATATGGACCTGTCCATAACCGCCAATAATATTTTAGATCGGGCTAACCCATAGATATCCCGTCCAATTGACAGCTCTACGTAGAATCTCTAATGTCTTTGTAAGACTTGCAACATTTTTGTTTTTGTTCTCCTCGCAATATTTATGCAATGCCTTAATTTGAATCTCTCACATCCAGATAAATCCATCTTACATATTTTGTTTGTTTGTTTGCAAGAACACCAGCTCGTTTTCTGCATCAAAATTCTTCTTTATACTGTATAAAAGAAACATCTTGCTTGCCTCGTAATTTACAGAAATGCCACCGATGGATAAAATGGGCCAGTTCTCAAGTCCTTTTTCTAAGCCCATAATGTTAAATTTAAAACCCAATGGGCCTTTTCAATAAAATTTTATTTTCATTTGTAAACGATGCCGTTTAGCTAACCCCCAACGTCATGATCTCGACGTCTTTGCAAGATCTAAGCAAAATCTCTCTACCAAAAAATGCATAAACATTTAAAGAAGCAAACGAAGAAACAGTGAGGGAGAGATAGATGGCGAGCTTAACTAGTAAGCCTAGAAACTTCGGTGCGTACAGTCACTACGCCACTCCCTGCACCCGCACGCACCAGATTGGAGCTCTGTTCCTCGTCGTCTCTACCTTCTTCGTCACCAGGCTTTTCGATCAGTGGTTCTCCGACTCCAACTCCGTTACTCCGGCGATTGATCTCCGCCGTACTTATTCTTCCGGAATCACGGCTGATAACGGGATTCTACGGTGGCCCGAGCGAGGGTATGGATCCCACCTTTCGCTGAAGATCTACGTATATGACGAGAACGAGATCGACGGTCTGAAAGAGCTTATGTACGGTAGGGATGGTAGTGTTAAGACCACCGCATGCTTGAAAGGCCAATGGGGATCTCAGGTGACTTGATCTTCTTCGAAATCTCTCAGTTTCTGTTGTCGATTATCTTAATTTTACTTTGAATTAACTATTCAGTCTTAGAAAATGCAAATTACTCTCGAACTAGGTGATTCCTGGATTTAGCAAGTGTGAAATATGTTAGCTACTTGATCGCATGTTTGAGGATATAATTTTTATGAATCTTTCTTGGTTATGAATGTAATGATGATAGGTTAAAATTCACAAGTTGCTTCTGGAGTCCAAATTTAGGACAATTAAGAAAGATGAAGCGGATCTGTTCTTTGTGCCAGCTTATGTTAAATGCGTAAGAATGTTGGGAGGTCTTAATGACAAGGAGATCAATCAGACATATGTCAAGGTGAACCAAACCGTGTCACTCGCTGATTCAATTTGCAGATGCTGATGTTTTTTTGTTTCGATCTACGATGATACGTATGGTGGTTCATGTGTTCTCTGATACACTAGGTCTTGAGTCAAATGCCGTATTTCCGAAGATCTGGTGGTCGTGATCATATATTTGTGTTTCCGAGGTATACAACCTAATTGGTTTTTATTATGTGCTTCTGTAGAACTTGATCAATAAGTAAAATTGCTTTGGTGTATCAATTTATGCTATCATTTTTGTGCTACTGTAGTGGTGCTGGAGCTCACTTATTTAGGTCCTGGTCAACATTCATCAACCGTTCTATTATCCTCACTCCCGAGGTACTTAGTTTGCTTGCTGTTGAGGAACTTTTTGTAGTCTGGTTGTGAAGGGCTAATGTGAAAGTGATTATCTGCTCCATCTCCTTCTCTTTGCCTCTGACACCTAATTTTCATAAATTTTCTTGGAATTTGTTGATTGATTGGTAGCTTTGATTCCGAATCTTAAGACGGAAAAATGAAAATGCTACAATGATTATGGATGCAGGGTGACCGGACTGACAAGAAAGACACTACTGCCTTTAATACATGGAAAGATATAATCATACCAGGAAATGTTGATGATTCTATGACTAAAAAGGGACGACCCGATGTTCAGCCTTTGCCTCTGTCAAGGAGGAAGTATTTAGCAAATTATTTGGGTCGTGCGCAAGGGAAGGCTGGTAGACTTAAATTGATAGACCTCTCAAAGCAATATCCAGATAAGGTTAGTCTCACGTTATTTCTCCAAAAATTCCTCATACATTTTGTCATAAACCATCGACATGCTGCTTAAGCTATTGCATTTTCTTCATGGTCATCTTTTCCTTGCTTGCTTCTCATGAGTGGTTTTGTGAGCAGGTGGAATGTCCAGACTTGAAGTTCAGCGGAACCGAAAAGTTTGGAAGAACGACATATTTTGAACATCTTAGGAACGCCAAGTTTTGCCTCGCTCCTCGTGGGGAATCATCATGGACTCTTCGCTTTTACGAATCATTCTTTGTGGTCTGGTTTCTCATCTCTTTACCCAGACTTTTAATTTCACTTATAACTTGTCTTATGTGCTGTATTTTTGTGGTTTTCTTCGTTCAGGAATGTGTCCCAGTTCTCTTATCTGACCAAGCCGAGCTGCCTTTCCAGAATGTCGTCGACTATGCCCAAGTATCTATCAAATGGCCGTCAACTCGAATAGGCACAGAGCTTCTTGATTACTTGGCTTCAATACAAGGTAATAATAAGTTACTTCCGAACGGCTTTTTCTTTGATAAGATCAATGAATTTGCTCAGATTCTTGAGTCTTAAGACTTAGTTTTTCCTGGCATGCTTTTCAGATCGAGAGATAGAAGAAATGATAGCCCGTGGTCGGCAAATAAGGTGTTTGTTCGTGTACGGTCCAGATTCTTCACCGTGCAGTGCGGTTAAAGGGATTCTTTGGGAGCTTCAACGCAAAGTGAGACATTTCCACCAATCGACCGAGACGTTTTGGCTGCACAATGGCAGTTTTGTGAATAGAGAACTGGTCCAGTTCAGTAGCTGGAGACCTCCTATGCCTCTCCCGTGACTCGTGAGTGGTTTCTACATTCCACAAGAATCCCTCGTTTTTTTACTGAAAATCAATTGATACAGTTGAGTTTTTATGGTCTTTACACAAATAGATTCGTAGGTGAACTTGATTGTTTTGTACATACCACAAGAATCTCTATAATGAAATATATTTGACTAAAATTCGGACGAAACAAAATTTAATGGTTGCTCTCTTCGATATTTGTACGGTTTAAGGTACAAAAGAAACCAAATTTGAGCATCCTGTTAATACCGGTTTTGTTTCGATTCGGTTAAACGGAAACCAGTCTACGATAATCGTCTTTTAAAATTACTTTGGTTGGATGAAGAAGCTCCCTGGAAAAGAAACCAATCCATTCTCAGATCCTCGTCCGTGGCTTCTCCGAATGTTCACCTCATCATATGCGTATAAAGTCTTGTGGGCTTCGAAGAGTTGGAATCTTGTTGCTTGTAATACGATGATCAAGTGCATTGTGAGGAATAGTCATAGACTCATAGCGATGCTCTTAGGTTTTATAATCAAATCAAAGTGTTTGAAGATAACGCCTAACAGCTTCACTTTTCTTTTCTTTTGAGGTGTTTTCGAACATTTTAAGGGGCGATGGATGGGGAGATTTTGAAGATGGGTTTTCGTTCATCGGTTTTTGTGCTCAACACTCTTCTGGACTTTTATTTGAAATGTGGAGGAAGTTCGGGTCTTGCTCGCCGAGTGTTTGATGAAATGCCTGAGAGAGCTGTAGTTTCGTGGAATTCTATGATTGGAGCATATACGACTCGAGGTGAGTTTGAAATTGCGCTTGGATTGTTCGAGAATATGCCTGAGAGGAATATTGTAACATGGAACTATGTTGTTTCGGGATTGTCTAGAGCTGGGAATATGGAATTAGCCCTCTCGGTTTTTGAGAGAATGCCGGAGGTTTCTTGGTATTTAATGATCCCTGGATTCTTAAAGCTAAGGTGATATGAGGTCTGCGCAATCGATTTTCAATCATATGCCTGAGAAATCTGTTGTCTCGTGGAGGCTCCTGATAACCCGATATAGTTTCAACAAAGATGTCAAATCAGCCAGTTCCATCAAACGCCTGTATAAAAACGTGCTCTCATGGAATGCTATGATTGCAGGATATGCTCATACCTACATGTTCGATGAAGCTCTTGCCTTATTCCGCAGAATGTTGATTGATGGAAAGTGAAAGCCTAATCAAACAACTCTTATCGCCTTACTCTCTGCATGCTCTCATCTTAGTTCGAAGTGTCGACTGCTCTAGGTAATGCTTTAATCGACATGTTTGCAAAATGCGGAGATGTGGATGGTGCAAAAGAAGTCTTTGACAGTATGGAGCATCGGAAATGTATAATTACATGGACAACGATGGTTTCAGGTTTATCTGTTAATGGTCGCTGCAAAGAAGCTATTGATCTCTTTGATAGAATGTGTCAAGTAGTTAAACCCGATGATGTCCTCTTCATCTCTGTACTTTCAGCTTGCACACATGGAAGGCTAGTAGAAAAAGGTAGGAAGGTATTTGACTTTATGGTAACAGAATACCAAATTCAGCCTCGTATTGAGCATTACGGTTGCATGGTTGATCTTCTTGGCCGAGCAGGGAAGCTAGAAGAAGCAATACAGTTCATAGAAAATATGCATCTGAAATCGAACGCCGTCATTCGGGCCACGTTGCTTAGTTCTTGCAAGATTCATGGAGATGCTAAATTATTAAAAGAAGTTACAAGAAAGATTCTCGATCAGAAGCCGTCGAATACAGGCTACTTGACATTAATTTCTAATTTGGGTGCTTCTGCGGGGAAATGGGAGCATTCTTCGAGCCATCGCAACTCAATGATAGAACAATGATAGAGCATTTGGAAAAGGTTCCTGGAAGCAGCTTGATTCAGATTGATAATTGTGTCCATGAATTTATCGACAAGGACACGAGGCACCAAGAAAGAAACAGGATATATCATGTGTTAGAAAGGGCACTTGAAAGAAACGTGATGTGGAACTAGATTCTGTGCATTCATCACTACCTGAATGCCGCAAAAGCATCTCTCATGGTAATGATCTAAGATTTAGCAGACTGGCCAGAACCGGTAAGTTTACTCGCAGATAAATCAAGAAGGCAGAGTAATTTGTTACAGACTGGTTTTAGAGATCAGAGTCAAATCCGCAAATCGATCAAGCACAGTGAATACTATACAGATATTCTACTGGTAACTATATTACCTGCATATTGATCTAGACGGATCAAAGGAAACTGAGTTTTTGTTTCGGCCGACATATGATTTGGCTGAACAGAAGGAACCAGATTGATGAAAGAGACTCTTGTCTGTAAGAAGGACAAAAGTTTTGTTACAGTAATCTACCGACAAGGAACCAATAATATAATCTCATGAAACAGAGTTCCACACGTAAATGATCATTCCATGTTTCTGTTAATCAACCTTTTTATCAGAATGTGTCCAAATCTGTTTTCTTGGAGTGGTCGAAAAACAAGCCTCCGTGTATGCACAGCTCACCACAGCAAATAGGAACTTTCTATTTTCAGGTAATATACAAAGCTTTATATATGTGGTTATGAAACAACAGAGATTTGACATCTTCCTAACAATTACTCTGCTTTTCGGTTAATCGATTGTGTATTGTTTGCAGCAGTCTTTTGCAAATGGCATATATATCGAAAGCATTAAAAAGTTGAAGAATTTTTCTGAATGATCTTGTAACTTTGTGATGATGATAAGACTTGTATTTTTTTGGTGGTTACTATAAGTCCATTAATACAAGAGGATCATTAGGAGGTAGAGGCCAAAAGTGTAGGTAAGAACTTAGAAGAGTGCAATGACATTATTATTATAATTTACATTCCAAGGTGCAAAGTTTTCAAAGAAAAGCAATTATGGAAAGTTAGAAAGGTCGAGAAGAGAGCCCTACCCTATCGGGCAAGCAAATATTTAATTCTGAGAAGTTATATCTTCATAAAAATGTGTCCTCCATCGATGAATGTAACTATGTAAGTACCCTTCTTCTACGTATACATCGCTTTCTTTTGATTCGATCGTATCAAGAAAAAAGAAAAAGAAAAAAAAAAGTTATCTGTTGAATTGTTACATCAAGATTGAAGACTGAAATAAAGAGATTGTGTACATTTATTGATTGTCTCTAGAGTTTATCTATTGAGGTAGTAGAAGTTTCGTTTGATCACTCGCATTTGGCAAACCAATCTACGTTTTTTTTAGTATTTGCACCCTATGATAATGAAAAACGTGGTATTTAAGAAAATGAAAAGGTATGTTCATTGTCCAAGTGAACAAAAATGAATATCGACCATTTTTGGCGATAAAAATTAAAGTATAATTGTGTATATACAATCTAAACCAAATTGAAAGGAATATAAAAATATGTATTAACTTTTTGTTAACCGGGTAGAAAATGGACCGAAAACAGAGTAATTTCCAATGCATATAGAAAACGGAATATTCTTAACACTGAAAACATCTACCATAGCTAAAAACGATTCCAATTTCATTCTCTCTAGCCTAACCTAGAAGACAAATTCTCTTCTTCTCGACCAAACCAACCACAATACAACACGGTACTTCTTGGTTAAATATTAAATATCAACCTTTATATAATAAAGAAAGAGTTGTATTCAGCTTGTTCCATTCATTCTGATTTTTGGGTATTAACGATCGTTTCTAACAAAAAGAACACAATAATGGTGGTCCAATTTTTGTAACAACCAAACTTATAAACAAAAAAAAATGTCTGGAAAAGGAAAGAGCTACATGACTCGTGAAGAGCTGTGCCATGCCCATGTGGTGTTGATACGATTCGTATCCTGACGTCATCATTTCACTTTTTTTTTTTAATTATTATTATTATTTCTTTTCCTTCTGTGGTTTCACTCTTTTGCTTTCAATCATTAACGTGGGACTCAAACCGAACCTCAAATGGCGTTTTTCTCTATTTTGGTGATAATTTTGTGTATGTAGTTATAGTAGTAACGTTACTTAACCAACAAATTATTGACCCATAGTTTTGATATATCATGGTTTAAAACCATAATATTCATCATATTATCGAGTCTTTTCTATGTTTTATAGTCTTTACAGGTTGAAACATGTTTGGATGGAGTATAAGGCATAAAGAGCAAGAAATGGTTGCAAGCAGATATGTGAAGATGCATGATCTTGCGGAAAAGTCAGAAATTCGGCACTCGTCTAATACGTTTCCACCAATGGATCGACCTGATATTTTGACACAGGATAGAGCGTCGAGTTATCTTTCGTTTGGAAGTAATTTGAGGTCATTCCAACGGTGCGATCGAAAGTTATGAAAGTTTTAGTGAAGACATGTCCGTCTGGCGAGCAAAAGAAACATGTGCAAAAAAAAAGAAAATTTCGGTTTTTCCTTATTGGGCTTAGCTTTGCCAGAGATTTCGACCAGAATATTATTAGACCTATTTATATGTTATTTTTATCCATTGTTTAGGCTACACTTTTATTTTTTTCACAAGTTTTTACAAACAATTTATTATTCTATTCAGACTTTTGGTTTTCTGAAATTTGTAAGCTTTGAGGGAGACGAAGCTCTGACTCTACATCTCTTGAGAAGATTTCTGAACCCCTTTGGATTTCTATTTATTTGATTATGAGTTTTTCTTCATCTCCTTCTTGTTTCTCTGCATCCATGCCTGAGTAGTTTCATAGTTAGGTTTAGGGTTTCAAGGGAATTTATGAATCATCGAATCAAACATAGATAGGGTTTTATCATCTTGTCTTCACCTATCGTTGTTCTCATTGCTTAGATTAAATTTAATCTCTGATTTTAGGTTTAATCTATTCATCAAAAGTGTTATAGATTGCTTGATAGAACATAGGTGAGCAAATTGTCCTTAGCCAACGAAAGCTGATGTTAAGGCAATTTGTGAACATATCAAACCTTCTCGTTAATGCTTGTTTAGAATTCTAAGATCAAACGACAGTTTAGATTCTTAGGTTACTAGATAAAGTAATTGATACCACGACAGTGGATTGGTTAAACATTCATGTTTGAGTTTAAGACTGCATTTATTATTCCCTGAATAATTGTCTGATTCATGATCTTTGAATTCCTGCGAATTGCCCTAAACTTAACGCTTGTTTTTTTAATTGATTTCACACAGTTTAATTTGCTATTTTCATTTATTATTGCTACCAACATTCATATTGCCATCTTAGCTTAACTTCATTCATAATAATTCGTAGTGTTTCACTTGGTTCTCGTGGATTCGATCCCTAAATACTACTTCGTTTGCTGTGCACTTACAGTGATATTTTAAAATTAAACTCTATGTACGGATTGTGTTGTAACAACAACATGTTTTTCTTTATTCTCTTAAAACAAGTAGTACAGTAATAAACTTTAATATTTTTAATAAAAGTATCAGATTGTGTGCTACTTTGTGAAAGCACAATAATCCTCACATTTACATTTTATATTTGGGATTTAAACATAAAACTGTACATGCAAAATAACGTCGAAAACAAATTTTAAAGGTTTTCACTCAAAATTGAGAAGAGTATATAAAAACATCTCTAATCTATTACATCATTTTTTACATCAAAATTGTGTAACTTAAAAATGATATTGGATTTTTTTTTCAATATATTACACCATTTTTTATAAAAAAAAATATTTTAAGTATATTTCTCTTTTTCAATTTCGTTATTAATTGTTAATAAAATAATTTATCTTTAAAATTTACGAAGGTCAACTATTTTTTATTTATTTTAAATTTCCATAAATTATGATATTATTTAAATTTAACATTTATTCTATAAAAAAAATACATTACATCATATAAAATAACAAAACATATTAAATTTTAATTTAATTATCACTATTTATATACCATAAATGATCAATTAACGCATTTCAAAGTAAAAAATGAGCGTCTTTATCTTTGATTTTTCTAAATCGAGTAAGAAATTCTTGGAACCGGATATTATCATCATCGGCTATTTTGACCTCCAGAGATGGAGATCGCACTCATCTTTGGTTATCATGTTGTGTAAAATTACACATGTAGTCATTATGTCATGTATGTAAAACATTATTTTTCCAAAAACCGGTATTTTCACAATAGCAAAACAAGATTGGAGAACTCCGAACGCACGTTCTACGTCTTACCTATAACAACAAAATATTATTTATATAAAATTTTGAAATATTGAAAAAATAAAAAATGTGTAAATATTCACCTAATTTATCTCTTTGTACATAGATTTTGTACATATAAAGTTTATCTATAAATTTATCTTGATTTTTATAATAATCAATTTTAAAATTTAAAATATGAAGGACATTTTAATAAATAAAAAAGTTCAACACCAAAATGGTGTAAGAAATAATATTACACCATATTTGATGTAAAAAATGGGTTTACACCATTTTGATGTTAGAAATGATGTTGAATTAAAGAAGATTTTACACCAAAAAAGAATTTGGTATATGATTTGGTGTTGGGTTGGACATATTCTAAAGTTTGTGTGTTGCACACTACATCATCTAGCTATCACAGTCATCTACTGTGCTACATTTTTGTTTTTGTCTACATTACGTATAATTTATAGGTCACTTTGTTCTAGGTAAATATCAGAATCTCAACAAATCTTGATGTAGCTAACGACACAAAACAACAATCTGGGGTTTGATGAAGTCTGTCATTTGATAAATGCGATACAAGAAAGTATAGTATTTTTCTTTACCATTTGGAGAATAACACGATAGATTTTTAAAAATTTAGCTACTGCATCATGGCATATGGCTATATTGTTTTCTTAAACTATACGTATTAAAAATATCTAATGAACATGCGAGAACAGCCAATTTCATGATTTTTGTCATAGACTAAAACAACCATTTAGCTCATCTTCCATAATTAACTCAACTGCCGACGTTGATCCATTAACCTTGGCCTCACAATCGAACCGAATTAAATTTTATTGGTTATAGTCCGGTTTAAATTATCAGGAACCGATGGTTTGGGTCGAACAGAATAAACTATATAGAACTCGTGGTGAATGGTGACTAGAAAACATTTCAGCAAGATAACACTACTGAAGAGCAGCATGCGCTGTGGTTCAGTGGCATATATAGAATAACTGAAATTTATTGAAACCGTTTGTAAAATTCTAAAACAACATTAGGTGGAGGAGAATATATAAATAAATAGATATGAGGAAATCTGATCATAAACTTTTGTTCGTTTCGATTTAATTGTCTTTAAATTTTTTTTTTACACATATAACGGTTGTTTCCCAATTGGAACGCTACTTAATGACAAAAAAATTTAATGATTTAATGTAAGTTTGTTCGGTTTGGTTCCGTTTCATGTAACCAGAAAGTTTTAAATTTCATGTAACCAGAAACTTTTAAAGTTGTGGAATTTTATCCACAATCTCTATTAACTGTTTAAAAAAAAATCGTGAAAAAGAATATCAACCAGCCACTGCAACCGCAAAAAATGCAGCAGGGTAGACTCACATATATACGTCACGCTCTGAACACTCTGCCTTGTTCAGAAGCTACTTAGTCGCAAAAATACAGTTTAGCAAAGTTTTTTTTTTTTGGTGTGTGTTTATTTCGCTTTTCTATAACAAAATCGTTTATTTCTTAGGAGAAAAGAAAAAACACAAAAATCGTCACAATGGCGCTACCTGAAAGCAATGTCGATCCAAAGGGTCAGGTTCACTTTTCGAGGATGAACAAAAACACGTAACATTTCAAACGATTAAAAAAAAAAATCGTTTCCAAATATAAATCCAACAATAAAGAGAAATCTGTATAGAGTATATTCAAAATTATGAGATAATTTTTAGAAATATTTTTATTAATTTTTTTTCAACATTACTTCTTAATCTTAAAGATATGATCTTGCACTCAATGATAACAAAAATCTATATTTATATATGTGTATATAAATATTTTTGATATTATTCAGACCGTCTCACACATATTCTCCACCGCATTATCACAATCTTAGGTTTTGACTAATAAACAATTGAGAATACAAAAAATGGATTAAAAAGTTAAAAAAAAAAAATTACATGAACCGATTATAATCAACGTAATCTTTCCCACCATTTAAACGTAGAGGGAGATTTTCATATAGCAAAAAGACAAAACAACATTTTGATAACAAATAAAAACTTTACTCCATTCCATTTTACTCTAAACCACTTTCCATCTTTTTACTCTCAATTATTTATCAGTCACAACGTTAGTCTTTATTATTATCCAAAATTGACCCAATACTTAAAAAAAAAAAAAAAAAAAACAAGCTCTCATGTAAAAGAAGAAAAAAAATTCAATAACACAAATTTATTGGGCCCTCTTTTAATTTTTTTTTGTCTTGGGTCTTTCGCGGTGAAGCGGTTGGCACACGCTGATTCTCCATATATACCTGAGGAAGACGCTTTGCCGATAGAAAACACTCACCTCATTTTCTCTCACTTTCTTCTCTCTGCTTACAAACAAGAAAAAAAAGAGAAATCTTTAGTCGCTTTAAAGATCAAAGATGAACATCGCTCACACCATCTTCGGCGTTTTCGGTAACCCATTTCCCTCAATCCTCTCTCTCTCTTTCTTCTTTCTCCATGAGATTAATATCACTGAGATTATCGATTTGGTCGTTTTCTGCTTTTACAGGAAATGCAACTGCTCTGTTTCTCTTCTTGGCTCCTTCGTACGTATTCATCTTCTCTCTCTCTCTCTCCTCCTCCTTTTTCTTAACACTCTTTTCTCGTGAACCCATTTTTGATTCTTTCAACTTCTGGGCCTAAATTTGTTCTTTATGTTCTGGGAATTTCATATAGAATGATGTTTTCGGTTGATTAACTAAGAAAAACTCAAGATTCGTTTCTTTTGATTTGTTCATTAAAATGAAATTAGGATAACGTTCAAGAGAATCATCAAGAACAAATCTACTGAACAATTCTCTGGTATTCCTTACCCTATGACTCTCCTCAACTGTCTCCTCTCCGCCTGGTAACAAAAAAAAACTGACTCTTGAAATCTTAAAACGGTTTTTAATCTTCCATTAGTGTAAAATCACGACCCAACTCTGTTTCTTGGGTTTCCTCTGTTTTGGTCAGGTACGGACTTCCCTTTGTGTCAAAAGACAACACACTTGTGAGCACAATCAATGGAACAGGAGCAGTAATCGAGACAATCTATGTGTTGATCTTTCTTTTCTATGCACCAAAGAAGGAAAAAGCTAAGATCTTTGGTGTCTTCACTTGCGTATTGGCCGTATTCGCAACGGTTGCTCTCGTCTCTCTCTTTGCCCTCCATGGAAACGCTAGAAAACTCTTCTGTGGTATTGCAGCCACAGTTTTCTCCATCATCATGTACGCTTCTCCACTCTCAATCATGGTAAGCAAAAACAAAAGAAATCAAGATTTGGGTCTCTTCAATTTTTGATGAAATCAATTTTGTTGATTTTTCATGTTCTCAATTTGTGGTGTTTGGTTTTGATAAACAGAGATTGGTGATAAAGACGAAGAGTGTAGAGTATATGCCATTCTTTTTGTCTCTCTTTGTGTTCCTCTGTGGTACTTCGTGGTTCGTCTATGGTCTAATCGGTCGTGACCCTTTTGTTGCAGTAAGTTAATTTTCTCCTTTTTTTCTTGTTTGTCTTTGGCAAAAAAACTTGATTTTTGACCTTTTTTTTTGGGTTTTCTTTTGTGAAGATCCCAAATGGGTTTGGATGTGCTTTAGGGACACTTCAATTGATTCTCTACTTCATCTACTGTGGAAACAAAGGCGAGAAATCTGCAGATGCTGAAAAAGATGAGAAATCGGTGGAGATGAAAGGTGAAGAGAAGCAAAATGTGGTTAATGGAAAGCAAGACCAGAAAGTTTAAAGCTTTTTTAGGATTTGTTCTGTGGATTTCGTATTAACTCTTGTTGATTAGAGTTTTTGCTTTTGCTTTTGTTGGGATGTAAAAAACGATGCTGAAACAAAAATGTAAGATTCCTAATTTCTTACTGATAAGTGATAACGAGTGATTGAAGAAGAAGATGACTTTAATGGGTCTAATGGGCTCATGGGTTTAAAACTGAAAAGCCCAATCACAAATGAGTCCATCAATTTTGTTCATGCAGGGAAGAATTCAACAAAAATACACAATTCAATTTCTAATTTTGATAAACTGACTCAATTCTCAGATATCAAAAAATAGTAAAATGGTATTGAGAGCTCAAAAATTTGGTCGCTCGCCTCTAAAGTTGGAAGAGCTAATCAATGTCGTGCGTAGATTCAGAGAAAGGCTTGAGGCGAATAGTAAAAATATATGGCTTTTTTTTTAATCGCAAAAGTTTTTATTCTATTTAAACATATGTTTTTTCTGTAGTTGTTATATATCATTGAAAGTTTTATTTCCAAACAAAATATGATTTTAAAGCATCATATCTTAAAATATGTATAGTTATTATTTTTCACAAAATTATAATTTCATAACATCTTTTCAATGTATGCAAAAAAAAAATTATCTCACGTGAATAGTAGTATGTATATGTAAATATTTATGATATTTAGTTAAAAATGAACTTTGAAAAACATACATATATTTTTGATAAGACATTTTTCAAAATATGAGATATATAAAATCTAAAATTTAATCATGCGATCTAATTAAAGTAGTTAAAAAGTAAAAAAAAAAAAATTAAAATAACATAACCAATTAAAACAAACAATTTTAGAAATGTGGCCTTTAATTTTACAAATAATTTAAGTGGCCTAAGGCAATTGCCTTATTGGTAACAAAGGATGCACGGCTCTGGAGCTAATGATCGTCTTCAAATTGATCTTTTCTGAAATTTATTCAATGGAGTTTCCGGTTAATGTCCATGATTGTAACCGTTTATGTTATCTTTACACTGCTTTGTAGTTTCCGACTCTTTGGCAAGAGTTTCGGGTCTCCTATATTTTAAGATTAATGAAGTTTGTTTGTACAAAAAAATAAAAAAAAAGTAAACTGGTATTGAACCATAACAATGTTTCACAAGTTTAAGAAACAAAAACTCTACTTTTTTATATAAAAGAAAGGAAAAGAAAAAAATTGTTCCATAAGTGTTAGATCAGCTTTATAACCTGTGATCATCCCTGATCCCTAGTAATAATACATGGAGATGATTTAAGCAGTTACAATAACCCAAGATTACAAATAAAAACATAACAGTTTTTGTTTATGAAACATAGCGACTATGTTTACTAGTATATCATTTTACCTCCAAGCTGAAGCAACGATTAAGCTTTTCTCCTCCCAGCAAAAATGGAGCTCACCCATTTCTTCTTTAAGCTTGTACCTATTGCAATATTGTTGCTTTATGAGGTTCTGTAAATTGCTGGTTACTCTAGAACTCATTGGTCTTGAATTGAATCCCGCCATCATCATCCTCGCTCTCCATTTTCCGGCAGCCTCGTATCTCTCTATCCGTTCTTCTCCTTCGCAAGCAACAATGTTGACTATGTCTCTAGCAAGACACTGTCTTTCTACGTTCATCCTCTCTTGGCTTTCTCTCGGAAGTGTCATGTCTAGAGACTCGAAAACCGCTGAGTAGTACTCGTAAGCCTCAATGAATCTGGAGAAGAACGGTGAAGTGTTTGTGTTCACGTCTTGTTCAACGACTGTGACGAGCTTCGGGTTTAAGCTTTTCACCATGTGGAGTAGCTCGTCCCGCAGGTTTACTGTTGTGACGCTCTCGTCAGGCATGTGGTGAAGCTGGAACGCAAAGTTCACAATTAAGGTTTCTCCGGGTTTGCAACCGAGTGTCGATGGAGAGACAATCGAAGTCTTTGAAGGCACTGC
This sequence comes from Pseudoturritis turrita, assembly GCA_900406555.1. NCBI lineage: Eukaryota > Viridiplantae > Streptophyta > Magnoliopsida > Brassicales > Brassicaceae > Pseudoturritis > Pseudoturritis turrita. The sequence continues at coordinate 243,258 of OVBL01000487.1, forward strand.
TTTGAATTTGAAGGATACTCCATGATCCTCTGCAAATTGCTCGAGTCTTAAACCGATGATTCTTAATCCTCCGATCGAGCGTTGGACTGATTCAGGGTCATCAATTCCAGTTAACCTCAGGCGAGGACGTTTGCCTGGTAGCTCAGCAACTGTTTGTATCAGGCTCATGTATTGGTTCCCTTGGTTTATATCGAAATCGATTATGTGAACCTCTTCTTCACCTTTAATTGCTTCGAGTATCGCACCGTTAGCAGCTAAAAACCCGAATTTGAAACAAGGGCAAACCTCAAAGAGGACTTGCATAGCTGCTAGCCTCTCATCAGAAGGAGGCTCTTTGCATTTCAATGCTCTGTAGAGGAATTTCCCTGAAGCAGCCATTCTTGCAGCTAGACCTTCAACCATGTAAGCTGCGATTCTCTGAGAAGGATCTCCTTGGATCGAAACAATCTGCCTCAGCTCATTCACCATTGACAAAGCTTCTTCTGATTTTCCTTCCGATAGAGCACGTGCACAAGATATCAAGATTTGCTTCGGAGTAGATTGTGACACCACTTCTTTGCTACTTACATGAGAGTTGGAATCTGCAGATGATGATTCTTTGGGTGAGTCCTGATGCTGTTCGCTTTCGTTTTGGTAAGACCATTCGTTGTCAATCTCCATCAGATGATCTATTCCAATCATTTTATCGTCTTCATCGTCAAGAAGCGCTCTTTCAAGTTCTTGAATCTTTGATCTCATTTGCTCATCGTCAAACTCCTCCACCACATCCATGCTCGGACTTTGAAATCCCGCTTGGTAACCTCCAAACAGCATTGTAGACGATGCAGAGGTTGAGTCAAACGGCAACTGAAATTCCATGGAGCATCCAAGAACCGGTCTTGGCTGATAAGGAAATGAATCCAATGATCCAAATGAGCTAACCGAAGCACCGGAGCCAATAGGGTGTTGTACATACTCATCTGTTGGCGAATCGAGAAAGTACTTCTCATAACTTTGGCTTGGGTAAGAATCATCAGTCAAGCAAGTGTTCTTGGACCTGTCTGGATCAAAGATTTGAGCAGAAGTGACACCACTGTTGTTACCATTCTCATTCAACGAGTAAAGCTTCGGGTTCCTATATGACGTAGCGGATGGCTCAGCTGACCTAACCAATGACATGACTCTAGCTTTGATATGTTCTCGAACCACAGTTTGTTCCACCATTCAGCTGCAACGCAACTATAATGTTCCCCACATGTTAGATTCTTCTTAAAATGTCACACACAGAAAACATCAAAGCCAATGTGATTATAACAAAAGCTTATTGAATCATGCAGTAACCCAAAGAGATCTTCCCTAAAGATTAAGCCTTTGTTACCATACGTCTATATCATCATAGACAAGACCAAATACGGAGCTTTATGATCCAAATCTCATCAAAATAGTGATCTGAGTCTCCAAAGCAACTTAATCATCATCCAAATCCACTGAGAATTGAAAAGAATCATGTAACTCCCACCAAATTCATGTTAAGTTTCTTCCTTTGATACCTAATAAATCTATGCAATACTCAAAGACCATAACCGATTAACCAAGAAATTTCTTCCAGAGTCGCAATCAGAGATCTATATTTCGATTGCAAATTGAGTGATTAGGGCTTAGAGTAAAGCATAAGAAGAACAAGTTAGCGAGAATCTAGAGATAATTGAGCAAATCCGAAACAAAACAATCAAGGATTAAAGGACCAGGAAACAAAAAAAACTCGGTTGTTGAAGTCAATTACCAGGAGAGATTTAGAGAGCGCAAAAAGGGTCTTCTTTGATTCTGGAGATGCCCAAAATGAGATTGACAAGAGGAAATCTGATAAAACCGTAGGAAAAGCCAAAGGAAGAAAGAGAGATAGCCTCAAAGGTTTGACCTTTTTGGGTCACACTGTTTACACAGAAGAAGACAGAAAATGATAAAAACTGATCTTATTATGGTTTTTGTCTCTGTGCCTGTGGTCTTTGTTTAAAGAAGATGCAGACTTTTAAAGACTGTGTGGTGTTAGGTTTTAGTTGAAAAACAAGTTTCAGGATTTGTAAGAAAAGACAAAAGAGAGAGAGAGATTGAGCAAAAATGAAGATTGGTCTGAAGGGGGGATTTTGTCTGATTTCTCCTGGATTTGGTAAATTGCTTACATGAATTTATAAATTCATCGAACCATAATTTTTAAGAAATAGTAGTAAAAAGTAAATAATGAGTAAATAAATTAAAATGTTAAATATCTCACTGGGAAAGAGCAAGTTCCGTGTCCGTTTTGGTTTTGTTCTGTTGACCATCACTTGTTTTTTTTTTTTTTGGGTAATATTTGATTTATTTAATTTAATAATAAGAAAAAATATTAGCCGTTGGATATGCCTGGAAACTAATGACGGAAGCGATCGTGGGGTGACGAAGGTGCGTACGACAGTTTCCACTAATTGACATTTGTTTTTTAAATAATTCGCGATTTCATGCTGTGTTAGTGCAGTTTAACGTGTTGATTCTTAAAATGAAATATTCAAACGCTCTCTTTTTTTCTTTGTCAACTTGGGACAAAAAGTATTTTTGTTTTACCAGAAAATTGCTGTTGTATTACCTGGTCTCCCTATTATTAAATATCTCACTGGATAGAAATTACTGTTGTTTTTCTTAAAAATTAAAATACCAAAACTAGAACAAAGAATTATCAATCCGAAAACCACATTTTTTTTCAACATTCGAATACCATTTGTTATTATTTAAAAAATTGCCATTACTTATTGATTTTTTTTTTAAATACCGCAAAACAATTTTAAGATAAATTCTAAAAAAAAATTCTTTAAAAAAAAAACAATTTAAAGATAATTTCTCAGCTTTGGTTTGGCCGTTTCAAGGTCTCCTCGATATCTTTTATCAAGAGTGTTCCACGAGTTTAAGTTCTGTTTTGGTTTGTTGTGTTGATCGATTATCAGGTTTATTCGGAATTTTTTTTTATTCAGTTTATGTTTGGTTTTCTCCTTGCTTTGTAATGTTGTTGTCGTTAGATTCCCTTTTGTAAGGCATAGTCTCCGGAAAATCTTGTTTTCTGCCGGCTTAGTTTTCGGGATCGTTTATCGTCCGCTGGCTTTGTATTTCAACTTGAAAATCTAATAAAATCAACCAGATGACAAAAATAAAAATAAATTTTCAACTCAAGTTTAAGATTTTTTTAAAAGTTTTAATAAATAAAAAATCAAATTATTTTTATTTGTGCGTGTCATTTTTACATACATTATCCTCATCTTCTCTAATATCGTTTTAATATTTATCGGATATTTTCAAAGAACAATCATTTTAAATTGTTTTAGACTCTTTAAACATTTAAAAATTCATTTAAATTTTTGTAGTTTTTATAATATCGTATATTAATTTATATTATATTATGTTATTTATTTAAATCACATGCAAAAAAGACACACCATTTATTTAAGGTTGTTGTAATTACCAATATTGATCAATTTTTTTGTTGTTTACCAAATAAACTTTACTTATCAATAGAAGTTTCCAAATTTTAATGGGACATACGAAAGTCTCCAGGTAAAATGACTATTTAACGCATAACCAGTGAAATGATCATTAATCAATGTGTAAAGAATCCAATAACATTTTGTTTATTTTATTTTAAAAGAAAATTTGGTTGGATAGCCAAAAGAAAAAAACTATAATTTAAAAACTAATCAAAATTTCTTATATGGTAAAATTCTAACCCTTAAATCTATAAATTTTAGTTAGTTTTTTGTTTTTTATTTTTGTTATTCCACAAATTAATCTTTTATTTTAACCAGAAAAAATTGTTTATTTTAAATATGGTGAAGACACTGAGGAAAAAAAAAATATATATATGGTGAAGACCCTTAAATATTTGACGCAGTCTTGATCAACCTTATCCTCGCAATTACCCTCATAGGAAGACTTCTCTATCTCGTTTTTGTTAAAGAAGACTTCTCTATCTCTCTCTCAATCTTATCCACTACGTAACTTCTATTTATATTTGATACAACTATAAAACCTTTATTTCCATTTTATTTGAACTAAATATACATGGATATCTCAGCACGCTATTATATATTCAACCAATATATATATATTAGATTTTGACTTGCGCCAAAAGCACTAAAATATTTAATAAATTAAATAATTTATTTTAAGATTTAGTATATACTTTAAAACATATACACATCAAAAATTTGTAATTATTTTTCGGAATTCTGAAAAAATATTATTTATCAAATCTCTTAAATTTGAGAGAATTGATATTTACTATACGTGATTGTAATTACTTTTATAATTTAAAACGTTAAATAAATATATTTAGTACTATTAGTTGTGGCATCCCCATTCCCCAATATAAACAACAATAATTTGTATTAGTCCAAATGATATGTTACGATGGATCTATTATTCTTTAACCAATTTGGATTAGCGACATGCATTTAGATCATTTTTCTAATGTTATATATGACGTCGGTTTTTTTTTAATAAATTATTGAAGTATCTTTGAATTTACTTTTTAATTGTCACATCAACTATTTTATGTGAATATCTTTATAATTAATATATATGATGTTATATAACATTTAAAATTAAAAATCCTACGTTTTAATTGGATTTAAATTGATAACACTTGTATTTATGAATTTATGTTAAAAATTAATGAAAATATGTAGAAATTTCTACCATGGTATATAAAATTAGTTGAAATATTTTGATTGGTTAATTTAATTAATGTATTCCTTAAAATTCTCATTAAGTAATACATAGAATTTTTTCTTAGAGTTTTTTCAATTAATATATAGGATATATAAAATATAATTTTCATATGGAAATTATACACCCCATTGACTAAATGTGCTTTTTGTCTTACGCTATAACCATTGGAATTCAAATGGAAGTTTCTTTAAACTAATGATGTTACAAGCTATGGTTGGCTAATGGGTTTTTCTTTTGACGAAGGTATTAAAGTGTGAATGGAATAATAATCTTCTGCAGTTTTATTTAAGTAACTGAAGTTTAACAAATTAAAACCTGTTTTGGAATTCAAGATTATCATGAAAGCTTGTTAAAAACCCAATTGAGGCTTTTTTTTCTTCTGAATTTGTAGTCGCATTTACTACAAATATCTCTAACCTCATATTTATGTGTTTTAACACAAATATACGTGGAAATTTACATTTACGAGTCGACTCACATCTATATGCTTATGTGATACGGATGGTGTACATATGTTAATTAGGTTTAATTCTTCATATTTTATGTATTAAGAAAAGATTATCACTAGGGAGTGGGATGTTTGGTCCTAAACACGCATGCAAATCCGGATGTGCTATGAAATTGTGTTTTGGGTTCATATTCACAAGTCTCCGACAGCATGTCCCATGATTTTAAAAGCTCTAATAATTTAGTCATTATTAATTAGATTCATATAGTAGAAGACATATCAAAGTCTTGCAGACAAAATCTAAATAATCTCCATTTCACTAATTCATTAGATAAGAGAAATAATTGAAAAATACACGTGTTGTCTATATAAAATTACTTTTTATATAGTAAATTTTATCATCTTATTCTTTATCCTCCATATCTTAGGATCTAATCATCTAACGCATATAAGCAATACCGAAAAAGGGGATATAAGAAGTCAAAAAAGCTTTGATGAAGTCCTCGAATGATCATTATTTTAGAACGAATAACAAAGTGTTATTAAATTGTGGAGTATATAAGGGATTTCAAACTTGAAAATTTTCAGCTGACCATAATCGTAATGGGTTCTGATTTCTAATTTTCCATGGTATATATCTATGCAGGCCCATATTCGGCCCATGTATTCAATTCTCATTCTTGCTCATGCTCAAGATTCAAGACATGCGTAGTGAGGAATTCCCAGCACCGATCGAGTGGGCAACATGCTTGATTTAAGTTGGAAGATTTTAGCGGACCAATATGTATCGAATTGATCTCTACCGTCTATTATGAACTTGTATTTTTACAAATAGGATGAAACCATCGTATTTACAGAGTCGAGTTTTGATGATCGGAAAATGACTATTTTTTTGTTATCATTCCTGGATAGAAGAGATGGTGGATCAAATGTCCAGATTTGAACTTATAAGATAAAAGTGGATCATGTTTAACTTGGCCACATGAAAGGGATATAGCTCAGTCGGTAAAGTTTTGCTCTTGCAGTTGGGTCGTTGCGATCTTAAGATCACGGATTGGATGTCTAATTGTCCTAACATTTACAAAATACCACATATTTCCATTGCATATGGTTTTTCAAGAAAAACTCAAAACCAATCACATGAAACAACAAAGCTTCATAGTTAAACCAATTAAGCTATGTGGAAAACTATGTATTTTTTAGTCATACTTCATAGTGGACTGGCTTATTAGTCAAGTTAACTCATTGTAGAAAAAAAGACTCGATCCCATATAAGATAGTATTGATTTTTGGTGGACTTATGGATGTCACTAGAATACGGTTACTTCTCACGAAAAACTAGATCATGAGCTTAGAAAAACAATGAGCTTCCATTAACTGCTATGCATATATACCAAAGTCTTAAGTTATAGTTATGACATTGAATCACAAAGAAGTTAGGGCAGTAGAATTGGTGAGACCACAAACTCCATAAGTTACACTAATAAACGTGCATACCTAACCATAGGCCCAACGCTGCTATTTTCTTTAGTACTCTTTTTCATATCAACATGATTCATAAGGTTATATTTTCTATAAATTGCTTTTAAAATTTATTTAAATTATGGATTTAGAGCCTAAGTACCATAATAGTAGCTTATGAACAAGCGACACGTGGACACATTGAATTGACGAAGACTTCTCTTCTTCTTATTTATACGGCTGATACTCATTTCTTGTCTCCACTCTCCAAAAAATAACCTTCAAAGCTTCGAGAATGTCGATGTTAATGGCGGCTAAATCCACTTCACTCTGCAACTCAAACTCTTCGATTTCAGCAAGAATCAGCCGAAACCCTCGAGCCGTCAGATCGGTTTACCCAACGGTGAGGATGCAGTCACGTGTCCACCGTCTGATTGAAGAGCAAGGCGCCGTGCTTATTCCCGGAGTCTACGACGCTTTATCGGCGGCTATCGTGCAGCAGACCGGATTCTCCGCCGCACTCATCTCCGGTTACGCACTCTCCGCCACTACTTTGGGAAAACCCGATTTCGGTTTGATAACGTGCGCCTGTGGCTTTTTTTTGTTTATCCTCTTTTGTTGAGTCGAAGCTCTTTCTTCTGTCGTTTTATTTGTTTTCTTCTGCCGTTTTTTAGACCGCCGGAGATGGCAGCAACTGCGAGATCGGTTTGTTCTGCGGCTCCTAAGATTCCAATCATTGCGGATGCAGGCAAGTCCACGAATCTGAAAATTCTCAAGCAAATCACTATTTTTTCACAGAAAATTTTGAGAATCTCTTTGTGTCTAATTGACACCTAAATGATTGCAATTTTCAATGTTCCTTACTGCTTTGTGAAATGTGAAATGCTTTGTTATTGACTATCTAGAACAATTATATGTACCCAATTGAAGAGATTTGAAGAATATCTGAACTTGTTGTTATGTTTCTCTTCTGTTATAAAGATTCGTTCTTTGGCATTATTGTTTCAGATACTGGTGGAGGAAATGCCCTCAATGTTCAAAGAACCGTAAAAGACTTAATCGCAGCAGGCGCTGCTGGTTGCTTCCTTGAGGTTAACTTTTTTTCAGACTAGTCTTTGGTTCTAGTGATGGTTGAATCTCTAATGATTCTGAGTCAGTTATAGTCTCTTATGTTACTCGCTTGTGCTATCTTAGATGGTGTTCATTAGAGTAACTACAAGACAGTTTCTTCCTCCTGTTCATCTTGACTTGTGCTTATGTTATTTTCGGGTTTCTCGCAGGACCAAGCATGGCCAAAGAGGTGTGGTAAGAGACATCATCTTCTTGTTCCTTCTCCGCAATGCTATAAGCTATTGTCAATTGTTTCGAATAGTGATAAACTCTTTTACTCTCTATTGTATTTTGTGTAGGACATATGCGTGGCAAAGAGGTATTGGTTTCATTTGCTCCCTAAATCTATAAATTGAAAGTTATTGCTTAATAGTCGATGAGTGCAGATGATTTTAGTTCTATTCCTAATCGATGCGGGGTTCTAAGTTGTAACATTTGGCTTCTAACTTGGAAACAGGTCATACCTGCGGAGGAGCATGCTGCTAAAATAGCTTCAGCAAGAGACGCTATTGGAGATTCTGACTTTTTCCTCATTGCTAGGACTGATGCGCGTGCTCTTTCCGCAAAATCAGGACTTTCGGACGCCATCGACCGTGCTAATCTCTACATGGAGGTTACTACTAAATTTTGTTGTGTTTTAAACACTAAAAGCTTTAACGTTTAAGAAGGTAATAAAGACAGATTGGAAAAATGTGCAGGCAGGAGCTGATGCTTCCTTTGTTGAGGCACCGAGGGATGATGATGAGCTTAAGGAAATTGGGAAGCGCACAAAAGGGTACAGAGTGTGTAACATGCTTGAAGGTGGGCGCACGCCATTGCATACGCCTGATGAGCTTAAAGAAATGGGTTTTCATTTGATTGCACACCCACTTACCTCACTCTATGCATCCACTCGAGCTCTTGTCGATGTCCTCAAGATCCTCAAGGAAAAAGGAACCACCAAAGATCATTTGGAAAAGATGATTACTTTCGAGGAGTTTAACCGTTTGGTGAACTTGGATTCGTGGTATGAGCTCGAAACTAAGTACTCAAATCTCAGAAACGCTCTTGGGACAACAAAATCATAAGAATCTGAAAACTCTGGCCACGGTGGAAACTCTTGGGCAATTGATCAGCAATGTATCATCAATAATGTTATCTTCTTTTTCATTTGCTATGAAGCTGTTTGCATCATATCAATAATATTGTGTTTTTGGTTAGCATAATCAATAAGGCTATATTACAACTTCTTTTTAAGACCTATAGAAGAATCTGACATGGAAGAAAATCAAAAAGTTCTCTAATTTAGCAGGAAAGCTTGTTCATGCTTCTCCGAAAAACAAGAGAATCGATGTCTTTAGCAATGTTCTGAGCATCTCTTGAAATACCAGCCAAGCCTTGTCTCCCAAATCCAACACTGTACAAACTTTCCTTCCCCTTCCAGTGATCCGGAAACTCGCGTTTCGGCATCCCATTCTCGTCGAACAGATCGCCATCGTGGACCTGTTTCACTTCCGATTGATTAAAAAAAAGAAGAGAGTTTCTTCTTTTCTCTGTTTCTCGGAGAAGACATGTGTCTGAAAATGCAAATATACCTGAAGCCATTTCGAAACGCTGCTTTTGTAACCAGTTGCGAAGACAATGGAGTCGACGATTTTGGTGTTTCCATCGACGAACTCCACTCTCTTCCCTTCAATACGCTTAATCGATGGAACAACAAGAATCTTGCCGGACTTTATCTCACCGACGCAACCTACGTCGATAGTAGGTGATCGTCCGGTGATAAGCTTGTTCACAAATGGGCCCTTATTGGGCCTTATAAGCCCATATCTCGAAGTACTCCCAAACCTCATCTCCGCGAGTAAGAGACACCAACGGTCAACTAATTTTACCGGGAAGAACCTGAGCAGCCACATTCCGATCCGTACGATCCCTCTCGTCAGCACATGCACCTATAAAATTCGATTATTACAAAACAAAAATGTTTATTATTCGGCTTGTTACAAAACTTATACTAATCATTTATTAATGTTTATCTTAGGATCTTTATATACTTACCGGGCTACGAACAACGATGGAGACCTTAGCGTTCCACTTAGACAGATCATAAGCAATCTCCATGCCGGAATTTCCACTTCCGACGACCAGAACATTTTTTCCGGCGAATTTCTCGCCGTTCTTGTACGCACTTGAGTGCAAATACTCTCCTTCAAAGCTCTCTACAAGCCCCGGAATCTTCGGAATCACACCTTCGCCGTTCTCTCCCGTCGCAACAACCATATACTTCGCCGCGTAAACTTCTCTAGAAGATGTCGCCGCAACATTCTCCACCTCCACGATCCATCTACCACCGTTGAAATACGCCGATTTGACGTTCCGGTTGTACCTAGGGTTTATGCGGAAATGTGTGGCGTATGCGTCAAGGTAACTGATGAAACCTACCTTGGAGACGAAGGTAGGAGCGTTGGGAGGGAATGGCATGTGAGGGAGCTGACAGAATTGCTTTGCGAGGTGAAGCTTGAGACGATCGTAAGACCTTCTTTTCCAGAGAGAGGCACTGCAATCTTCTCTTTCCAACACTATGTTCGGTATGTTTAACCGGTTAAGACAAGCTGATGTGGCTAAACCGGCTGGTCCTGCACCGATTATAAGAACCAGAATCTTGATTTCTTTCTCCATTTTTTGTTGTTGTTATCAGTGTTGTAGTGTGTTAACGCAATTGCTAAGCTGTACTCAATCTGTCAAAACTGGATTGAAGTGTGTATATATACATCACTGAAAGATTCGGGCAATTAAATGATTGGAATTAAATATATTGTTAAATTTATCAGTTGAATACTCTAAGTAGTGAATCATAGGATGTGTTGGAAGATTCATAATCTTTTTTTGCTATTTTTGGCAAGTGTTTTTTGCTCTGTGGAAGTAGTCTTAGATTGAGTCAACACACGGTTGTCATTTTAAGATTTCCTTAATTATCTATTCAATAACCTCTTAATTACATTTAAATTTTTTGCCAAATAATTATTAATTTCTCGAAATTACATGGAGACAATTCAAAAGTTCCGTACGTACGTACGAGTACGGAAAATGAGGAGGCACTATATTTATAGGGATATCATTATTACAAGACATAGTATTGCTTACTGTCGGATTTTGTTTGTGTCCAAAATTAGAAATCTGAGAATGACAAACGAAGCTGTTAAGTGTTAAGCAGTGTTCATTAATGACCGTCCTACGCGAAAAGACTACTTTAGGTGAATCATCGTAACTATTACTACTCGTTAATTTTGACTTAATTATTGTAAATAAAACTCGAATGTTAGCCGCGTAAATACAGCTCACGATAGTTTCCAATATATCGTCACTTCCCGTAGAAAACCCAATAGAGGGATTATTAGCTGCTCAGATGACCCATTAACAAGACAACAACTTCTCTCCCAAAGAAAACAAAAAAATCAACTTTTTTTTTTGTTATCCTGCTATTTTGAAGATGTATTAAGGTTGTCACTGGTAAAACAATTGAGAGTAAAAAGGTGGAAAGTGACTGAGAGTAAAATAGAATATATATTTTTTTGTTACCAAATGTTTTTTTTTTTTTTCCAGCCGGAAATTCTCTTCTACATATGTCTAAATGGTACTGGAGGAATCTGGGTGAATTGTGGAATGTGGTTGAATTTTTGGTGATTTTTTGCGGAATCTGGTTGAATTTTTGGTAATTTAAATGGTAACAGCTGAATCTGGCGGAATGTGGCTGAATTTTTGAAAATAAACTAATTAATTAAACTTATGAAAATATTAATTAAACATTGTTTTGTCAAAATTAAATATGTATGGTTATAAATGTATTAAATTTTACAAAAATAATTTTGTATTTTATTTTTGTCTGGCAAAATTTACAAGTATTTTTTATTTTCTACCACTAAAATTAGTAAAAACTTTCATTATTTATTTATTTATAATATTAGTAATATATTAAACAAAAAAATAAAATCAAAAACATTAGTGAAGTGTACTGTGTCGCCATTTTCATGTGTTATTAATATACTTTATGCATTAGTGGATATGTTGTGTCACAAATAATTCAGTAATTTTTGTCTTTTTCTAATTTTTCATCTGAATTCATCCACTTCAAATGGTGTCAATTTCTTTTATTCAGCTGAATTCTTTTCAATTATGCCGAAATTATGTTATCAGTTAGACATAAAGTGGTGCGAAAGATTACGCTGATTATAGTGGTTCATATAAGTACATCCACCTTTTTACTCTCAATTGTTTATCAGTCAAAACCTAATTTAGATTGTTTGTCTAAGGTAAAGGCTTTACCGTAAAGCTTCCTATTAATGAAGTTTTTAACAACTAGCAAAAAAAAAAACTATTTCATTTCAAATTTGTTCTCGCAGTTTTTTTTTTTTTTTTGGGCAATAGTTAATTCGTTTGTATCGATTATAAGGAAGAAGGTTATCTGGCCTGAGGATGAATGAAAACCAAAGTTATTTTACTAATCCCAATTACAGAGGGATTGATCAGCTGCAATTTTATACACATCAGAACCTTAACTGTAAGCCTATCTAATTTAAATATTTAATATAAACAAAAAGGTTCTATGGTGTAGTGGTTAGCACTCTGGACTTTGAATCCAGCGACCTGGGTTCGACTCCCGGTAGGACCTTTATTTTTTTATTTCTCACTGAATGTCCAACTGTTTAAAGGCCCAACTGAATGTCCATTTTTGTGTACCATCTGTTTTCAAGATTTTACAATCCTAAATAATTGCTTTCAGCTTATATTAACCAAAGATTTTGACTGTTGTGGAAATTTTACAATTCGAGGAAAGTTTATTTTGTTAGAAGTGTTCTGACTTAAACAGTAAGGGCATGTTCGTTTGTTTATTCAGATGATTCAACTGGATAAAGATAAGAATTGATGTTCGTTTAATACCATAAATGAACAGCATCCAGATGGATCAGCTGAATGAGTTTTTAAAATTCAAGGCAATTTTTTAAAATCATTTGGCTGAACCAAATTGAATCATTTGAATGGAGATGATTTATTCAGATGGAACATTTGGATGGAAATACCAGATGAGCAAACGAACATGCCCTAAATAATAACAAAGAGGTCTTGCAGAAATGTTTTGTACCAAATCTCCTCACATAGCACCAACATATATAAAAGATCTTTCAAGACAAAGAAAGAACAAATTTAAAAGCTTTTAAGTCTTCAGATATACACATCTTGAAAAGCTACTTCCTTTATAATAACCAAGTTGTCTAATCTCATAAACATGATGCTTCTATATACAACACATCTATTCCTCTGTTTCAATGAGCCGGATGAGGAACCGAGCTGTGCGCACGGTGAGCTTGAAGAATACAAGCACAGTGCACGGATGTTAAGTTCAGACAACCGCTCATGACAAGCGAATGCCTTCCCGAACATGTGTGAAGAGCGGGGAAGGTATCGCAAACCGCTTGAACCGCTGAAGGTGTAAGGGCAGTGCATTGGCTGATGTTGAGATTTCTCAGCCCTTCTTCATCATATTTGCCCTTCTTAACCGATTTCCATAACCCTGGTTTGTTCTTTACCCCGCTTTGAGCTAGCGAGTACATCGCCCTGTCCGTTATGTTTCTGCAGTAGTATAATCCCAATGACCTCAACTGGGGACACCAGTCTGCTAGAGCTACCACACTCTCATCTGCAAAAGTTGCATGGCAAAAGCGAGTTAGATTCGCGCTTTAAAGGGTCTCAAGATCAATAGTTTTCCGAGTCCATCTATAGAGGCCAAACCATTGATTTTAGTTCCGATTAAGCTAACTATGTGAATTACCTGTGATGAGAACACAGCCACACAAGTCCAGGGTCCTGAGATCTGGGCAACCATAAGCTAAACTCATAACCCCATCATCACTGATATTCTCACACCATCCCAAGTTAAGTGACTGCAACTGGTTACAGTTATTCCCAATAGCCTGCACACACACCAGAAAGAAGATTTTTTTATCAATCAGCCACTCTATGACCAAATGAGCAAAAACCAGATAAAGAAATAATATCAAAAGGCAAAGTTCACCTCCAAGGCATGGTCAGATACAGCGTTGACACATCCGCAAAGATTCAAAACTTTGAGCTTTCTGCAGAATCTGGTCAAATACGCAATAGCAGTGTCGCTGAATGAAGTGCATCCACTAAGGTTGAGTTTTGTGAGGTTAGGACAACCATGAGCAAGTGCGTAAAGCGAACGATCAGTGAGTTTCAAGCTTTTGCTGAGATCAAGCTCTTGTAGCTCATGGCAGTGATTTGCTATGGCCTCCACTGCATTATCCTCTAGTTGCGGTTTGTCCTGGCGCAGAATCAGAGTCTGCAGCTTTACAAACTTGGGAGCAAGAGAAAGAACCAAGCTGTTCATGTTGTTGTTGCATCTGGTCAAAAAAGAAGAGGAAACAACATCAGAGTGTTAGACAAAGATCAATCTGAATAAATTGGAATTGACAAGAAGAAGCTTCTAATGGTTCAAAGACTCAAAATATTTACTACTCCTACTGAAAAATTGATCCATGTATCCAAATTATCATCAACAAATGGATGAAATGTTCCTCCAAACAAAAGCAACAAAAAAGATCTGACCTTTACAAAAACCACTAACCCTAAACCACAAGATGAAATCAAGACTCTGAAAAACTCAATCCACCACTTCAAATCCAAAACACCAACACAGAGAAAAGATGATTGTGCCCTAAATAAATTAAAGGGGTTTAAAGGGTTAGAGAGAGAGAGAGAGAGAATATTACGAAGAGAGACGGAGACGAGTGAGGCCAAGAGAGATAGCATCTCTCCAGCCACTGCAAACACCAGAAGCAATGATAACCATCCGATCATCGACAAGAGAAAGGATCCTCATAAGAAGCTCAACGGGTATGTCTTTCCACTCTTTGATCGAGATCCCTTCCATCTTCATCTTCTGAAAGCACTGGTCAATCTCCATGGATGCTTCTCCTACCATCACCATCTTTATGACTATTGAAGCGGTTTCTTGATCCTATCACCAACAAAGGAATGAGAGAGAGAAAGAGAGGGAGGAGAGAGAGTAAATATCTGCCATTTTTACCGATTTACGAGACGATAAAAGATTAGAAAAAGGGATTTCCAAAGTAAAGCACTGTGTAAACTAATGAGTAAAGAACAAATGCAGGAAAAATACAAACTTTCGTTATCAGGGAAACAGGACGAAATTTTTAGAGAAAAATGATTTAACAAAAAAAAAAAAAGAGGTAATTGAATATCAAATTTTATATTTTGAACAAGATTCTGGGTTTTTCCAGAAGTGAAGAATTTATCCTTCATTTGTTTTTACTGTAAAACAAAACATAATCCTCATGATAAATAAAAAAAAATCATAACTTTGGCTTTTAGGTCATACCTTTGATTTAGTTTCTTCGTCCTTCTTTCTAGGTTCCTTTGTTTCCGTCGAATTATTTAATACTTCTGCTCTTTTTGAAGTGATTACACAAAGGTATCGTCCAGAAAACAACAAGAGAAGAAACACAAAAAGATTAAATTAAAGTTTTGATTAAATGGAAGGGGAAAGAGGAAAGAGAAAACGTGTGTGTAATGGTTCTGTGACGCGTAAGCTGCCACGTGTATTATGCTGACTGGCATATACGTTATTGCAATGTTTTAATTTACTTTGTTTTATATGGGCCATCGAAAATGCTTTGAATAGAATCAACTCCATTTTAAAGAATTAATTTAACTATAATTTAAAGTTTTAATACAAATAATTTAATTATAATTTCAAAGTTTTAATACAAATCATTACACGAATTTTTTTTTAAAATATTGAAACAAATAGTAATAAACTAAATTGATTTGGCAATGGCTATAAAATAATTTATTCCTTGAGTCACAAAATAGAAGAAGGAGAGGAGTGAACGTGTATGTCAAAAATTGAAAAGTGTACAACTTTTGTATTTGATTAAAACGAAGCCGCAACGAATAAGGTCCACTCATTTCTCAATTTCAAAATATGGGAACTTGGTTAGCTTCCAAAGTTGTAATTACGGATGTCAAAATAAGTTAAAACTCGTGAGCTGACTCAACTCAGCTCGGATTTTTACGAATTCGAACTATGTTTTTTAGGTTCATTTAATAAACGAATTAAGTGATCGAGTTTAAATGAGTTGGCGAGTTATACGAGTCAGCTCTAATGAGTTGTGAGTTAGCTCACGAACAAATCTTTATTTTAAGATTTAAAATATTATATTGATATATTGTAAATATATTTTTGATATACCAACCAAAGTATATATTCTTGTTCTCTTTTAAGTTTTAACTAAAGCAAAAATAGAAATAATTCATTATACTTATATTAAAAAAATAAAAATTAATTTTTGTTTTACATTTTAGAGTTAATTTTGGATTTTATAATAGTTTAATTTTTAATTATTTTATTCTTATATTTATTTTGTATTAGCTCGCGAGTTAACTCATTTAGATCACGATCTAGATGATCTGAGTTCGAGCTTATGAATATAAGCTCGTATAATAAATGAGCTGAACTGAGCTGAGCCGTAAAATACTCTAACTCATCATAAGCTGAGCTGAGCCGAGCGAACTAGCTCAGTTTGACACCCCTAATTGTAATGTTAATGGACAAAAGTTAGTATTTTTTGTCTGTTATAAAAAAAAAAGTTAGTATTTTTGTCATACATTAACAAATTACCATAATGTTGGCAGAAGTTTTAAACATATTTTATTCAATATATGTATTTTTGTAAAAAAAAATACTTTAACTTTGCCAACTATATTGAGAAATAAAAACTAATTTTCTATATAAAAAAAGGAATAATTGGCCAAATGACTTAAAAAACCAAATTAAAAATCTAACAAAATCCTCTTATATGGCTTAATTTCTCCCTCTCATTTTAGATTTTTTTTACTACTTGTTATATATATATTTTTTTTGGCTATTCTACAAATCATCCCAAAAAGACTAATCTTCTTGTTATTTACTTATTAAATATTCTTGTTTTTATGAAAATTTTAACTATGCTTTTCCAAAAGTGGTAGAATTCTCAACTTTGAAAACATATCTTATCATATTTATTTATTTTCTTGAAAATATTATCTTATGATCATAGTTTTCTAAATATATATTTGATAAAATAAAATTATATTAATAATCTATAATTAAATGTGACCAATCGAAATAAACCACGTAATTTCAATGGCGCAGAATTAAAGGTTTTTTAAGCTAAAACATTTTATATGGTAAGTAATTTTGTGTTGTTTAGCGGTTAATCATAATTGAAAGAATAAGGACAGTGAAACACAGTGTTCTAGATATACAGTGAAAAGCGATAGAATTAATCACGCTTTGTTTGAGTGCCTTTCATCGCTCCAAATATAGATGTTATCCAAAATTTTGTCGATCCTAAAGATTTTTCCATCAACAACGGGTTTTACAAATATAAATGATTTATTTTGGAGACTGTCCGATGAGGTTTTTGGAGAGAAAAAAATATATTATTTTTGATAGATTCTTTTGTTCATGTGAAAGGCACAAAACGATAAATGAAATGTATGGTGATAAACTATGAGGCGAACATGTCTTTCCAGACAAATTGTATGGAGTTATTGTAGATGCTAGATGGTATCCGATATGGAAGTATGTCCCACTTTTGCCACGTTTTTCAAGATTTTAACTGTTTTAAAGACTCGTTTTTTTTTCTACGGTTTACATTCTACGTAATTTGAACGGTAAAATGGATTGTTTGGCATGTAATGTATTTTCTCGTTCCTTAGATTTTTATTTGTAAATATTACTATTCTGGTTTGATTAACCAAAATCTTTGCTTGATTTATAGTTTAAAGTTGAAAAAAAAAAGAAATGAACCACATAATGAACATATAGAATTGTGGCTCTCTAATAAAAACAAAATTGCATCCAGAATAATTTTCTACGTATTCAAACTTAAATCTCCGGAAAAGTAGACAATTTGAAAAAAAAAATTGTAACTAGTAGACGTCTACACCTTGCGTTATTATCAATAAACAGTTCTCAACATTTTTACGTAAACAAAAAGTCACTCATTCGTTTGATCATATTACGAAGATGTCATTTGGATAGTTTTTTTTACGAAGCTCTCACCAATACTCCAGCTCTTTCAAATGCATAAGCATTCACTAAAGTCGAATATGACCATAAACCCACCAAAAAAAAAAAAAAAATTATGAACATAGGACAAACCCGCGAAGGTTTGAGTTATTAAACATGTTCAAATCCTGCATTTGGTCGTCATACTAACTGACTCTTAACTCCGGTTCGAACCGGTTAAGGGTCGGTCGGTCGGTCTAGCTAAACCCCCAGGCCATGAAATCTTATTAAACGATAACCTTTTCAAGGACATTTCATAATGCTCCTAATGCTGATTTTGTTAAGTTTAATGGATTTCCAACTCAAAATTAATTGGCAATAAGAAGATTGATCCATACTGATTTTGTTAAGTTTAATGGATTTCCAACTCAAAATCAATTGGCAATAAGAAGATTGATCCATGTCCCTTATATATCGCTCAAAGTCCCACCACATTTTCGATGCGGGATATTTTTCACAGATTTCTACATTCATACTCGAGTACTATTCGATTTGTGGGCAATAAAAATAGCGTTCACTGAGAAGTCTGTACGTACATGATACATCACACATGAGAATGAGATCTTCAACTTCACAGTTCCTCTAGATTTTTAGACATGGAAACCAGGAGGATAATCTTGAGGTTGTTTGTCTACTAAGGCCTTTAAACCAACTTCTTGCTCTTCTAGATTCTTTGGCTTAACATCATATACATCGTTAAACAACTCTGTCAATGGTTGCTTTTCCCATTTCTCCGCGGCCTGAATCGCTTGTAGCAGCTACAAAACGCAAAACCCACTAAAACGGTTAAAATAAATTCGACCTTAACATCAAGAATGTTAGTGGTTTCCGGAATCTTTACCTGTTTTCTTGCGTTAGATCTTAGCTTGGATTCATCTTCCTCACTCCACCATCCATTATCCTCGACCCATTTCCTGAATCTATTCACAGGGTTTCTAGACAGTTTCCAGTACTTGATTTCATCGGCCGCCCTGTACTTAGTCGAATCATCGGATGTAGAATGATGTCCTACTCTATATGTCATCGCCTGCAAAAAACCAGCAAAAGCTCATTTCACCAAAGTCATTAATGAAAAAGTTGTAAACTTTGTAACAATTCTCTAATACGGTTTTACCTCGATGAGAACAGGTCTTTGTTCTGTTACAGCCATTTCTCGAGCTGAGCGTACCGCGCTGTAAACAGCGAGTGCATCGTTACCGTCCACACGGATGCTTCGGATTCCGTAAGCTTGGCCTTTGACAACAATTCCATCACCTGTAATCAACCACTAAAGCTCACTAAAAAAAACAGAGGATTTGTTGGCCTTTGTGTAATAAAAAAAAAACAGAGTAAGTTAGTTTCATACTTCTGAATTGTTCTGAGATATGAGTACTGATGGCCCAACCGTTGTTCCGACAGATAAACACTACCGGAGCTTCCATCACCGCCGCGAAATTCAATCCGGCGTGGAAATCTCCCTTTACCCACAAAAACAAACACCAAAAATATATGAATTTAAATTCTTGAAATGTTCATTCTTTATGGAGGAAATGAGAATTAATGAGAACCAACCTCGCTTGTGCCGCCATCTCCGATGAATGTTACTGCACAAGCGTTCTTCTTCTCCATTTTCAGAGAATAACCAACTCCAGCAGCTTGAGGAAGCTGCGTGCTGAATCAAAATTTGACGAAACAGATTCAGCAAAAACACGAAAAAACCCGCATCGAAAAATAACACCTAATGACCGACTTTTCGGAGATTCTTACGCGATCGGAGAAGAGATGGTGAAGTAATTATGGCGATTAGAGCCGTAATGGATCGGCATTTGTCTGCCTTTGCCATAATCAGCTTTGTTCCCAAAACACTGATTCGCAAACTCCTCCAATGTAAAGCCACGCCATAGAAGAACACCAGGTTCTCGATACTGTTACCAAAGTCGACAAGTTTAAAACATAACCGAATCAAAATTGATAGAGGAAAACACAACGGCTAACTTACCTGAGGCAAAACGACGTCGTCTGGACTAAGAGCAGCTGCAGAGGCAATGTTAATGGCTTCTTCTCCGACCGAAGTAAGATAAAACGAGATTCTTCCTTGTCGTTGAGCTTCGTAGAAGATGTGATCCATTACTTGAAGCGTCGCCATTTGTTCGTACATTTTAACGGCGAGTTTTTCGCTCACCTTTTTTCGATTTCAAGTCAGCAAAAATTTATCGGTTAAACACTTAACCAAACTATACCAACTCTAATTAATGTACATTCTCGAAATTTGGTGTACCGGAATGAAATCGCTATCGGGGATGATTCTTCCTTCTTCGTCAAGAACACGGTAACATGGGATTCTCCGGGAAGAAGATTCAGGGATGAATTTCATCTCGGATGTGTAACCGACTTTGCCTCCCGGAAAATCCAATCCCTGGTTTAGACACGGTTTAGGTAATCATTCGGTATGATGCTATGTGTAAAGAACGAAAAACATTGGGGGCATATTTAAGAAAGTTAAATAAGAAGAAGGGTCAATTGTGCAAAATAGTGTCCGCACGGTTTTTGGAATCTTCTCATCCTCACTCGTAGACCACTGTAACTTATGAAGGAGACGTTACTCAATCAAATAACACAAAGTGGGACCCACACAGCAATTCGTACGTGTGGCTTGTGGTCCCCATTTTCACATGACTTGTGCGGGTGTTAACTGTTTGTTAAGTATGGGTCTCGTCTTATTACTATCCCGTACCGGATCAAAACCAACGCCAAAATAAAAGAGAGAAAAATAATTTTATTTAAATAAAAAAATTGAGATTTAAAAAAAAAAAATCTTTGAGATTAGTAACAAGAAAATTTGAACCAAATTGGAAACCAGATTAATAGTTGGTTTCAATCAACTTTTTTGTATCTTACAAACCAAGAAATCTTCAAAATTCGAACCGACGAATGCCGAATCGAATTAAACCGGATTGAACGGCTTTAAACCGAAAATTATCTACGAACTTATTTGTAGCGCAACCTAACATATATCTGCTTAAAACAAACTAATTAAATCTTTGATAAAATTGATTTGTACAATTGGAAATTTGGAATGATCGTTATCCACACTTTTTTTTTTAATGAACTAAACCTACTTTTAAAATAACTATAACCACGTGAAAACAATAATTATTAAAAAAAAAACCAAAAAAATTATATACCTGGGCATCTTCTTCATCACTCTGTTGAACCAAATCAGGCTGTTTCTCCACTGCCGTCGACTCGTGACGGAGTCTCCCGAGCGGACCCAAAAACGCCGTCGAAGTCGTAAAGACGACCGGACGAGGAGAGTAATCACGTTTGATGAGAATCGCCGACAAACCCAGATTATGTCTTAAACTAGAAACAAGGTTTCTGGATCTAGCAAACCAGATCGACATGTCTGCAAAAACAAGAACAAGAAAAAGAAGAAGAGGAAAAGAAGAAAATGGTGAAGTAAAGAAGTTGGACGTCGTTAACGATGTTTAATTGAGGGCAAAGGATTAGAAGGACGACAAGTGCATGTATTTCCTTGTCGGACTTGACATGTCATCCGTATCCATCTCCAACTCCTTTTTTATCTCTCTCTCTCTCTTAATTACTAAAATGTCTATAATTAATTATTATCTTCCTCACTTTTTGGGATTTTTAGTTTCTACACTAATTATAGTGGACAAATAATACTATTGAAGGAAAAGAAAATTAAAATGTTGATAGAAGTTGCATTATTACCTACCTACACAGCAACCTAAATCATTTAAAGATTTTTCAACAACCAAACCAAAATGTACTGTAAAATTTTAATTGGTTTTGATATTTATCCAACTATAGCAATTTGCAAAGTCATCTACTTGCGTGTCATTTGTGTCTCTCTTTGAATTTGTCATGACGTCCGTGAACTCAAACTTTTAAAAAAAAAGACAAAAAAAAAGATTAACGTTGACACCATGTGAAAATATTTCCATATTTAGATTAGCTGAAGGTTATACAACAATCACCAGAAACGATTTTGATCTATTTTTAGATGGTGAAGATTTGTTATTTTTCTCAAATTAAGATATTGATGGGTAACAGCTAGCTAACCTAACCAATAAAGCTTTCTTGGACCTAGCTTAGAGCTATGGCTTGGCCTCGGCTAGCCCCATCAAAAGTAGGGACCTAACTTACATAGTTACATCTATTTCCGATTAACGTTAAGGACCATATCAAATTCGTGTGCTTCGTATGTAAAAAAGTGGGAACAGAGTTAAACTGACCTCAGATTGTTGATGATTTTGAAAATGCATGTGGTTGTGTGAAGAGAATCCTTAGCAAGTAGATCTTAGCTTCTTCTTTTTTTTTGTTAAATGAGATTTTAGCTCATTGAGCTTCATTTATCAAAAAAAAAAAAAAAAAAACTATTTGGGACAAGAACAGTAAAGGATTGAAATGCTCTTTTATGATGAAGAAATGAGGGAGAAAGAGGCACAATCGGCAACACTAAATTACATTCATTGATCATAACATAAGTACATAATTATATATGTGAATCTTGTCGCTAGTGCTGTAAAAAAAAACAAAAATCTTCTTGCTAAGATAACCTAATTACATGAGCTAGAAACACGGGCTTGTGGGATTGTCATTTGTCACAATATTGGGCTTCAACATAGTGATGCTTTCTTTTGAGCAAATTCATCATTTTTTATAAAAAAGATTATACAGTACTATCTCAGTGTAAATGCTACTTTTTATTAAAAATCAAAAGTGTCAACCTATCGATATATCTTTAGGAATGCAAATAAAACACTAAGATTATTTTTTTTCCCCAGGGTTTACCAGGCCCACTGACTCCATTAAAGAGAACTTGGAGTTGAACTCCCGTGCCAAAAAACCAGCATAAGTGGCCTAAACACTTTTAATCAAGTTAGGTTTTCACCATATTATGTGCACGAGAGTGTTTGAAATTTAGGATTCGATCTTATTAAATGGTTACATGGAAATATTGGATATAAGAAAGCCTAGACAAGTCTCCATATCCATAATATATATATGATTTTATTGTTATTTATGTTGGCCGGAGTCCATGGTTCCGACAGCAACTGATGGAGTCTTTCCACATTGTCGGAGACATTTGAGACACTCTGCGACAGAGGAAGTGCCTAAACAATGCTCATGGCAGGATCAATTTCTCGGATGTCCCTAAAAAAGAAACAGACTTCACAAATACCTTCGTTATAACAAATGATTTATTTTTGATTTTCTTTTAATTCGAAACAGAAGGAAATTACGGAATAGACATAAAAAATCTAAATAATTACTGACCCAACCACTTATATCCACCCGAAACCCCTACCCATTCCGAGTAAATCGGATTAAACCGCCCACGACCCATCCCCTTTTAATATCATCCCAATTATCCTTCAGTTACTTGATCCAAATCAAATCCTCTTAATTTCCCTCGTATAATCGGACAACTAGGTACAGCCAAACCTGCGAATTCGGAGTAAGGTATGCTAAAATCCGGGTTTTCTTTTCAATTTGGAGTAGGTTCCGTTTCGTAATGTACTAATGGGTTTAAATCTATATGATGTAGTGATTTTACCGTAGAAATGGCGCGAACAAAGAACCCATCGGTTTCGGTAGATGGAATTCCTCCAACCGTTCCACCGGGTCATGGAAGGTATGCATACAGTTTATCGGAAGAAGAGGCAAATGAAGAACAAAGGATTTCAGACAAAGAAAAAGAAGAGGCAAATGAAGAAGAAAGGGTGTCAGACGAAGAAGAAGAGAAAAATGGTTCAGATGCAGAAAAAGAGCAAACTGGTTCAGAGGATGTAAAAGGGAATGGTTCCGAGAAGGATAATGATAACGATTCACCGGTATGTAGTACTTGGTATAACGAAACTATGCTAAATGAAAAAGTAATACTTGGTATAACTAGGGAAAATAGTAATACTTGGTATAACTAGGATGATATATAAATTTGAAAATTCTGGAATGAGATAGGTATTACTTAGTACTGTTGTTGTATGATTGCAGGATTCGGATGAGGAAATCCAACCATTAGAACCTCTGCAGATGTACTTCAATCGAAGCGAGTATACGAAGAAAATAAAGATGTCATCAAGGTATTTCATTAAGGAGGCAGTGAACACAATCGATGGTCTACTTAACAGAAAAGAGAAGACATGGTTTGAAGAACATCCACAGTTCAAGCATTTCTTCCACATGAATAAGGAGAGCCAACATAAGGTAATGGGTATGTGGATGCTCCTTCTTCATACGGCTTGTACATCAAAGGTAAAGGAAGCTTGGTTTATCGTCAACGGTGTTCCTATTCGATATTCTATCAGAGAACACAGAATCATTTCTGGTTTATACTGTCATAACTATCCACTGGGCTGGGAAAGAATGGGTGGTTTAGAGTTTGTTGGGAGGCATTTCAAGCCTGGGACAACAATAACCTATGAAGCTATCGAGAAAAAGTTCTTGTCGATGAAACCTTGCAGAGATAGGTTGAATATGGCTGTCTTGTACTTCTTATCCAGTGTGATCATTGGAAAGACAAAGAGAGGAAAAGGAGCACCCTCTGTAGAGCCGTTCTTTCTCAGAGCGGCTAATGATCTGGAGTTGTGTCGGACGTTTCCGTGGGGACGATTGTCATTTGATGACAATCTGGCACAAATGACTAATTTGTTTACTAAATTCGAAAGCGTCGTCGAGAAAGATGCATGGTGTTTTCCAAGTTTCAATATTCCTTTGCAGGTAAATCCAAGATGCATTATTTATTTCGTAGATCTTAGTTTGAATTTGTTAACATGTTTATGTCTTATGTGTAGCTTCTAGTGTTTGAGGCAATTCCGGATTGAAGACCAATTTCCGAGTTGCTCTTCCAGAGGCAGCCTCTGATTGTCCAAGGATGTGCAAATCCAAATTCAAAAATAGTTCTATGACCGGTTTTCCGCTTTTTGAAATTTATCGAGCACTTGGGACAACTAAGGTTAGTAATACTATTACTATTACTTCTGTTAATGCAAATTAGTTATTGGTGAGCTTATGATTGGGTTGTATAATCTTCCACTAATTGTATTTCTTTATATTCACAGAAGATAAACAGTATCTTGATCCCATATCATAATGAGCGACCTCTATTGGCTCAAATCTTTGATGAAGAGGAGAACAATCGAGATGTTGATGACTACATTGTTCAAAGTTGGGAAATCGGCTTTTTATTGACAGAAAGCCAATTTGGTTTGAAAGGATGTTCGACCTTGATGTCAGTGGCCGAAAAGAAGCGGATAATGAGGCTGCGGATGTTCCGTCGGAGGTGGTGGCTTCTGATGAACTGGAAGGTGTAAAGAAAGGCTTGTTAGATGTACAACAAGGAATGCTCAAGCTGAATAAAAGTATGGAAGATGGTTTTGAAAGAATGTTGAACATGATTGGTGGGCAGGATACAAGGCTCAAGGCTGTGGAATCAGTTGTGAAGTCTCAGGGATGGAATGATGGGACTGATTTTGGTTTTGCTGCTTCTTGCCCTCGATCTAGGTATTGGAATGATGGTGATTGCTCTGGTGGTGGTGGTGGACAGGAGAAGCTGAAACAGAAGGATGGTGGTGATGATGGAGGAGAAAGTGAGAAGGACAGTGGAGTGGAAAAGGAGAATGAAAAGGAGAAGAAAACTGGAGTGGATGTAGAGAAGGGAAAGGAGAAGGAAAAGGAGAAGGAAACTGGAGTGGAAAAGGATAAGGAAACTGGTGGGTCTGAGCCTGGAGTGGAAAAGGAGAAAGAAACTGGAGTGGAAAAGGAGAACGAAGCTGGTGGGTCGGAGGCTGTTGAAGAATTCGAATCATGTGATTCGGTTGGAAAAGAGTCAGAGGAAGAAGTTGAATGTGGTGAGAAGAAAGTTCTTGGTGAGAAGAGGAAGAAGAAGCCATCAAACGTATGCAAGACTCATTTCATGACTTTGAAGCCACGAAAGAGGAAGAAAAAGGAGTGAAGAAGGACTGATACACATATTCCTCATCCTCTTGAACTCTATTCTAGTTATATTTGAACTTTGTTTAATCGGTGTTTTGAACTACTGGTATTATTAGGTACAACTGTGAACCAATCTGTTTGAACTACTGGTATTATTAGGTACAACTGTGAACCAATATGTTTGAACAACTGGTATTATTAGGTACAACTGTGAACCAATCTGTTTGAACAACTGGTATTATTAGGTACAACTGTGAACCAATCTGTTTGAACTACTGGTATTATTAGGTACAACTGTGAGCCAATCTGTTTGAACTACTAGCAATTATGAAATAGGCAATAACATAGAAATTATGAAATAACATAGAAATTATGAAATAGTCAATAACATAACATAGTAGTTAAGGTTAAAAACATGGTAATACTTATACGAGTTGTACCTAGTAGTTCAACAAATAAAATAGTAGTAGAGGATAA
The DNA here is from genome assembly GCA_900406555.1 of Pseudoturritis turrita. Classification (NCBI taxonomy): domain Eukaryota; kingdom Viridiplantae; phylum Streptophyta; class Magnoliopsida; order Brassicales; family Brassicaceae; genus Pseudoturritis; species Pseudoturritis turrita. Next base: position 269,558 of record OVBL01000487.1, read on the forward strand.
CCGAAAGAAGACCAACAAGAACTCCAAACATAAGCTTCATTTCTTTCTTACCAAACACCTTCGTCTGAAGCTTGACAACCATATCCCTAAGATCCTTAAGCTTCTCCTTTTCTTCCTCGCAACTCTGAACCAAGTCCCACATAATATTTGGTGGATGACAATCATGAGAGCCAGTCCATGCTAGAAGTCGATCTTCTAGGTCACTCACTTTGTTCTTGGTAGCAGCAATCTCCTCCATGATCGCGTCATCCCACAGTTTCCAAACGTGGCAATCGCCATCCTAATCTCCAATCAAAGGTTCAAATTTGGATCAAACATTGAACACAAATATATACAATTAACGTATAGTATTACTTACATCCATATCAGTTATACAAGTGTAGTATCTTCTCCCAATTTGCGCACCATGTGCCTGAGTCTTAGCCACAGCTGCTGCTCCACAATAACACCAGGTCGGAATGCCATTGTCAACTGGCTGCCATGTTTCCGGTTGAAAAGAAATGTTGATTTCGGATCCCGAAGAGGATGAGTCGCTGTTGTTGGTTCCGTAATCGTAACTACTATTTCTGCGGCTCGGACTCATGTTTCTGTAATCCAAGTTTAATCTAGTTTCCCAAAATTCAGAACTAAATCCTATAAATTTCCAATATCCAAATCTAAACCGAGGTCGAAGAAAGGAGAAATCGAAAACGCAAAAAGAAAGGAGAGAAATCGAGTACTTACCGAATCGAACACCAACGTTGTAGCTTCGAGCTCGAGCTCTCGCAACGTAAACCCTGAAATTTGGGGGAAAATGTGTTTTTCAATTTTGGAGAAAAATTGATTTCTTAATTTTGGTGGAAATTGGTTTTTGAATTTGAAAAACAAAACAAACAAAATCGAAAATTGGGTCAACCCCAACCAAATTATGCCATGTATTTAAGACATGTGTGCCATTATTTGGATGTATTTAAGAAATGTGCGCTGTTATTTAACACATAGTTATTCCGAGTATACAAGTTGTACACATTTATTAACAGTTGTACTTTTGGGGTTTTTACCTTTTTATTTAGTTATACCTTGTTTTGAAAAATAAATTTTCAGTTGTACATGTAATTTTTGGAATTTGAAACACATTTCCTATGTCTCCGTGCAATAATATTTTTAAGACCATATTTTCTGTGAGTTTTCGCATCATAAGGTAGATAACATTATGAAACTCATCTTAAAAGTATAAGGTGATTCATGGAAAAACAAAATATGATATTACATAGATGATTAATTTTATTTATATATATATTATAATTGCTCACTTGTTTTTTATTTACATATTGAACTAACATTTTATTTATAAAATTTTCCTGTATTAAATATTATTTATTATTCGATTTATTTGTCTAGTAAAATTATTTAAAAATATCAATTCGTCTAGTAAAATACTATTTCTTCTTCCCAGTTGCGAAAAACATTATCCAATTTTTAAATTGCATTATGACAATTAAAATACTAAACAAACTAAACTGTAAAAACTTTTAGTTGTACCATTACAATAACCAGTTGTACGTAGTTGTCCAAACAGATGTACACAGTTGTACCATTACAATAACCAGTTGTATGTAGTTGTCCAAACAGATGTACACAGTTGTACCATTACAATAACCAGTTGTACGTAGTTGTCCAAACAGATGTACACAGTTGTACCATTACAATAACCAGTTGTACATAGTTATTCTTCACCACCACTCTCGAAGAATCTACCCAAACCTCGGCCTGGAACCGCCTTGTTCTTCGGTGGTCGACGACTTTCTCCAGTCGATGGAAACCTTTTCACTTGACGTCTTCTCCTTTTTGTATTGTACTTTGGAGGTAATGCGCACAGTTGTTTTATATCATCCGGAATCATCCACTCAGACCTATGCGGAACTGGATAAATGGTCTTGTAATACGCCACTACCCAATGCTCAATCAAATAATAACGCGAACACAACTCATGTAACTGGATATCCACTGTTATTCCTTCTTGCCTCATGAGTGCGTAGAGTGCGGCTATTGCATGGACACAATGATACCTATCAATATCAAAACACTTGCAACTGCAACTTTTCTTTAGCAAGTCTACCAAATAAGCCTTCCCATCCCGCTCAATGACATTATATTCGAGCTGAAAGGTGTTTAGCTCATTCACCATCAAGCACGTCGCAAGCTCACATCTCTCGTGCAGTACGTTCTCCAAAAAAGGCACTACTTTCTTGGTGCTTCCTCCAGCAATACTATCCTTCCTATGTTTGTTAAACCATTCGGAAAATTTGGCCACAATCGCATCTATCATAGGCAATAAATTGTACTTCCTTGCATCTAAAAAGACACCGTTCATAGATTCAACATAATTAGTTGTATCTATGTTGTACCTTTCTCCGGAAAAATAGCACTTAGCCCATTTTGCCACATCTACGCTATTATCCAGATACTCGCCTGCTTTAGGATACCTTCTCCTAAAATCAGCATACCTTCTTAGGAACTCAGCCTCTGTATAAATCAGAGCAACCTCCCTGAATGTCTCTGGAACTACGTCTTTGTTGACGTTAGAAACTTTCCTCTCACATTCTGGGACATATGAAAGATACAATACCCATGTTTAGAGCTCGGGTACACCTCAACTATGGCCTTGATGAGGCTTGCATTTCTGTCAGTTACAAAAACCAGTTCAGGACTATCCGGTATAATGGTTTTCAGCGTATTGAAAAATCACATCCAACTGGCATCTTTTTCACCATCGACTACAGAACATGCAACTGGATAATGATGAAGATTAGGATCCTGAGCCATGGCAAAAATCAGCACACCACTATATGCAGTCTTCAGATAAGTAGCATCGACAATGAGAACTTTCCTCATGGATGCAAACCCTTCAATGCAAGGTCCAAGTACGACGAATAGATACTTGAACCTTTTTTCTTCATCCAATTCCACAACTGTTTTCGTACTAGGATTAACGTCCTCCAACATAAATAAATACGAATACATCTACTCGTAACCTTTTTCTGGATTACCACGCACATCATTCATAGCTACATTCTTCCCCCTCCATGCGGTAGAATATGACGGTGGAACACCAAATTTTCTTTGAACCAAACCCATGAGATCTTTAGGACTTGGGGTCACTACTGCACCTGGATAGTTTTCTTCCAAAAGAGCAGCAACTAATCCTTGTGTGGCTCTGTTTCTATGATCGCTGCTTGTACTTGCACTAGCACGAGAGCATGTGTGCATGTTGTTGTATACTCTAACAGAGAAACACTATGATTTCCTAACCTTCGTAGTTCGTAAATACCAATCACACCCTTGTTTAGCTTGACGACATCTTATCACATATCTCGTTCTATCGGACTTATCTGTATAGAAGCCAAAACATTTTACATGTGCACCTCTCTCAACAAAATCTTTAACTTCCTTCTTATTTTTGAATTCTTGACCTACTTTCAAATCCATACCATCTCCCCATCCCTGAGCCAACTGATTTCCTTCTTCACCACCTGGAAGCTCATAATATTCATGATGCATACCGTTATCCATACCATCTTCCCATCCCTGAGCCAACTGATTTCCTTCTTCACCATATGGAAGATCATAATATTCATGCTGCATACCATTATCCATACCGTTATCCTCATCGTCACTTGCTACATTTGCACAATCTCCACTACCATCATCCTCCATTGGCTCATGCTATTCTCCGGATGCTTCCTCGCCTGTTGTTTCCTCGAATGCGTAAAGAGCAAGGGTATCAGCATTAGCTATACCATTTCCACTACCTTTTGAAACCACCTTCTCGTAATTCACACCAAATGAATTTTCTCGATCCCTTCCAGAAACTATACCCGCACCCAACTGATTTCTTCCAACCTCCACGTGAAATATACTTCTACATAGATCTTTATCCATCGATGTTAGATAAACATAAACGTCATCATCATCGAAGATATATGATTGTTTCGGAGGTTTCATGACCAATGGTATGAAACTGAATTTCAGCTCTGCCGTACCTGAATCTATCGCAACCTTCTTGCATATATTATCCACTAACATCGAATAAGTTATCTCTTCCGTAGATAATCTCTTAAAAAATATACTATACATGTGAGCTTCTCTTGAAATTCAACGATACCCATCTCCGTCCTTTACATAATATCCCCCATAATCAAAATATATGCTTGTGCTCATTGTCTTCATTGTCTCCTGAAAAAGATAGAAAAACTACATTACCACCTATTCACCTATATCAGTTATACCATTTGTTCCAAATATTTCTCTTCTCTCAGTCATACCCAGTTGTTCCAAGTATTCCCCTTCTATCAGTAATACCCAGTTATACTTTATTTGTAAATTTGAATTCGAGCCCAAGATCTTCTAATCCCCTACGATTCATTAATTACCTATGCAATGTCCTAATCGGCCCAGAAAACAAGGATATCAACCCAATGTGCATACCAAATGAATAATTTCCCAAATCCAATTGAAACCCGTAAATTACCTTCTCGTTTTGTGCTTAGAACAACGAAAATTGATTAATCGACTAACATACTAGTTCGATTTAAGTAAAACATAGTACAATGCACCTCAGTTCAGCTTCAACTTCAATGGGGGATGTTTAATGCTTCAATGGCGTTGGACGACGAACTCGACGGCAAGAAGAAGAAGTTGGATCTGATTGGTCCATTTTCGTTTTTTTTCCTTTTAAATTATATCCTTATATACAATTAAATTGAATAAAAATATGTTTGAGTTAAGGATATTTTCGGAACTGCACATTTCATTAAAGGGTGGAGGGTATATTAGATTAGAGTTTGGTTTTTAAATTTGGTTTTCAAAGAAAAGGGTATAAAAGATTAACGTCCTCATGGTAGTCCAATTGGCACATTTCGTCCGTCTTTGCTTCACCTTCCATCGTTATTAACGCCACTATCCACACCATATTCATCTTTATTCTCATTTTGTTTTTATCTTTTTAAAAATTCTTTAGGATTATATTTTGGGAATTTTGTCAAAATACCATTTTCTAAGAAATAACTTTCCGAATCTACCATAACCTGAAAAATCTTTTAAAATTTATCACAAAATACTATACACGTCAAGGAGAAAGATGTTTCTATCCATGGCTATGACTTATCGAATGAACTTCATCATCTCTGCCCACAACCACCGTCTCCGCCTTTGCCTCTGTATCCACCCTCCACTCCGTCTCCGTCTACAACCACCATCTCCATCTTTGTCCACCATATCTACTACCGTCTCCGTCTCTGTCCATCATCCACCACCGTCTCCATCCACAACCACCATCTCCGTCTACAACCACCGTCTCCATCTCCGTCCACAACTACCGTTTCCGTCTCTGTCCACCACAGTCTTCGTCCACAACCACCGTCTCCGTCTCTATCCACCACCATCCACCATCATATCCATCTCCATCCACACCCATCGTCTCCATCTTTGTCTACCACCATTCACCACCTCCGTTCACAACCACCGTCTCCGTTTTTCCACCATCCACCACCGTCTCCGTCTACATCAACAACCACCGTCTCTCCACCATCCACCACCGTCGCTAAGAGAGAGAGAGAGAGAGAGAGAGAGAGAGAGAGAGAGAGAGAGAGAGAGAGAGAGAGAGAGAGAGAGAGAGAGAGAGAGAGAGAGAGAGAGAGAGAGAGAGAGAGAGAGAGAGAGAGAGAGAGAGAGATTGAGATTTTTTTGAAATGGAGGGCAAAAATATTTTTTTGAGTTGGGATGTAGTATTTTTTTTAAGAGATTTAGATAAATGGTAGATTTTGAAAGAATTTTTGAAAAAATAGTATTTTAGATAATTTTCTCTTATGTTTATGATTGATTAAGATGCATTTATGTTGGACATGAGTTTCATCCACCAGTGAAATGGGCCTGGCCCAAAAAGTTTCAATTCGGCCCACTCTCCAAAGGTCCAACCAAAAGGGATTTTGGACCTAATCATAAGGTTAATTAAAGTCAGTTACTATAGTTAGAATCAAACTATAGTAACTGACCGATATTTACCTACGAATAGGGGAAAACCTTATAGTTGAGGGGATTAATCTCACTTAAGCAGAGCACAAGGGATTCAAAACGCACAGTTTTTGGACTCTAACTCCAAAAGTAAAAGTTCCGACCGACCACCGTCGCCAGAAAAAATAAAAATCAACTAACCTGATAATCTCCCCGAGCAGACGACATCCTGTTCGGTATCAGCGATCAATCCCGACCTCATCTAAAAGACAGTTCGACTAATCAATCCCAACCTCACCTGCAAGACAGTTTGGCTAATCAATCCCGACCTCGTTTTAAAAGTAGATTAATAACTTGTAATCCTATAGAGCTCCCCGTATTTCCGAACTCGGTCTAATACAACGAAAATCTCCGACCCTCTTTAAACACAAAATACCGAACTAGATACTTGGTTCAACAATTGGCGCGCCAGGTAGGGGATTAGAGATTATTCCCACGTAAAGATCCAGTTCGGCAATGGAGAATCTAAAAGAAGACATAACCGTGCAAGAAGAAATCACTATAGCCACCCAAGAACAAGACACCACGGTCACCCAGGACGAAGCCGATACAGAAGTTATTGCTGCAATTCGATCCACGCCAATCAGACAAGAGGCCATGCTGATAACCGATGAGCAGGTCACCTTCACGAAAATCCTTGACACTTTGATGGCACGTAATAATGCAATGTTACTGCATGGTGCTAATGCTTCCATATTAGGCAAGCAATTTATAATTTTACTTTCTGACAGCAGTGGTCTGCTTATCGAGTGCAAATTGGAAGGTGGCTGATGCAATGGTTACGATTACGGCTTTAGGGAGGGTCTTTGGATCCAGCATTTGGGTCATGACATCCCAGGGAGTTCTAGGGGAAGAAAACGTGATCGTTCTCCGGACTTTTCGTAGTTTAGGCGTTGACAGCGACTTCTGAACTTATTGAAAAGCGTATTTCTTTCTTTTCTTCTATTTTATTTTTGCCCTTTGTTTTTTATCCTCATACTTGTACCTCTTTTTATTATAACTAGGACAATGACTTCCATTTTTTTAGTTATTGTCCCTTTCCAAGATCGGATTACGTCTTCTCATATCAGACATGTATGGTATGAATTTATCTTGTTTTGAGCGTGTAGTTGGACCTCTCTTTCGTGGTGTTGCAGGTCTCTTTCCTTAACAGATTCTTCGTGACTCAAAAATATATGCGCGGATCACTTTCCCATTTTAGGGAATCGCCTTCTCAGTTGCAAGGTCGACATACTCGTCTTTTGACCCGCTTGCAAGGTAAAGTCTACCAACTGCGTTGTTCTATCTCAAGTGCTGGGCCGGTAATAGTACATGGGAGTGGGGCGCCTCTCTTTTCCTTGAGGGAACTCTAGACGTTTTTTCTCGGCATGTGCTTTCGTCCCACCTTCGAACATGGTTTTCAGTGATGACGGTGATGTCTGTTCCCATCTCTAGAGCTTTACTGGTCACTTATGCTATGGTTTTGAAGGAGTTTGTTCCTCATGTCCTCAGGTCCTTGCGAAAGACTATTTCCTCTTTTTGGTTGGTTCGGCCACGTTTTGTCTTTATCTTGCATGTGTCTTCTAGCGATGGGTGTGTTTCCCTTTTTTTCTCTTTGGTTGAGGAAGCTTTCCCGCTGTGACTAGGCCCAACTGTTCTTCGAAAGAAGGATTGAAAGGATTGTAGGGCATTTTCTCGTTGTTCCGCAATGCACTGCCTTTCAAATCCGGCGATTATGCCGGGTTCCCTAGTAACGTCGGGCTTATTGGCTCGAATTTGTCGTCGGCATCATGAGGACTCTTGCATCTCTGCCTTACAGTGCGGCTCCCACACTATGGTGGTTAACTTCTCCGTCAAGGATTATTCTTTTTTCCAATGGTATGTTCACATTTTTCTTTCTAAAGTCACCGCTTCCAGCATGTCTCACAGTCGCTCCTGCAGTTGGTGGTTTTCATGTAAAGTTTGCCGGAGCTCTTTTGAGAGTGGTGGAGATGGTGTCAGTAATCCTCCGGCAAGTGATGCCCCCCACGCACCGTCCATCGGTTCAAATTTGGGTTCCTTTCGACGGATATCAGGTTCTAATGGTTTGGTCGACGTTTGTAGAGTTAGTAACAAAGTAAATGTCTTCCCCTCCTTCTAGCGCCAAATTGTTTAGGGAGTTTTTTATCAGTGGGTCCAACAACTAAGGGGCAAGTCTCCTACACAATCAACAAACCCGATGAGGTTGGAAAATACGATGGTGGGGTGTTTTTCGAGGGCTTTCCGATACTTAAGTAAAAAAATAAAGAGAGAAAAGATAGAAAAACCACGGGTTGAAGCAGTGAAAGATTGGAAAGAAGTAGGTAAACAAAAGAACAAGGAACAGAGTGATACCGAGTCGAGAGGAGTTGATCATCGGTGTATCATGACGTTTGTGAAAGAAATTTGGATGGTGAGAGAGATGGAAATCAAAATATTTCGACTAGAGAAAAGCCAAATATAGCTGGAAAAGTGATCGAGGATGGTTAGAAAGATGACTGTGAGAAAATAATGTTTTTAGGAAATTTAAGTAAAAAGTAAAAATATTTTCACATTTTTTTTAAGGATATATATATATATATATATATATATATAATAACAACTTATTGGGTTCAATGATAGTTTTTTTGTTGTTAAACTTTTTTTACTATTAATTTTTTAAATAAAAACAACTTATTGGATTCAATGATAGTTTTTTTGTTGCTAAATTGGTTCAATGATAGTTTCAGAAGAATGTGGAAAAAACCAACCTGCCAATTCGACTAAAGATGTTTAAACTTCGACTAGAAGCTATATTGTAGAGTTTTTACGGGAATGAATCACCGGAAACTCTATAAACTAATAAACACAATTAAGGTCTCAATTTCCTATTTCAATTTGGATCAGTTCAAAATTTAACACAAATCAATAAAATAATAATATATAAATGTTAAATAACTTTTACGTAAATATATGATCCAAAATAAAATATCGCAATTATGATATTATTAATTTGTCGAATTTTTACTGTATTTGGTAATATTTATTTTCTATGTTTTGAAGTTTCATTACTCGATTCAAAAATGTATGTAAATTTTGTGACAACCTAAATAATTTTTCCTCCAAAAAAAATATTATTTTACAGCTAAAGTCATTATTCTTTAGAATCATAAAAAATAGGTTAGTGTGATGTACGAGGATATTTTATATGGATTACAAAAAAGTTCTTAAAAAATTAATTTCTGAATTTTTTTTACAATAAACTTAAATTTTTAAAAGATAAATATGTTTAAATTTTTGCGTTTTCTTCGAATTGAAACATTCATTGAATTTCTTTTATTGGAAGACAAGTATAATCTTTCGATGATAAATAAACGTTTTTAATTTTTAGTCTTTAACCTTCTTTTCTTAGCATGATGTTCTTATTAATAAACATAATTGAATATAGATATTAAAAATAAAAATATGTGTGTAAGTTTTTGTTTAAACTTTAATAAAAAAGCTCTTTTTTACCAATGCATATTTTCTATTATATTTATAAGAGTTTAGTTTATTTATACATTTTTGTTACCACTTGAAGATTACACCAAACTAAAAAAGAATTTCATTTATAGTTGAACTCTTTTTCACAAATATAACCTTTCATTTTCTTTTTGTATAAACAGTTATTCTAGCATTTCCCACCATATTTTAATTTTCATAAATTTTATTAGATTTATAAAATATCAATAAAATTTTGATTGCATCAAAATAATTTAACTAACTAAAAAAAAAAACAATTACTATATCATTTATTAACACATAAAAGTTTTTTATGTTGTCTCATGTTGATATGTAATTTATGTTGTTATTATTTATTAACAATCACATCTACAATTTGTATATAATTTAGTGTAAACTATAATCTACATATGCAACAAATAAATTATACATCGTTTTATTAGACCACAAATTAATTTAATAAAAATGTAAAACAATCAAATATACAACCCAAACATCGCGTGGACAATTATCTAGTAGTTAAAAAAAACAAATGACAATAAAAATTAAAAACGAAACATATCAAACATGGTAATGTAAATGGAAGATTGTAATAATCTTAATCTATAATCATGCTAGAAAACGTATATTAAGATAATGTATTATCATCATCAAGCGTTTACACATTATGTTGTTGTCACAAAATTAAGAAAACTAAAATTGAAATTATCCGACCAAGAGGTATTATGTGTGTTCACAATTTTTTGTGGTTATAAGATAGTAAAACAACACAATATTTTAGTTATGTATCTAAAGAGTAGCTTTTCCTTGATTATTGATGCTAACAATAGTTCTACAAAGCCCAATAAACAAACAAAGAAAAGTAAATTTGTCAAATTTGTACTGTTATTGAATTTTAAAAATATCAAAACTCACAATAAATAACACGTATTACCGTCTAGTATCAGAAATGGCAGTATGTATGATCGGCATTGCATCAGAGTCTGATGACCTATTTGCTAAAACAGAATCATCATGTCAAAAATCACCCAACCAAACACATTTGAGATATTCAGTACGTGTTTTATATTTACTCACATTGCAAGCAATTTAGATGATTTATGATTATTAAAGTTCCAGATGTGAATATCTCCTATATTGTTCCCTAATGACCAAACCAAACTAATTTAATTTTAAATGAGGGGTAAACAAGAAAGACAAAAATATATATAATAATTACATTATTTTTTTCTCTTACACACGACAAAAATTCCGATCTTGTTAGTTTCAAATTTGGACAACGAGCTAAATAAACTAGGAAATCTTTTTATAACATTGCGTTCACTTTCCTTTATCCATACTTCAGATAATTAAATAGAACCATTTTGTTTTCACCGATTTGTAAAACAAGACATTGCATTAGAAAGTTCAATCTAACCCTAACAATATTAAAATTTGTACATAACAACTAACATGTGCTAAAACAGAAGAATCCAAACACTAAAGAAAATCTTCGTTGTGGTCATCATCAAGTGATTGTGTACACCGTACTGTTTATAAAATAAATATAGTTAATAAAATAAACATTCTTTGTAATGTTAAATATATATTATTTATTCTATACTATATCATTTATCAACACAACAAAAATATAAAGTTTTTTATGTTGTCTCATGTTGACATGTGATTTATGTTGTTACTATTTATTAACAATCACATCTACAATTTATATATAATTTAGTTTAAACTATAATCTACATATGCAAAAAATAAATTATGTATCATCTTACTACATCCAAAAATTAATTTAAAAAAAAAATGTAAAACAATCAAATGACAAAAACCGTTAAAAACGAAACATATCAAGCAGGGTAATGTAAATGGTAGATTGTAATGATCTTAACCTATAATCATGCTAGAAAACATATATTAAGATAATGTATTATCATCATCAAGCATGATGTATTGTCACAAAATTAAAAAAACTAAAATTAAAACTAACCGACCAAGAGGTATTTTGTGTGTTCACGATTTTTGTGTTGTTATGAGATAGTAAAATGACAATAATCACTTCACTAAATGGGATAATTAATAAAGTGATTAGTGCCATGAAAGTGGATTAGTCAAATTTATGTGATCCATGTTCTAGGATTGGTCTTAATTAGTGTCGTTCATCATTAATTAGTCATCATACTCCTCTCAATCCATTGCTAGACTCAAGTCTCATTGTTTTCCTACTAAGAGTTTAATCCATTTCTTGTTAATCGTTTCTTGTTAGTCTTTGATTGCTTTTGTTATTTGCTTTTCTCTTGCTCTGTTTATGCTTTTTTTTTTAATTTCATTTATGCAATTAGTAGTTTAAGAAACTAAAAACCAAACAAAAATCTTCTTCCTTAGCTTAATTACAATCTTTCGTAGCTTAGTGTGTTGATTTCAAAATTTCTTAGTGGTTCGACTCTAAACTATTACTATAACAACTAATTAGTGCGTTGTGAGTATGGATTATGATTTCATTTGATGCTCACAAAACGATTCACATCGGTAAGGCTAATGGTGAGCCAACGTTTTTCTTTTCATTTTGATACTAATTGTCTTTCATTTTGCTTTGTCTCTTTCGTTTTTGAAGGTGCATGAACCGGAGAAGCCAATGAGGAGAGATTCTTGATTGTGTTCTGGAGCTTGGACGATTTGAAAGGCAAAGGAAACGAGAAGCTAGAGAAAGACAAGTTAGAGAGCGTGAAGAACATTTGAGAAGATTGGGTATGGAAAATCTTCAAGGAAACATTCCACAACAATGAGATTGACCTCCTTTGGAACGTTTTCACGGTGTTGGGTTGCAACATGGTATTCCTTTTCAAGCTCAATCGGAGCTTAGGCTAATTGAGGCTTTTGACGAGCCTAACACAAGGGGAGTGCTTCTAGTATTCGACCTCCACCCACTCCAAACAACAACTTCGAGATCAAATCGAGTATGATTAACATGGTTCAAAACTCTACCTTAAATGGACTTCCAAGTGAAGACCCTCTAGATCATCTTGATCGGTTTGAGTGACTTTGTGGAGCGTTGAAAATGAATGGAATGTCGGAAGACACCATAAGGATGATCTTGTTCCCCTTCTCATTGGCAAACAAAGCATCTCAATGAGAGAGAAATGTTCCCTCCGATCTTGTGCCTACTTGGGATTCCTCACTAAGTTCTTCCCAAAGCAAAAGACGTCCAAGTTTCAAAATGACATAAATAGCTTCAAGCAAGAGGGTCAAGAATCACTAAGTGACGCTTGGGAATGACTTAAGGGGTACACAAGGAGTTGTCATCACCATAGAATCTGAAAAGAGAACCTCTTAGGTATCTTCTACCGTGGTGTACTTGAAGAGTAAGGAAGAGCTTTGGACACGGGGAGCTATGGGAACTTTGCGGGGATAATTGTCACTCAAGCAGAGCAATTAATCGAAAACTTGGCTCAAAGTGACGCTTGCTATGGTGGTAACTACGATAGGACACTAAAGCTTTATAGTAGTAATGATCACAAGTTCAAAGAGTTGAATGAGAAGTTGGATAAAATGAGTAAAGCGTTGCAAGCTAGCCAACAAATGGTTAACTATGTTGGTGAGGTTGATGGGTACCAAAAATTTCAGTCAAGAGAGTGTGCTTGAAGGGTTAGGAAGTTCAAGAGGAAACAAACTATTTGGAAAACCAAGAAGGTTACCAATTCAAGCCTTTCAACCAAAAATTTAGGAATCATCCTAACCTCTCCTACCGAAGCACGAATGTGGAGAACCCACAAGATCAAGTGTACCCGCGACAACCAAGACCTCAAGGACAAGGCTTTCAACCTAGACATTTTATCCCATTTTAACAAGGTCAACAACAAGGATTCCAACCAAGAGCACAATTTGTGCCAAACTTTCAACAAGGATCCGAACCGGGTACTAACAACTTCCAACCACAAGCGGGACCGTCTACACAAGCTCTACTTGATTTTGAGATGAAGGACATGCTCCAAAAATTGATAGAAGGATAAGCCAAAGGTTAAATGGAAGTGACCAAGAAGATGGCGGAAATACAAGGGAAGATGGATGGAGGATACAATGATCTACAAGCTAAGTTTGAACACTTATCTTCTCATGTTAAGTCTTTGGACAACCGAATAGCACAGTTGCATCTATTTCTCAAAGGCCACTGGGGACACTTTCCGGGAAGCCCAAAGCAAACCCAGAATAGTATTGTAATGCAATCGTCAATGGTGATAAGAACTTCAATGAGAGACAACAATTTGATAAGAATGAAAAAGCTTTGGAAGAACTCACCAAGCTTATAATGTCTCCTAATATTGAAAAAGTTGTCAAGAGTGATGAGATCTTTGTGGAAAATGCTAAATGTAAGGAGATAACACCTAAGAAGAAGGAAAGGGAAGGAACCCCTAGTGTTGAACACCGTCCTTATAAACCAAAAACTCTATTTCCATGTCAGGTTTACACCAAGGCCCAAAAGAAGATCCTCTCCAAGTACAAGAAGAACATGAGTGACATAGGAGTTTCTTTGCCAAAGAGTGATGATTTGACTCAAGTTCCACTTCCAAAAGAAATTTATCAAGGACATCTTGGCTAATCAAGTGAAGGTTATGGAGGTGATGAGAATCTTTGAACAACCAAGTGACACCTCACTTGAGCCAAAATCAATTCCCAAGAAAGGTAATCTCAAAAAATTTACTATACCATGCTCTCTTGGTGACTTGAAGTTGGATGATGCTTTGTGTGATTCAGGGTCTAGTGCGAATGTGATCTCCCTTGAGATGGTGAAGCAAATTGACACAAGTGAGTTGAAGAGGAACACATGCTTAATTACATTGGCGGATGCATCTTCCAAATGTCATATTGGCATGCTAGAGGACTATCCTCTAAGGGTTGGAAATTGTGTAGTTCCAACTGATTTTATGGTGGTGGAGATGGAGTCAACCCATAAACTATCCCTCATACTGTGGGAGTCGAAACTCGCACAATTTAAAACTTGTAAAGAGATTTAGGGATTCGACAAACTTCTATGTAAAGAAACCAAGAAACTGAGATCCAAAGATGGAGATTTTACTCAAGCTGTTTCGAAAGCTGTTTGTAAAGTAATAAGCGTTTAGCTAGGTCAATTTTCGGATCCCTTCCTCAAAGGGGTACATGTCTTTTTTATACAAGAATAAGTCGGCTAGGCCTGCTTCCTAAAGATATTTGGAAAACTTCCTTTCTCTGGCTTGGATGTGGGCTTCTTTCTTAGGCTCGCCATCTTGGCCCACCAATCTCTTACGACTCGTTGCCTTGGACATGTTAAGATATTGGGCTCGTCGTCCCTCTCAATTCCGAGCCAGGTAGTTGGTTTGCCAACACGTTGGCTCGTCACCGTTTGTTGGTTTGCCAACATGTTGGCTCATCATTTGTTTCGTCATGCTGCCGAGCCAAGTGTTTGGCTCGTAACCATTTCTTCCTGCCTAGCCAAAGTGTTGGCTCGTTACTCTTTTCTCTTTGCTACCGAGCCAAGTGTTGGCTCGTCTCCTGCTTATTCCACTACCTAGCCAAGATGTTGGCTCGTCGCCTGCTTTCTCCTTGTTACCTAGCCAAGTGTTGGCTCGTCTCCTGCTTCTTCCACTGCCTAGCCAAGTTTGGCTCGTCGCCATCTCTCCCTGCTTAGCCAAGTGTTGGCTCGTCTCCATTTCTTCCTTGCTACCGAGCCAAGTTTGGCTCGTCGCCATCTCTCCTTGCTTAGCCAAGATGTTGGCTCGTCGCCTGCTTTCTCCTTGTTATCTAGCCAAGATGTTGGCTCGTCGCCTGCTTTCTCCTTGTTATCTAGCCAAGATGTTGGCTCGTCGCCTGCTTTCTCCTTGTTACCTAGCCAAGATGTTGGCTCGTCGCCTGCTTTCTCCTTGTTACCTAGCCAAGATGTTGGCTCGTCGCCTGCTTTCTCCTTGTTATCTAGCCAAGTGTTGGCTCGTCTCCTGCTTCTTCCACTGCCTAGCCAAGTTTGGCTCGTTGCCATCTCTCCCTGCTTAGCCAAGTGTTGGCTCGTCTCCATTTCTTCCTTGCTACCGAGCCAAGTTTGGCTCATCGCCATCTCTCCCTGCTTAGCCAAGTGTTGGCTCGTCTCCATTTCTTCCTTGCTACCGAGCCAAGTGTCGGCTCGTCGCCTGCTTCCTCCACTGCCTAGCCAAGATGTTGGCTCGTCGCCTGCTTTCTCCTTGTTACCTAGCCAAGTGTTGGCTCGTCTCCTGCTTCTTCCACTGCCTAGCCAAGTTTGGCTCGTCGCCATCTCTCCTTGCTTAGCCAAGTGTTGGCTCGTCTCCATTTCTTCCTTGCTACCGAGCCAAGTGTTGGCTCGTCGCCTGCTTCCTCCACTGCCTAGCCAAGATGTTTGTGCTTGCTTGGCTAGCATTTTCTCCATACTTAGTCTTATCAGCAATTGATCTCGACGAGGTGAAAACTGACCCCAACACATACTTAGAACACCATTCTTGGTAACCGCGAGTGCAAGCATTGACTTCTCCAACAAAAGGGCTATACTCTTCCATGTGGATGCAAATATATACTATCCCATAATTTTTGTGGCACGATCACACACACAAAGGAGGTGTACAGGGAGAACTCAAATGATGTTGAAGTAAAGTATAAACCACCTATAGTGGGAAAAAAGTTTCCTTGTCTTGATGGTAACAAGGTTGGTGAAGAGGTTCTTGATGGGAGTTGCTTGAACTCATTTTTTGAAGAGCCAAAGAAGATGGAACACAAGGTGAAGGCCCCAAGAGTTGCAAAGAACAAGCCCAAGGGAAACAAAAAGACCATTCTCTCTTTGCATCCCATGAAATTTGTTGATGACACCATTGAGTATATATATGGTCAAGTGCAAAGGTATCTCCAAGCCATTTTCCAAGGTGAAAACACTCATAACTCCGGAGGTGAAAGATAAAGGTCTAAAGGGTCTTGATGAGTTAATAAGAATGTCATCATTCTTGAACTACATGATAGTGAAACACACTTTGACCCTCATCTCCAAGCTCATTCCATTTCCAAGGATCCACCAAGGAGTTTCAAAACTCCACCTCACCCAATCCCTAAGATTCATGACTAGGGCCAAGGTATGGTCCTCTCTTACCATTGTACATATCATTTTGTTTCTTGTTTTTCTTCTTTTTTGTGTCTTGTCTTCTTCCTTGTTTTTACTGAGATAGTGAGAAGTAAGTCCGGGGGAGGGATATTATTTGCTAATGCATCTTTTAGTTGTTTTTTTGTCTTGAGTCTTGCATTATTCTTACATCTAAAACCGAAAAAACCAAAAAATTGAAAAAATCCGAAAAGTTAAAAAAAAAATGCATGTAATATTTCACATGATATTCTTGCATTTTATAATTGAGTCTAGAGCATTCTTAGGTTGCATTGAATTTGCATAGGAAGCAATGATGAAATTTCCTTGTAAAGTATCATCTTTTGAGGTTGGATTCATTGTCTTTGCTTAGTGGTTAATCAAATGCATTTAAACATTTTAGGACCTTGCTAGCTTGAACTTCGAAAGTCCCTACCTTATTGAAACTTGCTTGATATTTGATTCAGCTCTAATAACTTGAACTTTAATCTTGATTATTTTTTCTCACTTTGGGAAATTTGATCTTAACCATGGATTAAACACTAGACATTCAAGTCATCTTATCCTTGTTTTACCACTATTTAAATGATTTGAATGGCCATTCTCCTTTTTAGGATGGTACCACACCCGAAAACCCAAGCCTTTATTTAAAACTCTTGCATAAAATTCTTTGAGTGAGGTCTTTACAATAGTGTTTCATGTGAAAAATCTTGCAAGTATTAGAAACGACAAGGTAGAGCTTCTATTAAGGCTAGTTTCTTGCATCTAAGACTAGCCTTTAGGTGGAAAATTCAAAAGAATTGTGGTGATTATTTGCATATTTGGGTGAGAGGTGTGAGTGAGAAAGAAAGAAAGAATGAATGGAAAGAAATTTTGAGAAAAGAAAGAAGTTATAAGGAAGGAAAAGCAAAGAAAAATAGCTCTAACTGTTCAATAAAAAAAAATGTTTAGTCTCCTCTTGAAAAAAATCAAGATTAAAAGGAAAAATAAAAGTTTAGAGGAGTTAGGTGAAAAGAAAGAAAAGAGCAAAAACCGTAAAGAGAAAAAAATTCCCTAGAACTTAGAAGAAAAAGAAAAAAAAAAGAGTGTGGTTAAGAGTGTTAAAAGAATTACTTAGCAAAAAAGTCTTGTGGTGTGCTTCAAACGAGAGAATAAGAAAGAGAGAATGAGAATGCATCAAAGGAAAAATGGGTAGAACATGGATGCTAAGCCTTGTATGCATTAGTTGTTTCTTTTCTTTTTTGCTTTTGCATAATGTAAACACTCCTATGTTTGAGAGTTAGCCACCAAATCAATTCAAAACCTCCTCTTACCATTACTTTCAAACTTTTTATTTTCTAGCCAAATGTATTTGATCACTTGTCCCATTGTAAGACCGCACCAAACACTTTAATGAATGTCAAAGAGTTGAATTGATAGATTGCGAGTATTCTTTTTGGTCTCGGGATTTAGAGTAGAAGGGATATGCAAATTCTAGAAAAGATTTCTTAGCGAGTTCGTTTGTGCATTGTTTAAACGCTTTCTAGGACCTTAATCCGATTTTATAAGGTGACTCTTTTGGATTTGAGTTCCCACTATTTAAACCTCTCATTTGCGTTTGTTCTTACTTTGCTTGCTTGCGGACAAACAAAAGGCAAGTTCGGGGGAGTTGATATTTGGTGTTTTTACTTATCCTCATGCTTTGAATTCATAGTCTTTTGTCTCCTTTTCATTCATACTTGTGTCTTTTCATTCATTTTGAGTCTCGTTTTTTTTGCTTTAGAATCATCTTAGGGTCTAGGTTATGTTTTGTTGCATTTTGCATATTTTCTTGTGTCTTTTAGGTACCTTTGGAAGATTTGATGAGGATTAGATTGGAAGGAAGGTTTGAAGCTCATTTGGATTCAAAAAAATGGTAGCAAGATGAGAGGAATTGAGCTTCTAAAGAGAGTCTAAAGGAAAAGGAAAAAAGTTTTAGAAATAGCAGATACCGGTTTTAATTACCAGACATATTAAGCTCGGTATGGGAGTCACAAAATGGCAAGAAATATCAGTGGAAATACCGAGCTTAAATAACAGACATATTAGGCTCGGTATGATCGTTCATTTTCAAGAACTTTTGATCTAACGTATTTCTGAACCAGGTCAACCCGGTCCGCTCTAAGACACCTACAAATACTTTTTGGACCTTGTAAAAACCTAAGCTTGAATATGTTTTTTACCTCTTTGCCTCTTTTAGATCAAAAAAACATTTATATGTTTATGGTAATTGGATTGGAGAATATTTCTTTATGATTTACAAACTTTTATCTTAATCTCTTTTCTTAATCTCTTATTTAAATAATGCTTGTCTTATATTCTCTTATTTACATAATGCTTGTCTTATATTCTCTTTTTGATGTTTCTTTAGTCATGTGTGAGTAGTTCATCTTTGAGGCTTGGTCTAGTAGATTAGGGGAGTTTAGTAAATGATTAATGATGATTAGGCTTATATTATATGTTTTCTCAAGTTAGTTTGTACTTAATGCTAGTATTTGACTTGATAAATCAAGTCTAGAGCCTAAGTAGATTATCTCCGGAAAGGTGTTTGATGAAATGCTTGAACCAAAATTAACTTGGCTTTTCTTCCTTAACCAATGAAAATTGATGTTAGGATTATTAGTGAACTTAGTGGACTTGTTTGTTAATGCTTATTAATTACCAAATTTGCAAACGAAAGTTTAGCTAAATGAGATAATTAGTGACGTAATTAGTGCCATGAAAGTAGATTAGTCAAATTTATGTGATCCATGTTCTAGGATTGGTATTAATTAGTGTCTTTCATCATTGATTAGTCATCATACTCCTCTCAATCCATTGCTAGACTCAAGACTAATTGTTTTTCCATTAAGAATTTAATCCATTCTTGTTAATCGTCTCTTGTTAGTCTTTTATTGCTTTTGTTATTTGATTTTCTATTGCTTTTTTTATGCTTTTTTAGTTTCATTTATGCAATTAGTAGTTTAAAAAACTAAAAACCAAACAAAAATCTTCTTCCTTAGCTTAATTACAATCATTCGTAGTTTAGTGTGTTGATTCCAAATTTCCTTAGTGGTTCGACTGTAAACCATTACTATAACGACTAATTAGTGCGTTGTGAGTATAGATTAGGATTTTATTTGATTCTCACAAAATGATTCACATCAGTAAGGCAATGGTGAGCCATAGGTTAATCAAACAAGCCTCAATGCACTTTATTAGAGTATTTGGAAGACTAAGACATGTCCGAAGATACAACATTTTATGTGGAAGTGTTTTAGTAACTGTCTACTAGTGGCCAACAACTTGACATATAGACACTTCAAAAAAAATTCCTCATATGCAAGATGTCAAGGAAATGTTGAAGATGTGAACCATTTGCTATTCCAATGTCCATTTCCCAGACTGGTATGGGCAATCTCACCTATTCGAGCACCTCCAAATGGGGAGATGTCAACCTTCTTCTACACAATTCTTCATAGGGTACTAAATATCTCACAAGGAAAACAACAAGGAGAAAGATAATGTGGAACTAGCACCCTGGATATTATAGAGATCGTGGAAGAACAGAAACTGTTATCTTTACTAAGGAGTAGAGTTTAATGCTCATGATCTAATCAGAAAGGCAATGGAAGATGCAGAGGAACGGACTGGTACTATTGAGGCAAAGGATATCAGAACCACAAACTCCTTAGCTACTCCTAGGGCTCAAAGATGGGAACCCCCTCCACAAGACTGGTTAAAATGTAATGTTGATGGAGCCTGAAAAAAAGAGAATGATTGGTGTGGAATGGGATGGATATTACGAGATCAAGGAGGCAAAGTAATGTGGATGGGAGCAAGAGCATTACCGAGACTGAGAGCATCCTTAGAGCCAAAGGCTGAAGCCCTTATATGGGCAATGGTAAGGCAGATCAGCTTAGGCTACAAAAACATATACATTAAATCAGATTCATAATAACTAATGAAAATGATTCAGGAAGTAAAAGCTTGGCCAGCCCTCGGTTCAATTATTCAAGATATTAATCAACTACTCCCCCATTTTCTCAGAGGCAATGATCGTGTTCTTTCATAGAGAAAGAAATAGAGTGGCCGATAGGATAGCAAAAAAGGCTATTTGATTTTCGAATTATGTCCTTAAGCTTTATTATATAGTACCCATTTGGGTTAAGAATGAAGTAGACAATGATAAAACTGTGTAAAAATTTGAGTTTGGATGAATTTTTATTGATATTGAGCCAAAAAAAAAAAAAAATGTTAGTTAGTGTTTACCTTCCATAATCTATAGTCTCACACATTTTTCTCGCCCAGAACTTTAAGATGAGATGTTTATTAGAACAATGAAAATCCTAAAAGTACAAAGAAAAATAATTAGTTATCTAAACAAAACTTAAACTCCAGAAGGTATATAATTCATTACTCACCGCAGAAAAAGTAGGAACTGAGGATTCATCATCAACTTTCATAAGACATGTATCGGTTATAATATTCCGTCAATACCCGAATATTTTCCTAAAATGTTTCATGTTAGTTCTATAAAAAAAAAATCTAAAGATAGTATAAACAAAAGAATAAAGGTTGTAAAAGAAAAAAAAGTGAAAGATTTATTTACACGGCTTTCACTGAAGATAAGTGACTCTGCCCACTTATGACATTTTATATCAGTCACTGTCATAGTATGGCCTTTCAAAGTCTGCAAATTGAAAAAAAACAATATGCTACAAGTAGGAAGACGGTTTGAATGTATTGTCAAACAAAATTTGATTTTTATCATATCCAGGGAGGAATCGACATAGTTGATGACTCGGATTACGTCTTTAGGACAATTTGTGGTTCTGATCTTTTTTGCTTCAGTACTACCAGTCCATTCCTCTACATCTTCCATTGCCTTTCTTATTAGATCTTGAGCATTAAACTCTATTTCTTTATAAATCAGAAAAGAGTGCGACTATATATACATGTTACAAAACATTTGAAGCACCGCATAAGTTACATATCGTTGCCTGTAATTTACTTAATCATAGTGACGACGGCTTTACTGTTGCTGGTAGCACATTGGTTACTTGTTATAGCTGTATGATGATGATCATGTAGAGTTAAAGATAGAGCTCCGTGCAATTTCAGAGCAACAAAAAGAGAAAAAAAGAAAAATCTAGATATAGGAATCATCGAAAAAGAAGGTGGGAAATAATTCACAAGTAAAGAGGAATCAAGAAGAACGTTGCGATGAAATAAATGTTAATAAATATTACCATAGTATTATTAATAAATGTTGTTTTTTCATAAAATTTAATAAATAAATGTTGTTATTTATAGATAAAACACAAAGACCTAAATATAAAAAAATGAAAATTGAAATGAAAACTCGACTCCATATATTTTCTTCCTTTTAAAGATAGAGTTCGTTGAAAGGTAAAGTTCACAGAACATTAGCGTATAGATAGTAAGTTACATGCAAAAGACATATATTACACACTGTACAATTTAGCTTGGTGGCCCAAAAAGAGCAGAAGCTTCCTTTTATCATTTTCGTAACATGGTTCATGATTGTTGATTAAGAGAAATCCCGAGTTTTGGAAATAGTTTCTCTTGGTGCTGTGTAAGGAATGAAGTATGGATACAATGTCGTTTGGATAGAGCATTTGGTAACGCCGAGTAGTTTGGTTTTTTCCTAAGAGTCCACGCCGAATACTTCAAACGCAAGGGATATTTACAAACTCCATTGTAATATCTCTCTCCCGGGCCTAAAAATTTCTTTTGGATTAACTCGACCCGTTAGCTCATCCTAAGCCCAAACCCCAAAATCCCATATTATTTAACCCTAAACCTAAACCCTAATTATGTTTTAGCAACATATTAGCAAAAGAAGAAAAGAAAAGAGATCACGCCGCTGCCTAAGGAGGAGGAGAAAGCAGATCTGACCCATTTCAGAGGAGGAGAGAAATGGACAGTCAAACCAGATTCGATCAGACGAAACTTCTAGAGTAAGTTCCCAACTCTCAGATCTAGCTATAGGCGAAAACGGCTTCCCATTCCAATATATATTCTAAGAGTTACCGCTGTTTTCCTGAGACAGATCTGTGAAGAACCAGATCTGTGACCAGTCCAATTCGGAAATATTTTTCCATCGATCTAGAAGGAGTCAAAAGTCAATCGAGATATCATTGGAAAGCTCTTGCTCTCTAGTTTGCAGAACAAGTTTCAGATCTTGAACCTGAGATCTCTACCTTCTTCTGCTGTGTTTCCAGTGTTGCTTGTTCATCCAAAATGCTAAGGTGAGGGAATGATCTGTGAATACACCGTGCTCTTTATACCTTCTTGTATATGCCTATATTTAGCTAGGAAATAGATATGTAATGTTGTTTGTTTTACGTAGTATGCATGCTAGGTTTGGTGTGGCATGTTGAATGTTGATTTGGAATTGGATTGTTGAATTGATGATTGAATGTCAGGAATAGAAAAATAGTTTGCTTGTAGGCTGCAAACGGGAAAATGCAACCATTTGCAGATGTGTGGTGTTCTGTGTGTGAGAGGTCGCACGGCTCGATAACGGCTGACGGGCCAGCCCACAGAATGGCTCCTTCAGTGGGGGACCAATGGGATTGCTGACGAGATGGCATACAGAATGGCTCATTCGATGGGGGGGGGGACCGTATGAGCGTGCGGAATGGCTCCTTTAGTGGGGGACCGTATGAGTGTGATGAAAGTCATGATGACTGCTCAGTGTTAGGGTGCAGGTATGCATCGGTTTGTGAAATGTTAAGGATGCTGGAAGCATCAGTTATGTTGAGATGAGGATGCTAGAGGCATCGATTATGTTGAGATGAGGATGCTTTAAGCATCAGTTATGTGTTGTTAAGAAAGTTGAGTTAGAATGTGATTGTGTGTGACATGCAACTTACTTGTGAGTGTATGTTGCATGTTTATTATGTGGTCTGGTATAGTTATATATTGGTTCGTATGATTGGTTATATGTATTATGTGGGCAGGCGTGAGCCTTCCTCACTGAGTAACTTGTTACTCACCTTCATTACCCTTTTCAGGTAATGAGTAGGAGCTTGGACTTGGAACCGGTGCGGTGTTTTTTTGGGAAATGGCACGTTACATTTTAATAAAGATTTCGGTATTTTTAGAATTGGTTTCGATTTAAGTTTGGATTTCGGTTTACATTGTTAAGACCTTTCGTTTCTCGGTTTAATTTTAATAAAGGCATTTCAGACTTACTTTGCATTTATTACTAAACCCAATGACAAACTACTCCGGGTCCAGTAACCCGGGAGCGGGTGTTACATCCATTTTTATGTGTCATGGCAACCACATAAGGTAATCTCCTGGAAATAGAATTCACGATTCATGTTAATCCTCTACAAGATTATAAATGACTGCCAGATGATCTACCAACTAGAACATGATTTTCAATAAAATTTAGAGAAAGTAGCAATAGAGAATGTTTATATATATCAGAAGCGTCTCTCTGAAATTGGTCGTCAAGAGAGAAAAAGAAGAGAATGCAGAGCGGATGAGTACCCATGGATCACCCCGTGTAGACAGAGAAGGGATCACCCGTGTAGTCGTACGATTAGGAGAAGAGATATTTCCAGCTGTGGAAAGAATGGGTGAAAGAGAGATAAACTTCTAAAAGGGTAAATCTTTAAAGGTTGATAGAGATTTGAATATGGAGACTGTTTGGTTGTGTAACAATTGCTTTAAATAAGATTTCGTGGATCTTTTTACTATAAAAACTAAATTAAAA
This sequence comes from Pseudoturritis turrita, assembly GCA_900406555.1. Classification (NCBI taxonomy): domain Eukaryota; kingdom Viridiplantae; phylum Streptophyta; class Magnoliopsida; order Brassicales; family Brassicaceae; genus Pseudoturritis; species Pseudoturritis turrita. The sequence continues at coordinate 293,932 of OVBL01000487.1, forward strand.
ATAGATACCAAATACTACATTAAATTATTGTCACATTACAAGTTTGTAGACTGTCGTTTTAGATAAGATTCCAAATACATTAAATTATTATCATATTACAATATCTACGAAGTACATGATTTTAAAATTATAAGTAATCATTTAAAAAAATACATATCTTTTAGAATTAAATAACTATAAACTAACATAAATAATGTAATTTATCGATTGAAAATATATTAATATCTTAAATTCGGACGAGTCCACTAGTCTTCTATATATTAAAAGACAAATATTGTAGATCATTTTTGCTTAGGTGTCATCACCAAAAAATTTCTCGGCATTTTTGATTTAATTAATTCTATATTATTTAATCATCTACTATTCCATTGATCAAACACTCTCTTAATTAAATTTCAATTAATCATCTACTATTCCATTTGCCAAACATTCTTAATTTAATTCCAATTATCAAACATATTTGAAACATTAATAAATATAATTTTCCATTAACAATTATGACATATATCTTTCATAATAATGATTGTGATATGCAATAAATATTTATATTTTAGGAATATTTGTTAAAATTTCTTTGCAAACCTTAATTTTGTTAAATATATATATTCATCTCTATAAATACAAAAAATAGACCTCGCATGCAATCTCCAAAAAGTCGGCTAATCAAAAAGTTTACCTCATTCTTTCTCATCGATCTGACTGCATATTAATGAATTTCTCAGTTTTTAGTTTTTTTAGTTGATTTTTTTCATCTAATGTACTATACTACTATCGTTAATTACTCTTGCCTTTTTGCAATTTTTTCTCAAGCATTTAAAATTTTATTTTTCTTGAAAAGGTAATTGGTGGGTATTGCATTGATTTTCAGTATGGGAAATTGTGTGCAATAAAAAAAAAAAAAACTAAAAATTTAACCAATTAGCCTAAATCTAATGGTCATAATTGTGCTACATATGCCAATTTTAGTTAGTTGCTTAAATATTTTTTGCAGTTATTGAGCAAATTATCCAAACGTAATGTTTATTTTTTTAATTATGGATATATATTTGGTGCAAGCTATTATACACTGATGTGATTCATTTAACTTGACGTCATATCAGTTTTTTTATACTTTAATGTTTTTTTTGAATTTTGCAATGTTCATATAATCATATTATAATATATTTCTTGAATTATTCATAATAATTGAAAATCTCGCAGGATTAATTATTTTACTTGTTTTATATATAACATTTAATTTTAAAATTTTAATAAATTCAAAATATCTGTTACAATTCAAATAATTTAGTGGTTATAATTAAATTCGTGCAGTGCGAATGCTAACCTAGTTATATTGAAATAGATGGTATATTAGTTGCACTAGGTTTTGGATAAAGTTAGCAACTAATATTAACCCAAAAAAATGTAGCGACCAATAATATTTATTAGAATATTTCTTTTCTATATTGGTGATGATAATATATAAATCTTATGAAAAATATTCATAACAAATTTTTTATCTTTAAAATTTTCAAATATACAATTCGAAAAATTCTACCAGTGTAAATTTTGAAAATAAAATGAATGTCAATGGTTAATATATTTGTACGTGTTTTTAATGTTTGTTAATTAATTGGATTTTTAATATGCAAATTTAATAATTTTTAGTTTATTTTCTTTCTAATATATATAGTCAAATAATTAGATATGATTTTTTTTTTTTATATATAATTGGATATGAGTAAATATTTAAATTTGACAAACAGAGAGTACGCCGCTTTTAGTGAATAAATGGAAGTTTTATTTTGTTAATTTATGACAATGTTATTTTTGGACGCATGTACCAGTCATCACCACCCACACACCCACACCCACACACCCACATTTATATATTTTCATTTTTCACTTAAATATTTTTATTCACGTTTACATTTATAAATAAATTTATTTTTTATTTTTATGGTCTAAATAAATTTCAAATTAATTAAATTTTCACTTTTCATTCAATGTTGATATACTATGTGAATGGCTTATTAAGTTTCATCTCTATATTATTTTTCTCTACATATTGCATCTCAGAAGTAGTTGCAGAGTACATTCAACTTGAACATATAATCATCTTATTCTAAGTAAAATCCACTTGCATCCAATAGTACATACACACATAATGTTAAGGTCCCTCTTCAAAGCCAAAGAGAAGTGTAACATAAGAACAAAGACACTGTTTTTGGTGGTAGTTAAGACTACCTTTTTGGGTTTTTCTCATTGATATAAATAGGGAAAACAGGAAAGATGGAGTCATAAGCTCCTTACAATGCGGGAACGATAAGAAAGTGGAGTCATTGACTCCTTACAAAACTGAAATTGTTGAAAGTGGGACTTGTAGTCCTAAAGACTCGGTCCTCTTATTTGAACAAGTAAACAACTAAGGCACGTGCCTTTTATTATCCCAAATACTTTCTACTTGGAATTTTTGAACGACTTGATCTTCTTGGCGCCAACTCTTCTTCTTGTCTTCTCTGCATTTCAACTATTCTCTCTGCTGCTATCCTATCAACACTCCCATCCGCCGAAAGAATCTTGTCCTCAAGGTTCAGTTCAAATTCAGGAAAACTTGCAACAATTTGACTTTGCTCCTCCCAAGTTGCATCTTCAATAGGCAGACCAGTCCACTTAATGAGCAGCTCCGTGACGTCTTTTCCTCCCCGATGCATGTAGCGTTGCTTAATAACCTCCTCTGGTGCTAAGTTGAACAAACCATTTGCCCGTAACGGTGGCAGCTCCACTGAAACTGGTTCATCGTCTCCAAGGCATTTCTTCAACAACGAAACGTGAAACACCGGATGAATACGTGCTCTCTCCGGCAGCTTCAATACGTTGCTCAATTTGAAAAGGACCAAAGAACCTGTTTGCAAGCTTTTGAGAAGAACGCTTGAACATAGATTTTTGGCGATATGGTTGCAATCGAAGGAACACCCAGTCGCCCACGTCAAACTCGACATCACGTCTTCTACGGTCAGCCATCTGCTTCATTCTGTTATTCGCTGCTTGTAAGTGGTCCTTTAGTTCACTCAACACCTCATCATGATCCTGCAGTTGTTCCTCTATTTCATTTACCAAAGAAGAGCCAATCTCGTACCTTGGCATAAGCGGTGGTTGACGACCATATTGAGCTTCAAAAGGAGTCATACCCGTGGAGGAATGATAGGTGGTGTTATACCAGTACTCTGCCCACAGAAGAAGACCACTCCATTGTGTTGGTCGGTGTTGCACAAAGCAGCGAAGAAACTGCTCAATACATCTGTTGACCACCTCGGTTTGTCCGTCAGATTGCTGATGATAAGCCGACGACATCCGCAGCTTAGTGCTAGACTGTTTCCACAATTCTCTCCAAAAGTTACTCTGGAAAATTGGATCACGGTCACTGAGGATTGATCGTGGAATACCATGAAGACGAACCACGGAGTCGATGAAACGTGTAGCCACTTGCGATGCTGTGTACGGATGAGCCAAAGGAATCAGATGTGCTGCCTTGCTTAAGCGATCCACCACCACCAGAATCGACGTATGATGGCTCGAATGCGGCAACCCATCCACAAAATCGATTGACACATCTTCCCATATCTGATGTGGAATCGGCAAAGGCTGAAGAAGACCCGCTGGTGATAGTGTATGTGACTTTGCCCGCTGACAGATATCACACTGAGAGACATACTCCATGACCACTTTGTGCATAGATGGCCAATAGAATTGGCGAGACAACCGCTTGAACGTTCGTAAAACTCCAGAATGGCCTCCCACCGGTGTGTCGTGATGTTCATGGAGTAACTGAGCGATGAAAGGTGAGCCTGGTGGTATGACTACTCGGTTGTTGTAGCAAAGAAGACCATCTTTCCATGCGTATGGTTTGCCTGGTTGAGCCGTAGCTGCTTCTCCGATCTGAACCAAGTATGAATCTGTTGTTGCAAGTTGGCGGAGCTCGTTCCAAAGGGAAACATATGGGGCGGAGATCGTGTTCAGCACCGGACTGTCAGGGACACAAGAAAGGGCATCTGCGGCTACATTCGCTTTACCCGGCTTGTATACGATCTCATAATCGTATCCTACCAGCTTTCCCATCCACTTTTGTTGCTCTGGCGTAAGAATTTGTTGCTCCAGCATATAACGGAGACTGCGCTGATCCGTTTGTATAGTAAATCTTCGACCCAAGATATACGGTCTCCATGTCCGTATTGCAACAATGATAGCCAACATTTCTCGGGCATACGTGGACCAAGACTTCTTTGCTACTCCCAACGATCTGCTCATAAATGCAATAGGTTGATCATTTTGGGAGAGAATTGCACCTATACCTTCGCCCGAAGCATCGGTTTGGATGACAAAAGGTTTGGAGAAATCCGGTAGTGCCAAAGTCGGTGTTGTCGTCATTGCCTTTTTGAGCTTTTGGAATGCCAGCTCTGCCTCCTCGTCCCAAGTAAATTGTCCCCGTCGTAGGCGGTTAGTCAATGGCCTCGCAATTAACCCGTAATCCTTAACGAATTTTCTGTAGTAGCCGGTTAAGCCGAGAAAACCGCGGAGCTCCGTAACCGATGTAGGAGCAGGCCAGTCAAGCATCGCTTAAATTTTGGAATTATCCACTTTCACGCCCGTGCTAGTGATGATATGACCGAGATATTCAAGCTCCTGCTTCCCAAAATCATACTTTTTGAATTTAACCGACAGTTTGTTCTCTCGTAGGATATTGAATACTTCACGAACATGCTTCAAATGCGTCTCCCAATCGTTGCTATAGATGAGTATGTCATCGAAAAATACCAAGACTGATTTGCGCATAAGTGGTCGAAAGATGGTGTTCATGAGCGCTTGAAATGTCGACGGCGCATTGCACAGCCCGAACGGCATCACGAGGTACTCATAATGACCATTATGCGTTCGGAAAGCCGTCTTGGGTATATCTGGCGAGTGCATCCTCACCTGGTGGTATCCGGCAGTGAGATCGAGCTTTGTGAAATATGCAGCACCGTGGAGTTCGTCTAGCATATCGTCCACGGTCGGAATGGGAAAACGGTCTTTGATTGTGGCGGCATTCAAGGCTCGGTAATCTGTGCAAAAACACCACGACCCGTCCTTCTTCTTCACTAATAGAACTGGCGATGAAAATGGACTACAACTGGGGCGAATGATTCCTGAACTGAGCATGTCGGAAACTTGCTTTTCAATCTCCTCCTTCTGAAAATAAGCATATCGGTAAGGTCGTACGTTTACCGGATCAGCTCCGTCTTTTAGTGCAATTCGATGCTCGATTTCCCTTTGTGGAGGAAGACCCATCGGAGTTTGAAACAGCTCATCAAACTCTTGTATGAGGTTGCGGAAGTCCTTCGCCACTGTTAACAATGGAGATTCCATGTCAGAGAGACAAATCACAAACAATGTTTGTCCTTGACGAGCTTCTTTCACTAGTTCTTGGGCATTAGTGGGCCTGATAATTGGTGAGTGCAGCCCACAAAGAGTATGAGTTTTGCCTTCCCATTCGATTTATATTGTTTGGGCCTTCCAATCACAAATCACTGAGCCCAAACTCTCCAACCATGTCACGCCCAATACCATATCCAAGCCCACCAATGGTAAAGCGTGTAATGTCACCGTGAAACTAGCATCTCCGATCTGTAGCTTCACCTCTTCATATCGCCCTCTGCATCTCAATGGTGAACCATTAGCAACCTTTACAGAAAAAGGCGTAGTTGGTGTGAGCTTGAGTTTCAATCGTTGTGCTGCTTTCTCGCTAATAAAATTGTGTGTTGAACCACTGTCCACGAGTGCAAGAAGGTTGTGATTGCCGATGCTTGTTCGTAGCCGGATGGTAGTCGGAGAATTCCAGCCGGTTAAGGCATGAAGGGTTATCTCCGGTGGCTGATCGTCGTCGTCCGGTGCCACGTCATCCTCCCCCTCCTCGTCTTGCTCACTCTCCATGAGGAAAAGTTGGGGCTGTTTGCATTTATGACCAGGGGAATAACGTTCATCGCAACTGAAGCACAATCCTAAACTCCGTTTTCGCTTAAGCTCTTCCCAAGTCAACTTCCGTGGTACCGTCGTCGATGCACTGGAAATTACAGGTCGTGAATTCTCCGTTGCGGAACTGTAGCGCCTCTGGTTATTCCACCTCTTCTTTTGTTGCAGTTGATCATCTCTCATCCTTGCCAAATTAATGATCTCGGTTAAGGTCTTGGGTTTGAACATTCGAATGCCACTGGAGATGGAAGTGTTGAGTCCGCCCATGTAAGTACCCACTAAAGCCTTCTCCGACCATCCCTCGACCTTATTCTGCAACCTCTCAAACTCCCTCTGGTATTCGATCAAGGATCCCTTCTGGCGTATGTGGGAAAGGGCCTCATCGAAATTTTCTCCATCCATCGGACCAAACCTTGTCCATAATTCTGTCTCGAATGCTTCCCACGGAATCTGGTGAGGATCGATCCTCCTTGCCTTTGTGAGTGACTGCCACCACTCGTTGGCCTCTTCAGACAAGTGGTACGATGCAAAGCTAACCCGTTGATCTCGTGGCATTTCGTGATATGTGAAATACTGCTTGGCCTTACTCATCCACTCTGTTGGATCTCCGCTGTGGAAGCGCGGGAAATCCAATTTCACCTGTCGGTGATGGCCTTGCACAACTGGAGCAAACGGATTCTCTCCTCTCGGTTCGATCGGTTGGTGTTCCTCGGCTCGTCGATTTACTCTTGACGTATTAGAGCCACTGTCTCTGTTACTCGTCATCATCTCCATCATTCTGTTCATGGAATCTTCAAGCGTTTTGTTAGAGTACTCCAAACTTCGAAATTTTTCGGTGATTCCGATGTTCATCTTCTGAATTCCGTCCTTCACTAACCCGAGACCTGCCTCCAGATCATCGAGTCTCTCCTTCGTACTGGCCATCGGTTCGCTCCTCTGCTCCTGAGCGAAGACCAACTTTTTGTTGGAATTTCTGGTTTTTCTGGACGAAATGGTGGAAGTAGGTGGTGAAACGAAAAGGATGTGTGGTGGTTTTTGTTGAACGTTGATTCACGATGAATACCGTCAACAAGAACAAAAGAACGGCTCTGATACCAAATTGTTAAGGTCCCTCTTCAAAGCCAAAGAGAAGTGTAACATAAGAACAAAGACACTGTTTTTGGTGGTAGTTAAGACTACCTTTTTGGGTTTTTCTCATTGATATAAATAGAGAAAACAGGAAAGATGGAGTCATAAGCTCCTTACAATCCGGGAACGATAAGAAAGTGGAGTCATTGACTCCTTACAAAACTGAATTGTTGAAAGTGGGACTTGTAGTCCTAAAGACTTGGTCCTCTTATTTGAACAAGTAAACAACTAAGGCACGTGCCTTTTATTATCCCAAATACTTTCTACTTGGAATTTTTGAACGACTTGATCTTCTTGGCGCCAACTCTTCTTCTTGTCTTCTCTGCATTTCAACTATTCTCTCTGCTGCTATCCTATCACATAACCATGTATTCAAATACATAAATGACATAACATCTTAAGATATATTGCATACGTAGAATATTTTTGAAATTATACCATTTTATTTTATCGGTCTAAGGCTAAAATGATAACAATTTCTTTTGAAATTCATATACGCATTTACTATTTTCTATTACCAAAACAACTTTAGAATTTTAGAATTTTTCCTTATTAACATAATTTTGGAATTTTCTATTACCAAAACCATGACATAATTTTTTATTACCATATTTTTTTTAACTATCGATTAATTTAAATATTGATGTGAAATATTACTATTGATTGTTTTAAATTATACGTGGACCACTTTAAAAACTAATAGCTTCAATTTTTATATATTTTTATATATGACTAATGGCCCTTAAATAGATTATATACGTCAGGTGCTACTCCAGAAATCCCGTAGGATCTTAACGGAGGACGATAATCTAGAAGGGCTTGACTTTAAGAACATCAAATAATTCCTTAACCCTTCCTGAAATCCCGTAGGATCTCCAAATCATATTAAACCCCAATTGACAGCAACACCTTCCCCATATTTAATACTATTTAACCACTCTGAAAACAACGTGACATGCAAATTAAAAGATATTTTAGTAGATTTTAGTAGTATAATAAAAATTTTATAAATTAATAATATTAAAACTATAATATTTTATTAATTTATAAAGTTATTAATTAATGAATAATATTTTAAAATAACATCAAAACAAGTTTTTAACTGATTAATAAACACAATTTTTAATTTTTAAAATGGTTAAAACAATAAAAGATTGGTTAATTTTTAATCGAAAAATAAAATATAATAAAATTTGAAACAATTTTTTTCTTAAACATTATTTACTATGAAATAGAAGAAAGATATACTAAGATCGCATATTTGTATAGGATTTTTAAAAAATTTATTATCTTATTATTTTATCGAATTGTATTATATTTTGAACGGTCTAACTCGGGACCGGATAAATTTACTAATTTATCGTATTTTTTAATTTATCGAATATTAATTTATAGAATTTTTAGGATAATAATAATAATAATAGAAAACAAATTAAACTTTTATTTCTCTCAAATAATCAAAATCATTATATATTCCAGTATATGCTACAAACGCTACAAACGCCATAACCGGGTCAAGCAAGTTATCTTTTTTTTATTTTGTTTACGAACAAAACTCAGTTATAAAATATTTTACGGATTCTCTCTCTGGTTCTTGCAAAATCACGATGTTAGATCCTTCACCTAAATCCTACAATACCCATTTGTGTTTCCCAAGTCTTCCGAATGATCACTCAGATTCCGGTGTCTGTTCGCCTACCTTGTGGAGAACCAGTCCGCCGAAGAGTCCTCGTCACCGTCCTGAAGATTACTGGAGCCTTTCGCCGGATTCCAAGGCTGAGGCCATCGCCCGTGGCCAACGAGAGCTTATGGAAATGGTAAGTAAGATGCCCGAGTCGTGTTACGAGCTTTCCATGAAGGATCTTGTTGAAGTGAAAGGGAACGATGAGAATGACTTGAAGGTGTTCGATGAATTGCCTCACAGAACAAATAAGCCGAGTAAGGTTGTGAGGAAGACGATGAGTGATAAACGGATAGATCCGAATCGAAATAGTGGAGTAAACAACAGTGGGTTTCTTCTCAAAATGATGCTTCCGGTTAGCTTAGCTTCTAAGAATGATATGACGAAGAAGAAGAAGAAGAAAGATGATTCTTCTGTGACGATTAAAGATTCTCAGGTTTCACCGAGGCCATCGATCTCTGAAGCTGTGAGAGCGGAGGATAAAGATTGGTGGAATAGATTGTCTGACTCGAGAGGGAGTACGAGCACAGAGAGGAGCGGTAGTAGCAGTAGCAACAGGAGTAATAGGAGCCGAAGGTATGTACATATCTGAGAAATCAAAATTTAAAGGTTTCATCTTTCATATTCACATACGCAAGGATTTGCTTTTGCTAATCAGATTTGATGAAAATTCCCAATTGTTCTTAGAATCCATCGACTTATTTTTACATTAATTCATTGGATTTGCTTTTTTTGTTAAACTTTTATCATCTTAAATCTTTGACGATTATCTTGCTCGAGAGTTATTAGTTCCGTGTGCGTACTGGTATACGGTTTGTGCTGTAAAAAATATCTGTTTTGCCAAGAAAAGAAACAAAAAAAACCGACTTTTAATTGTTTCCCAATCATGACGATCTTTGTTGGTTGTATGAAATTTTGCTGTCAAGTTTAAGACCTTTTGACAGAGAATGTGAGTGGTGATTGAAACTCTGTAGATCTCATTGGTATATCTCATTGGTATCTTGTCTGAATGATTCCTAATATCATATCACAAATCTCAGTAGTATTTATGGAAACATTTTTGGGTTTGATGTCTGAAACTGTCTGATGTATAATGCAGAAATGAAAAGAGTAGCTGCTTATCTTGCCTCTGGAGTGTACATTCACGAGACTGAAACAGAGTTTCCTTCAATGATCTTGTGACCTATTAAAACCCATCTTGGCTTAAGAAGAAGAGACCGATAATGCAACATTCGGAGTGTTTGCAAGTCTATAAATCTTCCGAGGAATGGTTCCAAGAACAGAGAGATGAAAACCGTTGAATGTGCCACAAAAGATAACTTTTTCTGATAATACTCGTAAATTTTGCTTTTGTAAGCCTGTGTATCGTTTTGGATGCAGTTTTAATTATGTAAATAGAGTTTAATGTGCACTGATTAGTCTCTCAATTCTGGGATTTTGAGTCCTAATGTACAGTGTGTAGCTTTGTTTTAGGATCTACTTGATTACTTAATTACTTTAGCTCTATTAAAAGCCTAAAACTAATAAATAAAGTGTACATCATCTTTGCCTCAAAAGAAGCTGTCTTTTTTGTTCAAAGAGAAAAAGCTCATGTGGAAAAAATTTGTTTGGAGTGGCCGTTCTTGTCCAAACGCGCGTCTTCGTTTCCTATGTTTGGAAAACGCGTTTTATTTCGTGGTTCTCGGAAGAAAAGTCAGCAATGAAATCAATTTGGATTTAGAAATTAGGAAATTTTAGTTGCTAATGATCATTACTTTCGACCTAAACTTTATTATATTTTACGAATATGAAAGAATAATTATTTTCCGTCACCGACCGTTACCTTAGCATAACGAGACAAAAAGCCAAAAGTATGCATCTTGCAAAAATAATAGAACAAAGAGAAGTCGCAGTTGATTTATGGACGGCTAAGGCTGATGATGATGATGACCTGATACAATCACACAAACTCCGATCGTGTCCGAATACAAGTTTAGATTTTCACGACAACCCTCAAAATCTTCTTGATCGTTAAGAGTCTTACATAACAGGTAAATTCTGTTATGTTGTGTTCATTCGATTCGATTCCTTGTTCTCCAGATGTATACACATTATGGGTTTCGTTTGAAACTCTTCCTTAAGACTTCGATTCATACTTTTCGTACTTCTTGTGTCCTTGATTTCCAGTTTATTGGATTTGGTTATTTGCTGGCTTAATCTGTCATGGGTATTCGTAAAAGAAGGCAATTTCGCGATTGGATTTCACTTAGATTTCGTTTTGTGGCTTTGTGATCTGGTCTTATTACGAGCTAGTTTGTGAATTGTGATAGTTACTGTTTGTTTCTCAGTGATGTGTGATACAGTGTTTGATCTTTACTTCTTTTTAGACTTTCTTGTTCTATCTAGAATTAAGAGGTTATGTAATGGTGTTTTTCAACCTGTGTTTATACTTATAGAAAACTTGGAACTTTAGGATTTGATTGGAAAAGCGATCTCGCAATGGCAAATAACGCGGCTGCTTGTGCTGAGAGGGCTACAAATGATATGCTGATTGGTCCGGATTGGGCTATCAACATTGAACTTTGTGACATTATCAACATGGATCCTAGGTAACGTCTTTTGATGTCTTTTTACTCTTATAACAACGATAAAGTTCTTCAGCATCACATTTGAATTACTGATATCTGAAAGTTTTGACCTTGTTTTGTCGCTGTAGTCAAGCAAAAGAAGCAGTGAAGGTGCTCAAGAAACGTTTAGGAAGTAAAAATTCTAAAGTGCAGATTCTCGCGCTTTATGTACGTCCTTTTTTCACCCTTTTGTGGATACAATGATTTGGTTTGGTTCCGTTTGTTGTACTGATCTTCTCATTCGTGAATGCTCGGGAGATTGGTTTAGGCATTGGAAACTCTGAGTAAGAATTGTGGCGAGAGCGTGTACCAGCTTATTGTTGACCGTGATATTTTGCCTGATATGGTCAAAATAGTGAAGAAAAAGGTTTTTACTTACCAGCTCCACCTGCTTGTTATATTTCAATTTGATGATCAGATTCGCTTACCCTGGAGATTTACCAAACTGACATATGCAGCCAGACCTGAGTGTGAGGGAAAAGATACTCAGTTTATTAGATACATGGCAAGAGGCTTTTGGCGGAAGCGGCGGAAGATTCCCTCAGTATTACAATGCTTATAATGAACTCAGGGTATAGTACATGGACCTTTTTTGGATCAAATTTATAATATTATGTATCAAAGTTTTGATAACCGGTTTTTGCCATTTGAAAATTTTAGTCTGCTGGAATTGAATTCCCACCTCGAACCGAGAGCAGTGTACCATTCTTTACTCCACCTCAGACTCAGCCCATTATTGCTCACGCTGCTCCATCAGATGAAGATGCTGCTATTCAGGCCTCTCTGCAAAGTGATGATGCTTCTGCACTCAGGTACACTCTTCCTGTAGAATTTACTTGCCTTACGGACAAATGAGTATTCCGTGTCTCAAGCATGTTATAGACTTTAGTGTCTTCATTTTTTCAGCATGGAAGAGATTCAAAGCGCTCAGGGATCAGTTGATGTTTTGATGGACATGCTTGGGGCTCTTGATCCAAGCCATCCAGAGGTAGAATATTACATGATTAGATCTAATGGCTTTGTTGTTTTGATCTCATTTGAAACACTCAAGTTTCTAAACGTTGTGACAGGGTTTAAAGGAAGAACTTATAGTTGACTTGGTCGAGCAATGCCGTACTTATCAAAGACGTGTTATGACTCTGGTGAACACTACTTCGTAAGGATTCATTTGTTCTCCTTCTCCTGTTGGCTTCTCCGTGGGATAGATTTTGTTAATGTTCAGAGAGTCTCCTTCCTTTTTGCAGAGATGAGGAACTTCTGTGTCAAGGATTGGCGTTGAACGACAATCTGCAGCGTGTTCTTCAGCACCATGATGATAAGGCAAAGGGAAACTCTGTTCCTGCAACAGCTCCCACTCCAATACCGCTTGTTAGCATCAACCATGACGACGACGATGAGTCAGATGATGATTTTGGTCAGCTAGCTCACAGGTAATGCCCATTCCTTGCTCATTCCAGTTGAATCCCAAGACTTGGATTGCAGAATTCATTGAAATTATCTCTACAGGTCGAAGAGAGAGGGCGCACGAGGGACTGGACAAGGGAATTTTAACCCTATTCTTCCTCCTCCACCATCTACAATGAGGCCAGTACATGTTGATTCTGGTGCTATGGACTTCCTCAGTGGTGACGTCTACAAACCTCAAGGAACCTCGGAGAATGTAAAGCCTCCAAGTACTTCCCACTCATCAAATCGAGACTCTTCTGCTCCTGTTTTCGATGATCCAGTTCCCCTGAGCAAATCCCCTGAGAAAGCTTTGTTGACCAAACCAGTTTATGACCAAACTGAGCAAATGCCTCCTGCTCCATGGGATCCTGACAGAACCATGATTTTCCCACCACCTATGTCCTCTAGAACCAACCAGAGGCAAGAATACTTCCAGCAAAATAATGTTCCTCAACACATAAGCAGTGGCTCTGATTCCTCTTACGAGGATCTCGTGGGACAATCCCGGAATCTCTCTCTGAATCCAAACGCCTCTGCTGCCGCTGCTGCTACAGCACCAAAGAAAGATGACAAACCAGAGGATATCCTTTTTAAAGACCTGGTTGACTTTGCAAAAACCAGGAAATCATCGTCTTCTTCCTCTTCCTCCAAACCCATCAATCCGAACAACAAACCGTTTTGAGGCAGAGCTCCCAGTTGTTGCTTTAGTAACAACTACTCTTTTATCATTCTTTTGTGTTCGTGTTTCCAGGCGGTTTTGATTGAATATGGGTGATACATACCGTGTTTCTTTTTTTATCAAATAAAAGTAGCGAATATTTAGACATCTTTTATTTGGATAGAAATCTCATAATTTTATTCCAGGTCAATGGCATTTGATACAAGTAAAATTCTCAGTCTGTGGAATACAAAGATTCCGAAGTTCTCTTTTGCTTCTGTTTTAATCTAAACATTGATGAAAGTAACAAAAAACATCAAAATCTACCAAGCTCTTGATCGAGTATCGGTTCCTCTAAGCAAGTCTAGTATAGATCTGACAATAGATCAATCCCATGGGAGAGAGCCAGGAAAAGGAGCTGAACCACAATACCTGAACAGTCCTCCAATTTCAGGGCAACCGTTAGGGTAAGGTATAGTCCGGTGGAAAGGGTCACGCTTCAGCTTCTTACGCCAAAGCGAACCAACACATCCGTATGGATCTTCTTGAAACTGAGATCTAACCATAGCCTCGCCTTTCAGAGCACCTTCTTTGGATGAAAGAGAAGCTGGGGTTCCTAAGTAGAAGAATCTTGATTCCGGAAACCCCATTGCTGAACGATGCAAATGCGCAAATCTCTCCTCCTTAAAATCATAGCTCACTACCTGATCCAAGCATGAAGGATACATTAATATCACAAGAATGAAAAACCTTTCGCTTGCTAAAGAGAGAAACATTGGGAAGCATAAGGCTTTACTGTTATGTTCTGTGGGTAAGAGCCTGTGAGCTCTCTGAATCGACAAACGCTAAAGAGCAGATTCTCAAAGCTGTCTCTGGCATGCTCTTCCGTCAATGCCCTCGACCTCACCTCATCCTTGGCTGTCCATTATCAAAATCCGAATAATCAAAAAACCACATTTTTACCATCAAGTTAATAAAGAGCAGAAACTAACATAGCAGTTAACGCAAATACACTCACCGAACCATCCTTTAGACTCAGCGATAGCCCAATAACTCTGAGCTTCACTGCGAGGTCCAGCGTCTTTACGAGTCTCTCCTCCACTGAATAGAAGCAAAGACTCGTCATCTTTAGCTGCAGCTTCAACGCCTTCTTGTATATGACTCAAGAATGTTGCAGCTTGACCTGGATTCTTCTGATAAGACTCCAAGAACCACGAATCCTCCTTATCGACTTTACCGCAATTACTGCTCGTATAAACAGAATGCCCAGCCACCATCACGAGGTTTTTCAGATTGGCAAACGGATAACCATCGTTGTCCAAATCGTTCTTCTTATAAGTAACCGTTGATCGAGAATGGTTCTCGTATATAGACGATAGAAATATGAGGACAGTGATCCCAAAGGAGAGGAAAATGATGAAAACGAGAACCGGATGCAATTTGAAGAAGTGGCGAAGGCGATTTCCTAGAGATTTGAACATTTTGGGAAGCGAATTCTTCGACTTTCTAGATTTTCTAACAGTTCCTGATTCTAAATCAAAATCACCACCTCTTGGGTACGCATGAAATGGATATTTATTCATGATACAACCAAATCCAGGGCTCGAGACCACCAATGAGGCAGATTAAGCATACCCAGATCAGATTTAGGGAGATTAACTCGTGTGATCATCAAAATGTTCTTCAGTGGTAATTACCAGAAAGACGCAGACTTTGATCAAACCCAGATCATTTACTTTTACAGATAAATCTCGACAACCATTAAAAGGAAATTCGAACACAACCCAGGTGAAAATTTCCAGAATTGAGACACAAAAATTAACCAAAGCAAAAACTCACGGTATTTATTTCAGTTTCCGGTGAATTCTAGGGCTTTCCATGTAAGAAAGCAAAAGTAGAGTTTTGCTTCAGATTCGCCAAGTAAAATTCGAAGCTTTTTAACGATTTGAAGACTAAGAAGAAACTTGGGAAATATGTTTGTCAACGGAGCGAGGAAGGAGATGATACGATCTCGAATTGGGCATTTAGTGGGTCTGGGAATTGAAGAAGAAGAACGAAGCCCAAGTCATATTATCTTAGTTTATTTTCCACCAATTGTGCCATTGTCTCTTACGTTCTATATCTGTCTTTTTTTTATTTTTCTTTTTATAAAAGACATTTTATTAAAAACATAGAAACGATTACAACATAAAAAAATATAACATAAGAATAACTCTATAGACTAAACAAAGCAAGAAGTTTAAAGAGAAAGAGAGTCTGAATATTTTCTATCTATTGATTAAGATCCAAATACATACATATATAGCAAAAGACTTAGCTAGAATTTAGAAAAATCTACAACAAGTTATTGACTCTGTTATGTTCCTGCTGTTACGGAGGTGAGAAACTGATCTTGAGTATCGACATCTTCTAAGGAATATTTTGAATTTAGTAAACCAGATGCTAACCACAATCGACCATTGAATTGATCAAACCAATAGTAAATCATCAACTCCAATACCCCCCCCCTTCCCCTTCTCAAGTTGGAGCATACAAGTTTTGTATGCCTAACTTGATTCGGAAAGTTCCAAAACCATCTCTTCCAATCGCAGTTGTGAAGATGTCTGCCAACGGTGACTTTGTACCAACATGTTTCAACAAGATGTTTCGAGAAAGTACCTCATCACGCACGAAATGACAGTCAAGCTCGATATGCTTCGTTCTTTCATGGAAAACCGGATTTGTCGCTATGTAAATAGCGGATTTGCTGTCACAGTGTACCACCATAGGCTGATTGTGTTTAACACCAAGAGTGGCCAACATCCTCTTCGTCCAAATCAGTTCTTGTGTTAGAAACGCAATAGACCGGTATTCTGCTTCAGCTGAAGAACGACTTACAGTGGGTTGTTTTTTTGTTTTCCAAGCAACCGGCGACTCTCCTAGCTGAACAAAGTAACCAGATACAGAACGTCATGTCAATGGACAACTTGCACAATCAGAATCACACCAACCTGTGATATGAAAATTATCATCTGATCGAAGTAATATACCTTGACCTGGATCAGATTTTAGATACCTCACAACCCGAGTTGCTGCAAACCAATGATCCTTTCTTGGTTTTTTCATAAATAGAGATAGGACATGAACGGAAAATGCAATGTCAGAGCGCGTAACCACCAAGTAAACCAGTCTACCAAGTAAGCATCTATACCTCGTTAGATCATTGAGGAAGGCCGAGGTAGAAAGAGTTAACTTGTGATTTTGCTCTAGTGGAAAACTTGCAGGCTTAGTTGTCGACATTGCCATCTCGGTGATTATGTCCAATGCATACTTGCGTTGTCAAAGATAGAAACCTGATTCGTTTCTGGCAACTTCAATGTCCAGAAAAACTTCAATGGTCCCAAGTCTTTCATGTGAAAACATGATGACAAGTAATCCTTAAATGCTTGTGTAGACTTTTGACAGCTTCCTGTAATGATCAAGTCGTCAACATAGATCAATATGTGCAATTGAACGCCATCTTTATCCATTGTGAATAATGAGTAATCTGATAAAGATTGCTTAAAGCCATATGAAATCAAAGCCGTCGATAGCTTCACAAAAAAGCACCGTGGTGCTTGTCTTCGACCGTAGAGCGACTTCTTCAACTTACAGACTTTGTTTTTATGTTGAGATTGAAATCTTGGAGGTAATTTCATGAAGACCTCTTCTTCTAAATCTCCATGTAAAAACGCGTTATGTACATCCATTTGATGTACAATCCAATTTATTTTAGCAGCCACATCTAGAAACAAACGTACCGTACCCATTTTAACAATCGGAGCAAAGGTTTCACCGTAATCTTCTCCTTCTATTTGTTTGTTTCCGAGAACTACTAATATCGACTTGAATCTTTCCACAGAACCGCCGGATTAAAACTTCACTTTAAATACACATTGACTTCCTATTGCTCTTTTTCCCGGAGGTAAATCCACAAGCTCCCAAGTTTCATTTTCTTCCAACGCCACAATTTCCAAGCCCATAGAATCTCGCCATCGTTTATCTTTCATAGCCTCTCGAAAAGATTTTGGTTCAGTAGTCGTGATAATGGCAGTGACATAAGAAATATGTCGTTCAGAGAATCGATGAACATCATCATTATTCGAAACTGGATAAACCACTTTTGGTTCTGAAGATTTCAATTGAACCAAATTAACGACATAGTTTTGTAGAGCTACCGGCGGTTTTTTGTGGTGATGGCCACAACCCAGAGGCATTTCTATAACATCAGCTCCGATAGCCTCGGTCGGACTATCGTAGGTTTCGGTCGGTGGTGATGGTTGGATTTGCTCTGTCAATCGAGTCTGCGGATTTGTCGTTGTAGAAGACGAAGGTATTGATGAGGCAATGGGCTGACTGACTAGTTGATCCAACTTCTTGTATTGGGCTTCTTTGTATCATGGGCCCAACACGTTGATTAATTATTTCATCATTAATCATGCCTTCTGAAATAGGAGCCCATAATGTTTGGCCTTCTTCTTCGTCGTCAAGCAGCAACAGAGAGGTCTCAGGTGAGTATGGAAACTTTGATTTTGAGAAAACCACATCACGAGAAACGAAAAACTCAGATTTTTCGATGTCAAATAAACGCCAACCCTTTTTCCCATGTGGGTATCCCACAAATACACATCATCGACTGTTAGAAGTGAATTTATCTCCTCCACGCAATTGATTATGCGCATAACACAAACTGCCAAAGATTCAGAGATTATCATATGACGGAGTTTTGCCGTAAAGACGTTCATAAGGCCTGGCGTTCTGTAACACAGAGTTTGGCGTTCGGTTAATCAAATAGCAAGCTGTTAAAATGCATTCTCCCCAAAATCTAATAGGAAGATTTGCTTGAAATCTTAGAGCTCTTGCAACGTTGAGAATGTGTCGATGCTTTCGCTCAACCCGCTCGTTCTGTTGTGAGTGTTCACACAGGATGTTTCGTGAAGAACTCCATGTTTTTGAAAGAATTCAGTTAAAGACAAGAATTCGGAACCGTTGTCGCTCCTTATAGTTTGCACTTGTTTCTTGAATTGCCGTTTTGTTAGAGCGAAGAAGTTTTTCAAGTGAACTGAAGCTTCACTTTTGTCGTTCAACAAATACAGCCATACACCTCGTGAATAATCATCAACTATTGTTTAAAAATAACGTGCCCCACAGTGTGAAGACGTTCAATACGGACCCCAAATATCAACGTGAATAAGCTCAAAATCTTTGAAGTTTTATTCATACTAATCATAAAACAATCTCTTGTTTTCTTTGCACGAAGACAAATATCACACGCTTTATTCAGATTTGCTGAAGTAACAGAAGCAAATGGAAGCAATCCTACAACTTTCACCGACGGATGACCCATCCGATTGTGCCACAGCTCAAACGTCTTATCCTCCTTTGTTGTGACTTATGCTGCAGTCTCCGTGCTACGAAAGTGAAATGTTCCACCCACTCTCTTACCCGCTCCAATCATCATCCTCGAAATATGATCCTGAACAACAAGGAATTGATCAGCCATTTGAACGATGCATCTATTCTCGTCCATTAATTGTGCAACAGAGATTAGTTCTGATTTCAACTCTTCAACATAGTAAACCGATTTCATAATCAGATCTGGACCAAGCCGTATTGATCCCTCTTGACAAGAAACTTGTTCTCTGCCATCTGCCATAATTATCAACACGGGTGCCATGTCTCTAACATTCGATAACGCATCAAACCTTCCCGTTAAATGATGAGAAGCCCCTGTATCCATAATCCAAGAGGGAAAAGTAGACATACCATACAGTTTTTCAGTTGTTGACCCGTCTTTTCCAGCATTAAGAATACTCTTAATGGAACGCCACTGCTGCTCGGTCAATCCGTTGACACCATCACGATCTTGGTCCGTTAGCACATAGTTTGATTGCTCGATGGACTGGTTTTCGATATTTGGAACATAGACTCGATTTACATAAGTCATCTGTCCACGTCTGTATCCTCCACTTAAACTAGCACCTGAGTTTTCTCCACGACTTCTTCCATATAGTGTTCGGCCTTTTGGGCGATCTCCCCACCATTCCGAAAACCCAATGATAGCATATCAACTATCAGAAGAATGACCGCTACGATTGCAGCGCTTACACAATATACCTTTGTCATTCTCATCGTTACGATATCTTGTCTTTGCTTGCACATCGAACGCTGTCACTTCTGGTCTTTCTTCTCCATGTGAGCATATATCCTCTTCTTGTCTCACGATATTGTAAACTTCTTCTAATGGCTGGACAGGAACACGTGTTACCAAACTTGAGCGAACTGTACAAAACTGTTCATCAAGTCCAAACAGAAATTGATGGACTTTGTCTTCTTCACGGTCTGCTTCTTGAACAGTTCCAAGATCACAAACACATTTCCCTCATTTGCAGGTTCACAGAGGGCGATAGCTTGCAAGGCTATCCCAGATTCGGGTCAACTTGCTGTAGTAGGCTTCAATAGCGAGTCCCCTTTGTTTGCAGCAAGCAAGTTCAACTTTGATTTGCTGAATTCTGGATCCGTTTATAACGGAGAATCATTTCTTCAGGTGCCCCCACAAATCCTGCGCCACATCTCTGTGGGAGATGGTAGAATGGAGCATCGGGTCAATCGTCATCTTTATCCAGGACACGAGTAGGGCCTGAATTGTCCACCAGTCATCAAGGTCAGGAGATTCTTCTACCGGTTTAGGAATGGATCCATCGAGGAAACCAAACTTCTTTCGTGATGTCAATGCCATCTTCATACCGAAAGCCCATTCATCGTAATTGGTTCCTCTTAAGAGAGGATGTGAGATGACATCACCGGGATTATCAGCGGAAGTCAGATCGTATGGTGAGATTGTTCTTCTCACCTCAGTCGGGTTCAGTGCTGCAGTAGCATCAGTAGCAGTTGGTGATGAATTTGTTGTCATGATCGTGTTTTAGAAAAAAAAATTCAGATTTTTGATTTCAAAGTTTCAGGCTTTGATATCATAAAGAGAAAGAGAGTCTGAATGTTTTCTGTCTATTGATTAAGATCTGAATACATACATATATAGCAAAAGACTTAACTAGAATCTAGAAAAAACTACAACAAGTTATTGACTCTGTTATGTTCCTGCTGTTACGGAGGTGAGAAACTGATCTTGAGTATCGACATCTTCTAAGGAATATTTTGAATTTAGTAAACCAGATGCTAACCACAATCGACCACTGAATTGATCAAACCAATAGTAAACCATCAACTTCAATAAATTCTACAAATTAAGAAGCGTAAAAGGATACTAAAAGGCATATGTCACATACTCTTGAACCGAGAAGACTCTTGAACCGAGAAGAGATGATTAACCCCAAAAAAATAATAGCAAACCTCACAAACCCAAACCACGGACGGCGGCAAAAAGAAGAGAGATGGCTGAGAGATACAGCCAACCAGACTAGAGCACCCCACTTTGCCGAGAAGAGACAACGAGACTGAGAAGAAGAAAAACTCGAAGACCACACAAGGCCACAACACAAAACCAAGGCTTCCGCAACATCAACCGGAACCAGAAACAGCTTCATCCCCCCCCCCTCGCCCCCCCCCAAAGAACCTTATACGCAAAGCAAAAGATAGCATAAACCTGCAAAACCGAGATCCAACAAAGACCCGAAAGGAGACAAGCCGATCCCTGGACCATTTGGAGATGTAGTAGTCGAAGAAGTGAAACACTAGGAGGCTTCGGAGCAACAAGGCAAGGAAGAAGAAGAGAAAGCCTAATCATAACCTGAGTCCCAAAATTCCGCTAACCGCAACCACTAAGCCTATGAGATGCACATAGGAGAAGGAAGAAGCACCTAGAAGAACCTAAAGGCAACAGAAGCTTGGCCACGCAACTACTGCCGATTACAAAAACCAGAAGCTACCTAGTCAAGACAAGAGGAAGTATAAACAGAGCAAACATTAACCAGAGCTGGAGAGGCCAGATCCCGAGACAGAGCGAAAGCTCAGCATCAGCGAAGCCTTCTATATCCGAGAGACAGTAACAAGACGGAGAGGAGGAGGAGCGGCAGGAGACATAACTGAAAGCCGTCCTCGAGCAGAACAGAATGGTCACCTAGCCACCCCAATCTAAAGCACCCCAAAGCCAGAAGCTCAGCATAGGGTAACCGATGAGATGACCGACGGCAGGGCTCCACCACCAAGCTTTAGGACCGAATCGAACACTAAACTCATTCAAGAGAAGCCACCCTCCAACAACTAACAGAAGAAGAGCCCAAGAGCCGACTACGAACCCAGAGCAGAGGCGGAGAGCCGCCGGCGAGACAGAGCCCACAACGAAGCATCAAAAATTCGATCTCCGACCGAGACCTTGAAATCTCTGAGAACCAGAAGCCGAGGAAGGAAGAGCTACACCTGGGGTCCCTTTTTCGATGGTGGTGAGAGACACCGCTTGCCGAAAAAGGAGATTGGAGTCACACGATCGGCGGCGGCGCTAGGGTTTTGAAGTGAGAGAGAAATCACCTCTCAAAGGCCCGTAAACGATTGTCTATGTTCATTGTCTTTGTAAACAAATTTATTAGAGAATTGAGATAATGGTTCTCTCAAATCCACCAAATTTTCTCATTATTTCTTCATCCCTATTTTCAATTTCGATATTAGCCTCGATTGTATCTCTCAAAAGCTTGGGACTTAAGTGACCAAACTATATTATATAAATATAAAATAGTATAGACTCGACGCGTGAAACTTACGTACATATTTATTTTTTAAGTAGTTTTTGTTTGTTTAAAAAAAATTCAAACTATGACATATGCAAAAAATAGTATTTTCTTTTTTGATAGGATTATGAGTTTGAATTTTTTTTATTTTAAGAGATTGGAACCAATTAAAATTAGAGAGGTAAAATTTTTTGTAAGAAAGAAAAATGAACGAGGGAAGAGATGGAGCCAACATGTCATCTCTCTCATGCCATTTTGCTCTCGTAAAGAAAGGACAGAATAGGCATTATTTTTTCACTTGGTTACTTGATCAAATATGAAAATAACATAGTTATATTCTTAATTCTGGTTTAATATGGCTAGTCAGCTAATTATCCTTTGTTTAAATGTGAACTTTATTGAGAAAAAAATATAAAGTTATGAACAAAAATTAGATATGAAGTGAAAAAAATTTAGAAAGCAAAACACAGCATGTAAGTAAGCAAACATAATATGACAAACTTCAGATTCTTTACTCGGTAATATTACAAATGTGGAGCCAACGAAGCGAGAAGATGCGATGGCGAACCACTCTGTCGATAGCATGAACCAGTGGTTGGTAGGATGGTTTCCTTGAAGATGGAGTCGTCCATTACATTCTCTCCAAAAATGATATATTACAGGTTGAAAAAATATACAGAAGAATGTTTTGTCGATGAGACTGAGACGACTCATGACCAGATGGCACAACGTATCAGACCAGTTCGGAAATATGTTGGATATGAGTAGATGATGAGTTAGCTAAGACCAAACCATGAATGTGCATGGATATGAAAGATCTCGTGACTTATCTAGTTCACTATAGAGAATCTAAGCTTGTGGCTGGCCCCATTTACGGGTACAAATTCCAGTAGCGAGTCAATTTTTTTACCGCGAGCCAAGTGACAAATGAGTATTTCGGCACGACTTAAAAAAATAGATTGACCGATCCTATCACACACTTTTTGCTTGATACGAATATGTATTTATGTGTGTCGAACCGGACAATTTGGTTTAAATACATCCCGAGAATGACGCCATAAAGAGATATCAGGCCCAACATTAGTGTTTGGAACATGAACAAAGTGAATAAATATCGCCAACTTGCGCATACGAGAACTTCGGCACCGTCGAATGAGCCAATGAAAATAAAGTTGCTGCCTCAGATGCAGTGAAAAATAGACGAAATCCTAGCGTACGAAAACCAAATTCACCTGCTAAATCGAGAAGACGGCCAATTGGCAACCAATGATCTAGCCAAAATTTTATGCTCGTACCATTTTGAACTTCCATACGCAAAAAAAAACAGTTTCTTGGTCTCGGATTTTAAGGAGCTTTTTCCAAATCCAAGATCATGTTGAACCATCACACACATCCCAAACGATTTCTGTTTCAACAAATATAATTTTTTTATATACAAAAACAAAATATAAAATATAAACAAATACTTGTTATACGTAGTCTTGATCTGAAGTTTGGAATTTTTCACTACAAGAAAACAGGCACATTTGCGAGGAGAATTTGCGACCACATTATGAGGTCGCAAATTTGCGATGCGTTTGCTACGCCTTTACGATTGGGATCGTAAATTAGTCGCAAATTTGCATGGAGAAATTTTGTCGCAAATTTGCAAATTTGCGAGGCATTTGGGGGGAAAGATATTTTCTAGGCTTTGCGACTGATTTGCAAGGATATTTGTGGAGAGGTCGATAATCGATAATGTCTTGGCAACATGAGATATACACGGTTCGGGCATGGATGTACAACCGCCGAGATCCAGATACCAGTGAAGTGATGAGAGAATTTAGAGATAGTCTTGATCAATTTTTGACCCACGCGACAAATCAGTCATTTGCGGGAGACAACGGTAACAAGATTTTATGTCCTTGTGTTAAGTGCGAGAACATTGATCATCATGATCCAAACACTATTTGGAAGCATTTATATACGAAGAGGTTTTTACCCAACTATTATGTTTGGTTTGCACATGGGGAAGATTTTGTTGTTAATGTTTCGGGTAGTTCAAGTACGAGTTATCATAGCCATCAAGATGGCGCTAGTTATTTTGATAATAACTATGATCTACATGATCATCACCAAGCTTATAATGAATATGGATATGGTAATAGTGATGGGAATAGGTTTCATGACATGGTTACTAATGCATTTCATGAAACTACTGCCTTGTTAAAAAAATTAGGGAAATTGTAAATTTCAATAAAATAGAAAATTTAAATTTAATATGATAGTTGATTCCATACAATAAAAGAAAAAGTTGAACATGCATAACTTTATATAAAACGCATCTAGCTTTATATAGTAAACTTGACTAAAATAAAAAATTGAATAAAAATTGAAATTTACAATTTCCCTAATTTTTTTAAATGAAATTTTATTTACTTTTATAAATCGAAAAACACAAAATAAAAAATATTATTTTACTGAATTTTTTTTTAATATTTTACTGAAATTTACAATTTACCTAGTTCTTTAAAATTGATTTTTTTTTTAATTTTATAAAACGAAAACACAAAATAAAATATTATATTATATTGAAATGATTGGTCATGTATGATTTGTGATTAATTATCGAATTTAAATTCAATTTCCTATTTTAGTCAAGTTTACTATTTATTTAATTATTTTCAAAAAAAAAAATTCATATTTTCGATCTGTTATATAGATATTAATGATCACATATTTTTTTGCAATTAATCATCAAATTTAAATTAAAAATTTATATCTTCGTCAACTTTAACTTTTATCTTTTAATTATTTTTTTACCTTATTTTTTTTTTCAAATCACGCAGAGGAAAAAAACTTCTTAATACTTTTAGAAATTGGAAATAATATGTTTTTTTGTGCAACATGTTTTATTTTTCTTTTTATAGTTTTTATTTACTATTTTCTTTTAATTGTTCAATAATATGTCTATTTTTTTTTTTTTTTTTACTATTTCCATTTAGGTACGCAACAATTTGAATATGCATAACTTTATATAAAACGCATCTAGCTTTATATAGTAAACTTGACTAAAATAAAAAATTGAATTTAAATTAATCACAAATCATAAATTACCAATCATTTCAATATAATAGAATATTTTGTACTTTGTATTTTCATTTATAGAAGTAAATAAAATTATATTTTAAAGAATTCGGTAAATGATAAATTTCAATAAAATAGAAAATTTGAATTTAATATGATAGTTGATTCTATAAAAAAAAGTTATGAACATGCATAACTTTATATAAATGCATCCATCATTATATAACAATATATATATATATATATCATACGATGATCTTTATTATTATTTTTTAATAGTTTATTTTTTTAATAGTTCATACAATAATATATTTTTATGTTATTTTTATATATATGTTTATATACTTGAACGTTTTGGTGTAAGTCTATATAATCGGTTACCAACAACATATATTTTATTTTATTTTTTATCATATATAAATAAAACTATTATTAAAATCCGTGTGATACGCGGATCCTAAGCTAGTACATATAGAAATTATATATATATATATATATATATATGTATATATGAGTTCTACGTATATGTACAAGCTAACTTAAAAAAGAAAAGAAATAATTTTAGTTCCGCTGATTAAATAAATAAATCGTACAGGACGTACATACACATTATATATACATTTGTATTCATTTTAACGAACAACCATGAAATAATTAGATCTTTTCTCAATCCATATCTCTTACATCGATCTTAATCTGTTCAACTGGTAGTGTTCCTGAAAGAGAAAATAAAGCACCATGCATGCACGATAATCAATATATATGGACACCAAACAAAAAAATTGGAAACGTAAAAAAGACTAAGCTGTATAGTATTTATAAAGATAAATATATGTTTATGCGCAATTACCAGAACAAAGTAGATTTCTTTGAGAATAGGTGTCAACAATGAGCTTAAGGTGTCAATGTCTTCTCTAAGGGTCTCATAGCTCTCGTCTCTTGCACCGATCGCGTCCATGAACGTCTTATTGTCAGGCACTATCTTCAAACATACCTTCATTATTACATATTATACACGAGATCAACACATATGTAACCTATATAACCCTAAAAAAACTAATGCTTATAACATAAAAAAACAAATTTTGATGGGATTTTAGTAAGTATGATGTATCTAGAAGGAAAGTTGAACATGGTGTATACTTTGAAAGCAGCAGACGCGATCCATCCATGATGTTGTTTCAAAGTCGCCATGTAGCATTCTTCTACAAGTTCTTCCATTTTTGACGACATCTCTTTTGACAACAATCGTAATAAACCCGCGACAAAATCCATTGTCCTATATGTGATAGAAGATTTTAAAAAAGAGTCATAAGTCTAATAACTAGAGAGTAGATGAATGATTTAACATATATATGTAGAAATTGAATAATTTAGAATTTAATAAGCGTGTAATTTAGATAATATAATCCCATATTGATCTACATGGGTACAAAAATAATATGTGATACATATTGGACTGACATGCTGTTGAGGACAACATATATTATTTCTTTTCAATTTGTTTTTATATGAGTCCAAACTTGTAACTAGTAGTAAGAGAAAGGAATGCATGAAGGAGAAATTAAGTACTGAATAGTGTAATGAGTTGGACTACAAACCTGATGTGCATGAATATTAATTGTTACGAGATATCTATAATTAATTAGTTGATGAAATTATAAGATAATTAATTAATGAGAATACCTAGTGAGCCAAAGAAGAGCTTTACTGCAACTAGCAACCATCTTGGATGTTCCCTCCTTCCTTTCTTTCTTCAGAATCTCAACCAAATTGGAGTAAACACAAGGATCTGTTTCACAAACCTTCTCTAATCTCTACACCACCCAATTCAATAAATAATTAAAAAAAAAAGGGTAAATGATAATTAAAAAGGGAAATAAGACTACCCATTTTATAAAAAGTCATTTCAAAATTGACTAAAGTCTGCATGAAAGCAACCAAATTAAAGGATACGAAGATGAAATTGAATTATTGAAGAGATCTTTATATACCCAAAACAAAAGCACTGAGGAGATATATATATATATATATATATATGAAACTATTGGGTGTTCTTATCAGCATAAAAGTTTCATAGTTTTTTTTTCTTATAGATTTATTAATATTATTATAGACCCACCATACATACATATATACACATATGATGTTGATGAGTTTCAATCAATTAGGGAAAAAAAAAAAAAAAAAAAGGGTCTTGTCTTGTCTTTATATGCATGAGGTTACATTATCTTTACTTACCTGGATATTTTGATCGATGTCTTGTCTAAGAACAGCCATTGTCGGTCCTATTTTATCTGCAAACACAAAAACACAAACAGCTCAGGATAATCATCGAGTTGTGCTTAATAGGAGTATCAGAGACAATCCAGATTCCTTATGAAATAAATAAATGAAATATGTTCCCAAAAAATAAAAATTGAAGAGACCAAGAACTTGGATGATTAAGTTGCAGAAGGAGAGAAGAGGCCTCAAGGGTATCTGTGTAGCTTCAGTGTTATCTGCAGGTTTAGTTATGATGAGGAGAGAGAGGTCTTCAATGGCGGTTTGAAGCTCTGTCTTCTTCTTCTTCTCCATCTCGTATCTCTTTCTCTTCATGATCTCCTCTCTCTTTACTCTTCGTAATCTTCTTACTTTCTCTCTCTTTATACAAGACCAGCTAGCGTTATATACATATATATATATATATATATATATATATATATAATTAGTGTAGTAGTACAAAACTGCAAAGTACAAAAATATCGCTTTGACTTTAAATTATCAAGTTGGTGTTATCTTTTTATATTATAAATAAGAATTAAAAAAAAAAGGCATTCAACTTTAAAATGTATTTACATATTAATCCTCGTTATAATATGATTGAAAGTAATATTATTGTTTTGGGTTAGAAGCGGAGACAAGTAAACTTCAACAGCAAAGACCATCGTGGTCCATATAAAACTCATATATTCCTATATATAATATATATGGGTATGGCATGAAAACAGTAATGGACTAATCGCTTAGATTCCTCTGATTATGATGATGGTGACCCATTTTTTTACCTCTATTTTTTTTGTTTACGGTTCGAATTAATCGATACGATTATTTAAACCATAGTGTTGATTGGATTCAAGCACTCTCAATTTGCTCTCTCAGATAGGTAACCCATGGAATGACCAAGTTGAGACGCGATTTGTGGATTTTCAACAAACACATAATTCTACCTTTATCAACAACAACAAAAACGCATAATTCTACTATATTATAATTTTATTCAATCATTCCGTAGTTTTAAAATTTAATGATGAGTAAATAAAATATTTTGTTTTACAAGTTATATTTTTAATACGTAACTAACAAAATTGAGTTTCTAAAACTTAACGTAATGAATATTAATTAAAAATAATATATTTTATGAATTTTCACAACATGAATATGTAAAAGATGGTATACGTATCAATGATATCATCATCACCTTTGTATTTTTCTCACAATAATTCTTTTTATTTTAATGATTTCACCATTTTACATTGTTTTTTTATTACAAAAAGTAAATGAGGAATTCCTTAAAATATCACTAAAATATGTTTTTGTTCCAAACATACCATCATTGGATTTTTTTTGAGAAATTTTGAGAAATATCACTTTTCAAAAATGCCACTTTTCTAAAAAAATTTCAAAAATGCCACTAATATTATATCATTTACTCAAAATATCATTGATGTTTGGGTTAACTATGTTATGTTAGGGTTTAGTTTTAGGGTTTAGGGTTTGTTATGGTCAAAATATTTTTTAAAGTTTAGAATTTTAGGATTTATAATTTAAAAAATCATTAATTTGTGGCATTTTTGCAAAATGGTATTTCAAAAGTGGTATTTTTGAAATTCTTCCATTTTTTCCAAAAATAGCACTAAAAATTTTGTTTTTCCAAAAATACTACAAACACTAAAAATGAATTTTAAGGGTTTATAATTTAAATTTTTTGGGTTTGGATTTAGTATTTTAGGGTTAGAATTAGTTTTTAGGGGATAGTGTTTAGTTTTTAAGGTTTATGGCTTAATTTTAAAGGTTTAAATTTTAGTTTAATTTTTTTGATATTTTATAAATTTTTAGTGGTATGTTTGGGAAAAAACTAATGATTGTATATTTGGAATAAAAACTTATATTTATGATATTTTTGAGAATTACCTAAAGTAAATTGCGCATGCATGGACCATTTTGCAATTTTGCAATCCTTGTTTTAAAAAAAAAAAAAAAAATTTTACCAGAGTTTCAAAAAATTAAAAAAGTGGATGTTATTAAGGATTAAACTAATTAACAGTTGAAAAAACTAATAATAATGATTAATGAGCTTAGGGTTCCGTTTAGATGTGCTGGTTGGTCATAAAGGCATGCAAGGATGAAATAAAAGGAATCTTCTCCCAAATTTCTTAATTATTTGGATTGTCAGCTCTTCGTTCATGAATCCAATCATTTGCACCACTATACATATATATATTAGTGTATATATATAATATATGTTTAGTTTTAAATAACTTTTAATTGAAATATTGTTCTGAGATATTTAATAATCATACGAAGCTTTAATTTGCTTCAAAATTACCCTACGCAATACGACAATTAATGTTCCTCTATATATCAAACATTACTTAAAGATCATGTAAATACCATTATTATTAGAACATGACAAACTAAAAATCATAACTTTATCGCAACTATCACAATTTTAAAAAATAATAATGATCAAACCTTACAAGTTTTTGTTGTGGTTGTTTTAATATAATACCAAATAACTTTAGTTTTAGGATTTTAAAAATAGAAATTCTAAAAAGTTTATATATATAAGTACCTACAATATTTTAATATTGATTGTTGGACTCTGCAAGTCGATCAACTTCATAATTAATATGATATTGTCCATTTTGTATCGAATGGCAATCCGCACTAATTTGGTCTTTGGTTTCTTCTAAAAAGTTTTAGAATTAGTGTGACTTATATATTAAACAATCTAATATTCTGATGTGGAATTTGAATTGATATTCTACATTGATAAAAAGAAAAAGAAACTTTTTCACACTATATTTACGATAATAATTTATAAAAAAATAAAAAATTGATGAGAATAAAAACACAAATATGTTATGGAATAATTATTATTGAATCTCATAAGAATAAAATTACAAGATACATTCTTTTATATAGAGATGGAAGCAACCTAAGTTTCCTAAACTAAAATAAATATAAATGAAAATTATACATTCACAAATAAAGATAAACTTTATAAACTAAGATATTGACAAATATCAACAATCTTCTAGATTTGATTCTCTTATAATCAGATTTTCATAATTTCTATAATCTTGATTAATCATTTCGACCGTTCAATCTCGGTTGATCTCTAGTTCTATCTCATTCGGTCTTCTAACACCCCCGGCAAGCTCATACATGGTAACACATATGAGATTAGACATATCTTCAAAATATCGTCGTTATACCCGATCATCAGGTTATCATCACGGTGTTATATCGGCCATCGGGTCATTATCATGGCTTTGCTATCGGGTCAAATCGGCTACAACATCCAGCCGTCGGATCATCAACGACGTTTATAGCCGATCGTAGGATGAAATTGGTTGCAACATCCGACTGGCAGGTCATCTTCATGGCATTATATCCAGTCATAGAATTTTCAACTTTTATACCTATTTGTAGGTTCATTGGTGGAAAATACATCATCATTGTATATCTTCATCATCTTTATGTAATCATCGTGGTTTGATTAAAGTTCTTCATAGCCGAATCGGCATCGTATCCGTCGAAGTCATCGCCATAATCATTCTCATAACCATCTTCGTCATCGAGGAAATCGTGTGACCTCAACCATTATTCGTATTATCATGGCCAAAGTGTACTCACGGTCAAGAGATCATAGTTTCTTCTTCATCTTCATGGCATCAAAATGCTCACCATCGAAGCCGCATGATGATGGCTGATTTATTCTAGTGTAAGCAAGCTCAATTCTCAAGGAAACCCCAAATTAAAAGAAGAAAGAAAAAAAAAATAGTAATTCATTTTTAATCTTTTTTTTCTTTTTCAAATCGATCAAAAACAAAAGATTCAAGCGATAATAATAAAAACTTTTTTTTTAGTCGTTCAAAACGAAAATTTCAAACAAGCAAAACAAAGTTTTGAAAACCAGTTTTTGCTTTTTTTAACAATCGACAGAAATCAACTTTTTTTGTTTTTTCCACGAACTCAATAAAATATGCCGAAATCAACTTTTTTCTTTTCACGAAATCAATAAAACTAATAGAATAAAACTCGAATAAAATACTCTTTTGTAAAAACGAATAAAATTTTAATCCATAGGAATTTGATCAAATTTTTGATATCATGATAAATTGATGAGAATAAAAATACAAATGTGTTATTGAAAATTAATATTAACTCTCATAAGAATGAACTTATAAGATACATTCATTTTATATAGAGATAGAAGCAACCTAAAATTCCTAAGCTAAAATAAATATAAAGAAAAATTATACATTCACAAATAAAGATAAACTTAACAAACTAAGATATTGACAAATATCAACAGTTTTCTAAATCTTTCTTAATTCTTTATAATCGGATCTTCATAATTTCCATAATTTTTTTTAATCATTTCGATTGTTTAATCTCGGTCGATTTCCAGTTTTATCTCATTCGGTGTACTAACAAAAAAGTTAAATTGTTTTTCTAATAGATCATATAAGGTTGAGTTAAACCGTCGATTGACAAAAATTAATTACGCACATGTGATTATGATTTGATGGTCTGTGATAAATTTGCCGTTCTTATTTCTTTTTTTGCCACTAAACACTTTTAATCGTATAATAGTAGAAAATGTATTAGACTATAAGGTAGCATCTAAGGTCCTCCTGAGTCCCGACCATAATTAGGGTCTTAATAGGTTTCTATTATAAGACGACAACGAAAAAAAAAAAGAGAATATCCATTAATTATAAGGTTATAACTTATAATAGAAGGTATTAGGGATGAAACGGATTTGAATATCTGGAAATTTAAGGGTATTTGGATTCGGATTTGGATCCGGATCCGTGGAAAAAGTATCCGGATCTGGATCCGTGACTTCCGGATATCCGAACTTCGGATATCCGATAAAAAATTAAAATATTCGCGGATATCTGGATCCGGATCCGAAAATAATAATAAAATAATTAAATTAATTAAATTAAAATACTAAAAAATTAAAAAAATTATAACTTTAAATTATAAATTAAATTTTTGAATAATTTTTTTCAAAATAAATATGATATATTAGAAAAAGAACTAAAATCAGTATATATATATATATTTTTTTTTATATAAAAATAATTTAATATATGTAAAATTATATATTTTTAATATATTTAATGCGCCGGGATCCGGATATCCGGACTTTGAAATTTTACTATCCGGATCCGAGATTTTACTATCCGGATCTGGATCCGGACGTCCCGGATATCCGTATTTCCGAAACGAATACCGGATCGGATACCGGATTCCGGATAATAATTTCATCTCTAGAAGGTACCATCTTCATTTATTGTTATCCTCAATATTATTTGTAAACTAAGTTCATTAGTATTAATTATTGATGCGTTATCCTAGGACTTAAACCCCATGCATGTTTCCGACAAAAAAAAAAAAAAAATCACATTATAATATATTTATTATATAACTACGCAAATATATAGTGATAAGCATCCTTCAAAATACTATATATACATATATAAATAAGCAAAATTTTATAAGAGATTCATTTACCTACAATGAGATCCAAATATGAGGGTGATTTTTTTTTTAAAAGAACCGTAGTTTAATAATCTATTAATATTGTTCTGTGTAAATTTTCGTCATAGTCGTCATTTATATAGTTATTATATACACAAGTGAATCGCATATTGTATATTGCAAGTTGATTTGAAATCAAAACGCATACATCACCTCTAACATCACTAGAAACAAAATATATTATCATGGATTAATTAATTAATTACAGTATTCTTTTATCATGAAATTTGAAATACTACAGTTGCTAGTTATTTTTTTAATAGACGTGAAAAGGATATGTTATATTATTTTTTAATAGACGTGAAAAGGATATGTTTTTAGTATAACACTAGGTTACCATCCGTGCGCTATGCACGGAATTAAAATAATTTTTTTTAATTAACTTTATATATATATATATATATAATATTTTAGTATATTAAAATATGTGTAAAACTTTGCAATGTTTTTGTCAATATTGGTTTGGTATATTTGTAAAATATTTTTTGTACTAATCATATTATTTTTAAGTTATTAATAATTTTATTATATCATGTTAATATATAATGTATATTTTTCAAATAAATGAAGCACGATTAATGTTAAATAAAAAATAAAAAATGCTGAATGTAATGGTAAATTTCGGGTTCATAGTCTATCAATGTCGGTTAAATAAAAATTATTTGGATAATAGTCGTATGTTTATATTAGAAATTGGTATATATATCGGTATAGATATAAACCGACGGTAAATAATTAGTAAATTAGTAAATATATTATTTGTTTGGGAATGTAGATAAGTTTATTACGGGATTAGTGGTGTTTGGAAAAGTAATTGTTTGGCAATTAGGATAGTGCTAAGAGTTTAATTAATTAAATAAAAAATAAAAAAGCTGAGAAAAATTGTGGTGTTGACACATCAGCAATTTTGATCTCCAATGTTTCTCCTTTAATATATAGAGGATAAGGCATTACGTTATCGGCTTATTCCTTTCTGGACTTTCGATACTCTCTTCTAGTTAGTTATGGTTTGCAATCTAAATCCTAAACCTTAAAAACAATATCCTAAATCTAAAATACTAAATCTAAATAAAAAAAATTAAATTATAAATTTTTAAAAATTATTTTTAGTGTTTGTGTTATTTTTGGAAATAACAAACTTTTAATAATATTTTTGGAAGAAAAAAAACTAGTGATGGTATTTTTGGAACAAAAACTTATTTTGTGGCATTTTAAAGAATTTCTCTTAATTTATCGATATTAACTATTTTGTTCGATATTCGGATTTTAAAAAGCGTTTTTTTTTAACACTGATTTATTATTCTATTACAAATTATATATGAGAATTGTTACATCGACGATTCTACAACGGACAAATCTACCATTTTAATCTACGCCAGACGATTCTACCTTGCACCACGCTGAAGATCTCATGTAAGCTTGTCTCCGTTAATCTGCATAAATGATAATAAATCGCATTCTATGAGATTCGAACCCCAGACCTCCTAATGTAGAAGTATTAATCAAGAGATCCTATGAATTATTTCATGGTATCAGAGACTAAGATCCTATAACCTAATATTTCTGTTGCCGTCGCTGTTGTCTTCTTAGAACAACCGCCTCCGCTTTCTTCTTCTTCTTCTTCTACCCTAAAGCTTCACCACACCGTGATATCATGTCTACAAATGTCAACGCCGCCGTCTTTTTACCTATGCAACCGCCAGTTTCAAAGCCGTCGTCGCTTTATACCTAATCTATCACTGCCGCCTAAATCTCTACTGCAACTATATCTCTCTACACCCTTCACTTGTGTACATCCTCTGCTTGTGTCACATCCTCAACACCTTGTGTTACACCCTCAGCGAGCAACTATGTCTACCGAGTTATCCACATCTACTACCATCGTTCCACCCATCACTTCCGCTATCGTACCACCATCTCTGGAGCTTTGATTTCTTCTGTCATATTGAAAGAAGATAACTACCTGATTCATCTCATGTACTAGTCGCTGAGGTACTAGATTCATCTCCTGTGCCAGTTGCTGAGGTACCAGATTCACCTCCTGCATCGATGTCTCCTGATAAGATCTTCTGACCTAATCTTCTTCGCCGCCGTCGCCGTTGTATCTTTGGAACAACCGCCGCCGCCTTCTTCTTCCATCCTAAGCTTCACCATCGTGAGATCATCATATCTTCCAATTTTACCACTACCAACATTGTACCTACAACAACAACATCAACACCATCGTCGTGCTTGATTTCTTCTGTCAATACGGGTTCTCGACCAGTTCAGCGTAGTACAAGTCATGGACGAGGTCGAGCTAATAACGCTCGTTCTGCTTCAGCTACTGCGTCAACCACTGCTTCAGCTACTGCTTCAACTACTGCTTCAACCACTGATACTGCCAATAATCATATTGTCATCAAATGCGAGATGCTGTTCAAGATGGTTTGATTACAACTCCTTTCATCTCCACGAAAAAATAAGTTGCAGATCTACTCACCAAAACTCTACCGGGACCGACGTTCATCAATCTACTGTTCAAATTGGGAGTTCGAAACTTCATACTACCAACTTGAGGGAGGGTATTGGGCCTAGAAGATATATGTCAATAATAACTTTAGATTTGATTCTATCGGTTAAGAAAACATACTTGTGTATAAATATTTCTCTTTGTTAATGATTAAAGTCAA
Organism: Pseudoturritis turrita; assembly: GCA_900406555.1. Lineage (NCBI taxonomy): Eukaryota > Viridiplantae > Streptophyta > Magnoliopsida > Brassicales > Brassicaceae > Pseudoturritis > Pseudoturritis turrita. Next base: position 329,697 of record OVBL01000487.1, read on the forward strand.
ATTTTTTTGAATTATTTTAATTAATAAACCTTTTATCAACCATTTAGAAAAGTTTATTAATTGATTTCATTGTTAATCTTTGGTTTATTGGTTGGACCAATAGAAGATACGATTTTTATCATTTTGGTTCATTTTCTCGAAGTATTATTTTCTTTGGGCTCATTTATTTGGGCTTGGCCTCATATATTTAGGCCCACTGTCCAAGATACCGTCGTGTAGTTTGTGGCTCCGGGAAGAATTGAAAAAACAGTGAGACTACAATGACCGCCTCTACCGCCGTGACCGCCGTGTCATACGGAGCTACGTATCTAATTCCTTCACGAAGCGCATTTGCAATCTCTTCCCGGAGATTTTCTTCAATCTCGCCGTCGAAAAGGTTGGACCTCAGTTTTCTGCGGCGGAGAGTCAATGCACCATCGCCGAGGCGCGTCGTGGTTCGTGCCGCCAGAACTGAGTCAGGCGGAGTAAACCTAGGAGTTAGGGCTCCCAATTTCGAGGTAAAACTGTAATATTGCACTTCGGAGGATAACGAGGAACTTCTAATCTTAGAAATTTGTGTTTTGAGTGAAGTATAGCTTCCGGAGCCGCTCACTGGAAACTTATGGAAATTAGATGATTTTGAGCTGTATCCGTCTCTACTGGTGAGTATCTTCATCTGACTGTTTAGTATTCCATAATTTGTATCTAAACCTCTGTTCTTGTGTTGTGTGTTTTCTTGGTTAATATTACTGTTTAGGTTATGTTCATCTGCAATCATTGTCCGTTTGTGATTCACTTAAAGAAAGACATTGTAAAGCTCTCCAACTTCTATATGAAGGTACCAAACATTTGTTTCTCTGTTCTTCTTAGGTGATGGAATCTTTGCTATATATTTGCTATAGAAGTATGATTAAGACAGGGGGGGGTAATTTATAATTGTATGCTTCTGCAGAAAGGTCTTGCTGTTGTTGCAATATCTTCAAATTCTGTGGTAACTCATCCTCAGGTTTGTGTTTGTGACTCGTGTCAGTGCTTATTGTTGAGATTAGGGATTTTTTATGAGGTTTTTTTTTATTTGCATTTCCTTTCACAGGATGGGCCAGAGTTCATGGCAGAAGATGCAAAAGTTTTCAAGTACCCATTTCCTTACTTGTATGATGAGGTATCTTTTGTCTGTTCAATGCTTTTTCTCTTCCTTTTCAGCATTGTTAGCTGATTATGCTCGTATTCTGATCTTTTCGTGACATTTTCTCTCTTGCCTTAGTCACAAGAGGTTGCAAGGGAATTTGGATCTGTTTGTACACCTGAGTTTTTCTTATATAAGAAGGTAATTTGTGGGCATATATCTTTGACAAGAGATAGATAAGTAGTAGGAAAGGTGTCTACTGTTTTGGGTATTCTGTTAATTTGTTCTGCAGCTAAATCGCGTAAAGGTTAACTCACAAAAGCTCTATTTGAAATAAGTATTATGGATCTATGCTCAAGATAGCCATTTGTTGGGTTTGTTGGGAGTAGTTAGGTCAAACAATGAATTCTTCTTATGAAAATTGTGACTAGTTTATTAGCTCTATCTCATCTTGCTCTCGCCTGTCAAATGGAGCAGGATGGTCGTAGGCCATTTGAGCTGGTCTATCACGGCCAATTTGATGATTCCCGGCCTAGCAATAACATACCAGTAACTGGGAGGTTCGTTATCTATGTTACTGCTTTTAAACATATTGCAGAGAAGTTGTTAATATAGCAAAAATCTAATATGTTATATTTGCGTAGGGATCTAAGCCTGGCGATCGATCTTGTCCTTAGCGGCCAACCAGTACCATCAAATCAAAAGCCAAGGTACACTGAAAGTTTATACATTTTTTATTCAATTCTTTGTTTACAATGTCTATAGCCTTTGATGACCAACTGCGACCCTGCATTTGGTATATTTTAAAGTGTCGGTTGCAGCATAAAGTGGCATCCAGAAACAGAATCATGAGGGAAGACATTGGTTGTACTTATAAAAGCATTGTACTTATTAACAGCTGCGCAACGTTATTTTCAGGCAAGTCGCTTGTTTTATATTAATTATGTTCCATAAACTCAGGTACGTAGTATGTCGGAACCAACAAAAGATCGATGAAAACTGTTAATTATAGTTTCTGTTTCGATAGAGGCGCAAACTAAACTTCCTTTCTTTTTTTACCAGAACCAGAAAAGTAGGACTGTCAAGATTTTGCTTTTTAACATATATGAATACTGTGGATTTGTGAATTTTACAGGTTTGTTCCAAAATCGAAACTGAAAGGAGAGGAGAAGGCAAAGCAGAGCAAGTTTAAAAGCCTAAAAGTGTAAGTTGTATCCATTATTCAAGATTAATATACAGTAATCTACTCCACGGATCCTATTTTGTGGGATCGTTCATGTATGATATAACTTCATGAACAATATAAGAATGAGTTTTAGTGTAAATAGTACGTTTTCTATATTTAATAAATTTAAAGTATATGTGATTCAAAAGAAAGAAAAGATCTTCCTGGTCAAATCCCGAACCTGGTAAGATCTGTTGAACTCCAGTTATCACCATTGATCATGAAGCTCCCCTGAGAAATTAACTGGTTTGGCTCCTCTGAGAATGAGCATTCCAGGATCTCTTGAATCTCTTTGTCATCGAGTAAACCCTGGAACTCGAAGATCTCCTCTCGATCTTCTTGGAGGAACTGATCAAAGCCTCGTTGATCTTCTTCGATCTTCTGGGTTAGATTATTGAATTCCCCGTAGAATTCAAGATTCGCATCGGTTTTTTGGCAGATATCCCAATTCAAGGAATCTAAAGCATGAGTGGTTGTTGTTACCGGTGAATCTTGATCGGATCCGGTAGTATTATCTGTACTTGAAGGACTCCGATCAGTCACGTACTGCGCAAAAACCGCAGCCATATCAATATCAGAACCAGCAGGGCTGGACTGAATTCCATCATCTTGGTTAATAAGACCATCAGGCCGATTCTCGGTCCGACCAAATCTTTTGTGACTGTTCTGTCTGCTGCGGCTTCTCTTGCGACAGCCTCCACCAACAGGAATATTGCGGAGAGAACCACCTTTAGTCCAGTAACGACGGCAACCTTTGCAGAAGTATCTAGGCTGAGACAAGCTGTAGTTGTTGTAATAACAAAACTTGGTGTTGGAAGATGCACAGCGAGGACAAGGAGGGGCAGTCTCCTCGTGTCCATACGAAAGCTTCCACTTCGCCGGAATTTCAATATCCGGCGACGGAAACTGGTGCTGGTAGCTGTTGTGTCCATTGTACGGCAACATTTTTAATGTACTCTTCGAAGAATTTTGGTTATGGAGAATTGGAAAATCTAACAAGTGGGCACTTGGTGTGTATTCGAGTAAATGTAGCTATATATATATAATTATATATAGTATATATATATATATATATATATGTGTGTGTGTGTGTATATGTGTGTGTATATGTGTATGTAGAGGTGAGGAAGAGCATGTGTGTGTGGGGAAGTAGAGGTGCATCGATCAATGTGTGAAGGGCTACGAAGTAAACGTGGGCGGTTGCCGAGCCGTACGTCTCCTTTTCCGTTTCTTCTTCGTCAAGTTACCTTCGAATTTGGTCCTTCTTAGTTTTACTAATAATATAAAGCACTAAATGTTTATTGTTTAATCATTTTGGTAATCTAAGTTTTGGTAAACGATTGGATCATTTTCTCTGAGATATTCTAATTGATTCGAGCTGAACTTTGTGACTTTATAAAGTTTTTTCATATTTAAAAACTAAATTTCTGATAAAACGAATACATTCAATAGCATTATTTAAAATATGAATTAGCGTTATCATTTTCTTTCAAATGACCACCGCAACAAAATTTTATGAAAGGATATATTTTGTTTTTAAAAGTTTATAATATTGGGTGATCTGATCTGCATCGGACTAAATAACGCATTACATATCTAAGTATTACGCTACCAACAGCCTCCCGACTAACCCAAGAGGTAGAAAGCTCATCGAAAAACCTTTTTACTAGATTTTCAATCAAGAGATTTAGGGTTCTAACTTATTTTGCAAAACCGAATGATACGTCATCAATTCCGATTTACCTAACGCGCCACAAATTAATTCATAGTTTTAGATGTAAGCGAGTTTATGTATTTTTTCCTGACCCAACTACCACTAGACCACAACGCATTGGATTATTTAAAATATTTTTGTTAATATTAATTTGTTTAATGTTTTATATACATAATAACTAGTTGACCTAACCGTTTGGGTAAGTAAGTAAATATTTGTTATTTTTATTATCCTACAAACTATTCTCTTATAATAATATTAACGTAGGGCCATCAATCGTTTTATATAAGTGTGTACGTAGATGGTTTGATGATAGTCACTTACATTCTCAGCATCTTGTTATCGTGAACCGCAAGACACCAATGAAATTTATTAAACAAAGCATTGTAAACTTTGATCACTTCCACTCTCTTATACACTCTATCATTTTAACACTTCAAAGCGTCGGTACATGCAATGCAATATTATTATCATTTCTGAATTAATACTTTTTCTTATAACTGCGAAGTTTGAAATCTTTGACCCATACATTGCCAAATCAAACGAGTTAATATTTACTATATATCGCTAAATCAAACTAGTTATTATTATCTGTAAATATTAACTTTAAAAAAAATATATTTGTCTGATTAATTCAAAATAGTATTTGTTTTTACATATACTCTAGCATATTTTTCTAGAGTTTTGTTTTTATTTTGGGTTTTAGTGGATATGGTCATTGGAATAGCGGGGAAGTTTTACTTCGTTTATTACTATTATTATCCAATTACTAATATAAAAGTTATCTGTTAAAGTACTCATGTAGTCTGTAGATTAGGGACCTTTAGAGCATAGATTAGATAACCCTAAGATAGATTAACGCCAAGATTAAGGGCCACACGCACGGGAAAACACGTGCTCCTACTCACGTGTCAGCCTATGCTTCCCTTATTTCTCTCAATTCCGGACTCCTTCACATCTACGAAGTTGAATTCTCTTTAGATTATTATTTTTGGCATCTTAATTATCATTATTATAAGCGTTAATTGTATTTTATCTTCGTCGATTACCACCGATTGAGATATTTTTTTATAAACGATAACTTTGATTGGACAGCCTTAAAACTAGATCTATGGTGAGCAGAGCACCGATCCCAATATTATTTTGGCTTTACGATACGATATCTGCAGTTTAATGATTAAACTTTTTAAAAATACTTAAATTTTAAAAAATAGGAAGTCAAACCTTAATTTTTTTTTTTCGGATGGCATTTTCATCCCAGCTGTATTATTAATTCAAGTTTGACTAAAAGTGATTTTGATTTCAATTTTTACTCAGCAGTATTTCATTTGTATTAAATTAAATATCTTTTTTACATATTTTTACGTTTAATTTTTAACATTGTTTTCCTATTTCAATATAAGATAATATATTAACATATTTTATATAGAAGTAAAATTTTATTAAATTTGTATCAAAAGTTTCAAAACGACATTCATTGTAACAAGGATTGAATAATACTTATTCATTTTATTTTAAATAAACAAAAATCTTCAGATTAAGTGAAAATAAAAACTTCGGATTTGAAAAGAACCAACTCCAAATTAATTAAAGCATTTAGATATGTACTGTCGTTTGATTGAGCGAATGGTCTAAGCCATTGTTAAAACTGAGAAATTGGTTGATGAAATTATGACCATAACTTCTCCGTATGTATATTTAGGGTCATAATTGTTGTGTCTATTTATTACTCATTCCGTTTCATAAAGAATGTTATTTTAGAGTGATTTTTTTATTTCATAAAGAATGTTATTCTACGTTTCTAATGTGACTTTTCGACTGCAATTCTTTTTTTATCCCTCATTAAAAGCTAAAAATATTAAATTTAAACATTTACTCCCTCCGTTTCATAAAAAGTGTCATTTTAGAGTTGTTTTTTTATTTCACAAAGAGTGTTATTCTACTTTTCCAATGTGACTTTTCGAATGCAATTCCTCTTTTACCCTCATTAAAAGTTATTAAATTTAAACCATTGTTATTTAATTAATAGTGTATTAAATATGGATATTTTGGTATGTTTAAAAGTTTCTTAATATGTGTAAAATGTGTCAAAATGACACTCTTTGTGAAATTGAGGGAGTATTATTTAACTAACAGTGTATTAAATAAGTGCATTTTAGTATGTTTAAAAGTTTCTTATCCGTGTGAAATGTGTCAAAATTAAACTCTTTGTGAAATGGAGGGAGTATTTGCTAAGTCTTTTTCCCCATAAAACCGCTTAATTTTATTAACAGTTGCATATTTCCACTTATAACCGTTTTATGGTTGTTTCTTTTCATCCTATATTTGCGCATTTTATCATAATTTCTCTGTATGTATATTTACGATCATAACTGTTATTATGGTTACTTCTTTGTATGTACTTTTACGGTCATAACCTTTATTATGGTCGTGATTTTTTTATTTGTTAGGTATCTTTCCACTTATAACCATTTATTTCATTAAAGGTTGCATCTTTTCACTCATAAGCATTATATAGTTGTTGTTTTTTATCATACGGTTGTGACCTTTTATAATAAACTAGATTTAGGACCCGCATGCGGGTTTAAAATTTATTATTTTATAATCTATGAAAAAGAAACTAAACACAAAAAATAGTAAACAAAATCAGACCACCTGTTAAAAAAAATTGAAAACTATAATATGAAACCACTAATTGAGAAGTCTAACACTTATTTATTTATTTTATTATTTTATTTCCAATTTAATTATACAACATATTTTAAAATAATTAGTTTTTCATATTACCATTTGAATTATGTTTAGTTTTTACTACTCAGGCATCTATTTTTGCAAAATTTTGATGAATTGATTATTATATTTGTATTTGAATCATTGTTACTCTTTCAATATTTTATAACCCGTGAAAACACAAAAAACCAAACACGAAAAAGTGGAAAAAATATGATCATCCGTGAAAATAAATAAAATAAAATTAAATAATTGATGTGAAACCACTGGTAGAAAAGCCTAACACTTAGTTATTCATTTTGTTTTCATATTTTTTCTTACATTATTTTATTTTATAATATTTTGGAAAAAAAATTTCCAAATAATTAATATTATTTCAAAATTTTGACGAATTACAAAGTTTAATGCATGAAGTTTTATATAATAAGATTTTTTGTATGTAGATTTACGGTTATTAACCGTTATTACAATTGTGTATTTTTATTATTTGGTATTAAATATACAGATATATACAAAGATATTTTATCAATTACGAACTTAACAGATTAAATTAATTGGGTCTTATCAATTTAATTACCCAATATTAGAAGAAACGATCGGTTTAGTTACAAAAACTATTAGACGCCAGTTTTCCGGCGCGACTCTTCAACGCGACTCCTCAAGACATCACAATATATATGTCGTATTTTTCTCAACCCTCACTGTTACTTCAATAAATCCATTAAATTTGCTTGAGTTTCTCAAACTCTTCTTCATGAGACTCATACCAATTCAGGTTTCCTCCTATAATCATAATCATATCTACTCAGATTTATGGTTGTTCAACGTTGACTCGATTTTATTATTTTCATGTTTTCCACATTGAAAATTTGAAAGTAAATATGGTTAATGGAAGTACTTCTTCTTATAGCATAAGCGTTGAAGAATCGTTAGGTGATGCTTGTGGCGGCATAATTATTATAATTGCCAAGTTCTACAACATCTTGGATTTGATACATGTATTGAAGTCGTTTATTTTTAATGCTTCCGATTTCGTAAGAGAAGAGAAATCCACAGAAAAGGAAGATTTTTATCACTCTTTGGTTGAAGAAGTAAATTGAGATTGAAGTAGCAAATACAATTTTTATGAATCTTATTCTTATCGCTGATAAGATAACTGCTTCTAATGAATATCCACTTTCAAATATAGTGACATTGTCACTTAAACTGCATATATGTGGTGATGTCTCACAAAAGGGTTATTGGGATCAGCAAGCAATTCAAAGTGTGGTGATGTCTCATAAAAGGGTTATTGGGATCAACAAGCAATTCAAAGTTCATTTGTCTCATGGAATGTTCTACAAAAGCCGGTGACACATAAATCAATCCATTCATTAGCAAGACAAACCTTTATGGCATGGCAGACACAAACAATGAAGAAGAAGCCAATAAGATGTGTCTGATTTGCAATGCATGGCTTGAAACAAATCATGAGTGTTTGTGTTGTCGTTTTACGTTACCATCTTAATTATTTGTATAAGTATTTTAATTGTTGTAGTATTTTTTTAGCTCTATAATACAATGAGCGTATGTATATGTTTTCTGTAACTTAAAAGAAGAGTTCAATATATGAATTTTAACCCTTTTTTTTCATACAATGCATATCATTTGTATCCACTTCAATCCATCGATTACACCTCTTTTTTCAATGTATGAGAAACTCTACCATCCAAATATATTTCCAATGGATTAAAATCCCAAATGGATTTGTGTTAGTATCCAAATTGAAATTTACATTATATATATAGTTTAAAAAACTAATATATTTCACACTAAAACAAATAAATGAATCAGAAAAGTATATGGAAAATAACTAATATGATTTCTCAACACTACTTTTCCTCGTTCTTGTTTTATAATTAACGATATTACCGCAGATTTTGTATCCCATTAATGTGGTAACAGTATTTGAATCCTCAAATTTGGCTGTGACATTAATTCAAAACTTGACAAAATAGTAAAATACATTAATTAGCTAATTCAAATAAGGAACTAATTATTACTAACGCACCTCGTAGTCCTTAAAAAATCACTAGAAGATCAAACTTGAGTGATTTTGCAGAGAATATCCAACTTTTTTTAATAGAAACAAAATTACAAAACAATAAAAAAACAAAATTGCAATTAACTTTGTATGCTTATATATAGTCATTATCCCTAATCTACAGGAAACAAACAAAACAAAAAGATACACAAATCTTCTACATTTTACATATCTATCACCTTCTTCGTGGACTTGTATTCGTCAGATTAGTGTTCTTGAGTGTAAAGATCGGATCTTTGTCCGGCTTTAAATAACAATGTCACAACCAAAAACAAGTGGAAGAACAATGTCACAACCAAAAACAAGTGGAAGAGGTTTTTGTTTCCTGAAACCATTTATGCGGCTTTGTATGTGCTTCGATGCGGCGGCGGAAGGCGATCGACGTGGAAGATCTAAGACACTGTCACGGAGGAGCAGCTCGGTTTACTCCGTAAAATCATCTCCGGTTAATTCTTCCGGTTGTAGTCCGATGGTTGACGAAGAAAGGGATGAGAAGATTAAAGAAGTTATCCTCTATTGTAAGATGAATTCCCCACTTAATAACCCTTGAATTTTATAGCCATTCCTTTTTTTTTTTTTTTGCTTACTTTGTTTTTTTCTTCCCACTTATTCAATCACTCTTGTATTTTACAAATGTTATTTCCCAATAATCAGTTACCAAGTTATACTTTTTATTTATTTGATCGATGGCTGTCGGCTGGCTTGCAGTATTTAGTGGAAAGCTAAATAGAATTAAAATCGTCTTTCTCTAGTCTCACATTCTTCGTTATCACTCTAGCAATGGAATCAGCCGAAATATTCACTGAATGCACATCAAAAGTCTCAAAAACCCATACCACCTGGTGAATTATGTCTTGACATATTCTTGTAACAAAGCCAATCATGGGGCTGCTGGATGGCCTCCGCTGCCGTCACATTATAAGAGATCCAGTTTCACTCTGCAGAGTCAACATGATATTTCTTAGTTCTACCATTAACTGGCAGTTAGAGGTTCTAAAATCATCTTTACTATGCAGGACAGCTTGGTCAAAGTAATCTTTTAAAATCCACGCAAGAGAAGATACATTCACGCTACATTATATTTTAGAATCCCCAACTTCTCTTTTGTCCATTTCACCGTTGCATTCTGTCTCTTTTGTTTAGTTCTATTTTTTTATTGTTAAAAATCATTCTAAACCAACAAAAAAATCAGTTTAACCATATTATAACTACATTTTAATATATTTTTTGGTCAACAACATTTTGATTTTTTTTTATATCAGATTGTTTTTGCTTCAGTTGGACTCAATTTAATTTAATCGATTTGAACACTCATAATTGTAGCCTTGAAGAAAGTAACAACCACAGTACACATAAATAACTTTGATCTAAAAAAATTGTTTCTATTTTAAGAAAATCGAAATATTGGCAATGCTAAGACTGATTCATACCATCTAGAACCAGACTATTGCAACTATTTGATATATAATACAGTATTAGCAAGACTATGTATAATATTGTTCTTTATTGTTTATACTATATAATATATCGATGATCCGCGTAAGGCCTATAAGGTTATACGCGTTCGCTCATATCCTAAGCTAATTTGATAACAAATATGTTGATACATAATTAATCGTTGATCACTAAAAGTTATAAGTGTGCACTAGTTTTTAAAGTAAGAATTTGAGAAGAATCTATGAAGACTTTGCAAGTCCAATCACTTTCTAGCAATAAGCAAGCAAATTAGATGGACCATGTCATTTGGAGATTCGAGTTTGACCAAAAATAGACTCAAAACCAAACACAAGAGACTTTTTCTCCCCCTCTTGTCTGTTTCCGCGTCTAGCAACATTTCAATTAGGCACTTTTTCCAGATTATTATGGTTTTAAATTGCAAATTATGGGCCACTTTCTTTTTTCTTTAGTATTATATATATAGTTATGTACCATCTTGGCTTATTACAAGTTGTATGTGCTCAACTTAATTAAATGATGAAATTGGAATCATAATTGAAAACAACTTACGCTGTAAATTTTTTTACAGCATAAGTTTATATATATAGTTATGTACCATCTTGGCTTATTACAAGTTGTATGTGCTCAACTTAATTAAATGATGAAATTGGAATCATAATTGTTAAATTTTTTTATTGAAAACAACTTATGCTGTAAAAATTTTTATAGAAAACAACTTAACTGAAATCTGACATAAGGAAAAAAAATTAGAAAACAACTTAACTGAAATCTGACATGAGAAAAAAAAATGTTTTTGAAGCAAGAATATATTTAGTTGGGAAATTCAGTATGAGCCGAAACCAAATTGTTTGAGATGAATCGAGAAAAAAATTCTGTATCATATCAATTTTCATATTCGTAAACCAAAAAAATCTAAACCGTAATGAACCAGAAATCAAAGTGGATCCACTTTTTTTGTCTTAATTTATATTGTTTAATTTTATATGTTTTTGGATTAAGCACGTGCGTTGGATTACACACATTTCTCATCGAATTGCCGAATCTAAATACTTTCATAATTAGAACCAAAATAAATACATTAATGTGTTATATTTATATGATTGTATAAGAAGGATAAGTCTAACTAAACCTTGACAGGACAATCAATCTTCTAAAGCAAAATATTTTCCTCAGATAAAATCTAAAACATTAATCTCGTTTTTTTGTTATAAGAGTCATACATGTGATTATGAGTCAACACAAATACACATATTGTTTTTGTCTCTTATCGAAAAGCTTCAAGGCTTGTGGACGAAATGCGAGAAAGCACCCTTGCAAGTTGCAAGTGATGTTTAATAAGTTTTTAGTTAGCTATATAATTGTGAGAAAATATATCTTACTACATAAATACAAAAAATATAAGGATAAATATGGTAAATGATTTTACTATATTCAATGTTTACAAAAAAAATATCATGATGACATTTTTATAAATAAATTGTGTATTTTATTGTGAATGTTATTCAAAATAACATGGATTTACGTGTTTTTAAAATAAAAATTATCATATTATTTTATTTGATGATACAATATTTTATATAATATCATATTATTCTTAAACATACGTGATAAAATATACCACTTATTTATGAAAATACTACCACATTATTTTACAAATATTGTCCGGCAAATAAATCCAAAATATAACGCATATTCATAGACGTAACACAGATTATTACTCGAATCATTTAAGTTTTTGACAGTTTTAAGTTACATTTTTTTTTATAAAGTGCCATAGACTAGAACTTGAACAGATGAAATCAGTTACAAAAGTGGACACACCTAACCGTTAGACCTCTACATATTTCTATATATATCGACATTCATATTAAATGACCATTAGATAATTATGAATTTTGAAAACATAATAAATATTAGTATCAAACTTCTGACCTCATCTAATTTTGAATAAATATTGTTTGACAAAAAGGGAAAACTGTGTTGATTATGGTCCACGGAAACAGGGTCATGTTCTGGATGAGCAGAACCGTGTAAGGAGCTGTACAAAATCATGCCAAGTCAGCAACAAACTGTCTGACGTGGCACTCATGACCTCTTCTACGCTTTTGACTTCCTCGAGACTGGACATATTCAACCATTCATTTACATTTTGTTGCAAAAAAAAAAAAAAAAAAACACACACACACACAAGTAATCCATTTTTTATATGGAGTAATTTATTCTATTTATTTATTTTATAAAGAGTAAATTAGTCTCTTAATTTTGTAGACTAAAATAAGATAAATAAATAAATAAAACCAACGTGAGCACCACTTCATCTCATCAAATTAACAAAACGTGCATAAAAAAGTTTCTAAAAAAAAAACTAAATACAGGAAGTCAGTAACAAATAAAGTTGGAAAACTTTTTTCAAAAAGAAAAACAAATAAGTTTTTAATAAAAAAGCTTGGTAAGTCGTAATTAATACAAAGCGAGTATTTTCTAACGACTGGAAAACTTGTTAATCTGGGTAAACCAAACCCACATCTTGGTAAGAAATAGACATGAAGAAACTTCGATTGAATATAGTAATCAAATACTAGCAATCAAGTAGCCAAATTTTACCACTTTTTTAAGTAGGGAAACTCTGCTTTCTTCATTTGACTTTTCTCTCTCTCCCTCTTTTATACATAACACAAATCATATATATACACGCATTCATATGCCATCCCTTTTCCCCTAATCATCACATAATCATTGTAATCTTCACTAAAATCATCATCACACTCGCACATAAAACACACACATATTTCTCTCGATATATATTTTTTCAATAAAGTGACTCTATGGATAATAATAGATCACCAAGATCAAGAGAAATCTTGGGCCCGAGACCAACTCCATTGAAAGTCCGTAAAGATTCCCACAAGATCATCAAGAAGCCACCCCTCGCGCCGCAGCTGCAGCCACCGCAACCGTCACAGCCACCGCAGCTCCACCAGCAAGAACCGTCGCAGCCACCACCGCCACGTGGTCCGGTGATCATATACACCGTATCTCCCAAGATTATACATACACACCCTAATAACTTCATGACATTGGTTCAACGTCTCACCGGTAAACCATCCACCTCCACCTCCTCTACATCCACGTCAGCACCAAATGACACGTCATCAGCGTTTGATGCGTCACGTGGTGGTTCGATATCTCCGGCGGCTAGGTATGCTGCTATGGAGAGAGCTAATACCTCGAACGAAATAGGGTTTGTGGGAGGCGTAGAGACTATGGATCAATATTATCATCATCATCATCATCATCAAAATGGAGCGATCGAACGGCCAAGTTTTTACCATGGTGGGATTTTATCTCCGGGACCTACTTCTCTGCCGTCGATATCACCGGATTTCTTTTCTACGGTTGGACCGACCGAACCACAAAGTTTGTCATCGTTTTTCAATGACTTTAACTCTATCCTTCAGACCAGTCCTTCGACGACACAGTCTCCTTCTTCAATGGACCATTTCAACAATTTCTTTGATTCTTGATTGAGTAATTTTTATATCAAGTTGAACCAAATATACGAGTCTTACGTTTTTTCATCATTTTTTTCGAAACACTCTGATAGAGTTAGAGGGTTTTCTGCTTTATGCATGTCGTGATGATGACGTCATTTTTTAGAATCAATTTGGCAATTTGATGATGTGTATTCGCGTTTGGTGGGCGTTTCATAATTTTAAAACTTTATCTTTAATGACTCTTGTCCCTCCTTAGCTGCTATGTGCTCATATCGACTAATCCAATTGGAGACATTTATTAATTTATACTGGTTGTATAAACTTCTGAATTTTAGGTTAGTTGGTAAATTGAGTTTTTTTTTGGCTTTATATACTTTAAACATATGGTGGGATTTGAATTTCATATTAAATCGATTAATTATAATCAGTGGACTAAAAGTATTTTCACATTTGTAATTGACTTTCTCGCAAAAACCAAAAAAGTGACAATATATATATATATATATATATATATATATATATATAATTAGAATATGAAGAGATTGAGACAAATGGGTAAAATATGTGTGAGTTGGATTTGTTACCATCCGGTTAACAATTTGTCCCTAACCGGCTGAATTTTTTACAACAGTCGCACGTTGTATTCCTCATACACCTTAATTCCGATTGATGTCCCCAACCACCATGTCTCTGCTTGATGCTCCTCAAATCTTTTTCGACTGCAATTTTTTTTTTTTAAAGCATAACCTCTTTCGCATTAGACTACTAAATTGAGACATTCATACATAGACGAATTCAAATGAAAGGTTAGAAAACTATAAGACCAAAAACGTATTGCAATATGAAAAATAAGATATTTGTTTTGACCTGAAGCGAACTCGTCATAGAAGTCCATAAGGGTTATATAAACGCCCGGCTCATACTGCTCAACCCACTCTGGTGACTCGAGAGTGGCCCAAGACTCGAAAAGAGAAACCGGAGATGCACAAGAGATCAATGATTCCACTCAATTTTGGCCAGTAGTACCAGAGGGCAACTTCTCTGCTACATAGTTGTTTTAACACAAAGAAGATATGCTAAAGTTGGTTTCGCTATTATTTCACAGCTACTTTGCTTACCAATTTGACATTGGAAGGTTCGACTTTAGAGATTACTTGAGCGATTAGTGAGTTTATCGCCTCCTTGGCGACACTTGATTTAGCAGATTGCTCTGCTGCTAGTGTTACAACTTCCTGAGTTTTCTTGGCTGATTTATGAAGCTCTGTTTCTTGGAGTTGACATCTTTGATTCAGCCTATCAACCTATTCAAAATAAATCCATGATTTGTTATTAGATCCACACAAGTGTGTGTGGTATATATATACGCCATGTTGTGAGTATATTGTAATGAAACAAGATTGTTTTGAGGACCATTTCAGAGTGTGCTTACCTCTGCTCGCAACTTAATGATTTATTCATTCAAAGTCATTTCCTTAAGTCTTACTCATTTTATCGGCTTTACTTATGAAGAAAGAATGCCTTGAATCTCCTTTTAGATCAAAACCCTTTCCATAGAGTAGAAACCAAGAAAACCCTAGATAAAATTAGGAAACATATCCCTAATCACTCAACAAATCCCACTAAATATTCTACTAATAAAAAATCATAACTATAATTTACCTGATTCAAAACCCACTAAAATATTCTACTACGATATTTCAGAAAAAAACTTATCGCTAGGTAGAATTTCATGTAACACCATCGAATTAGTAGAAAATGGAATTACATAATCAAACCCATAAATCTAAAAACACTTGTACTTCCAAGCCGACCCAGAACTGGCGGTAGCAGGTGAATTGGGCCAACGGATCTATGAGTTTACAGGCCCGTTAAATTGGCGCCATGATGGACCGGGTCGGGTTACTCATATTCGGATCTTTCACTTTGGAAAGAGAAGGAAACAGAAAACTCGAAACTTGACAGAAGAAATTGAAATTGATCTGGACACAAGAACGAGCAAGGAGCTGCAATCGAAGCTTCTTTTTTCTTCTTCTTCTTGAAATTAGGGCTTTTTCAATTTCCTTCATTTAGACTTGTGATCCCTTCGATTTCTTGTTTCCGTTCGCCGTCAATGGCAGATGGGTACTGGAACCAGCAGAGACAGCATCAGCCTCCGATGTCTTCGATCCCCCACGGTGCTCCTCCGAAACGTCCCCGTTCTGACTTCGGTAATGCTTCAATTCTCCTTTCTTTTTCCCCCGCTCGGCGTGTGATTTACATGTTAGACCTCAGGGAGCTGTTTTTACACTTCGACTCATATCTCATCTACTTCTTGTGGGCATTGTTGTGCTGATTTTCATATAGAGTATTGGAAAGCTTTTCACCTGTTTATAGGTCTGAAGATTGCCTCTTTGCGTTGAAAACAATATCTCTTCTTATTTTACTATAAGGCTGAGTTATAATTGAGCTGCTCTGTGCTACTATCGTTGGATTCTTGGTCCGATCGTTGGAAGTATGTCTGTGATCGAATGGTTCTGTGTAGATAGTGTTTGTATCCCACCACATTGATGCTATGTTAAAGCAGTTTGACCATCAAAGCCCTGGAACAGACAATCGCTGCTTTATTTATAGTTGCAGATTATGTTTTGTGTGTATACAAAGAGTCTTGTCCATAGGTTTATTACATTAAGAAACCCATGAATGTGTTAACAATGTGTGAAACTTGATATCTCTTACTTTTCGCCTTGTCTTATTCAGGCCATGATATGCACAGTTACTTGTCACGGGATGAGGATCGAGGTATTCCTCATTCAGTAAAGGATACCAGAACTATTGGGTCAGCTTATGACCTCTACTTGCAGAGTGTGGTACAATCCTTATTCACTTTATGTTTAATGTCTGGTCTCTTCTTTGTTTTCTCTTCTTTCCTCCATGAACTGAATACTTACCTGTTTTTTAGCAAACGCCTTCTATGCCGTCTGAAGAAGTTGGTCCATTTAATGGTGTTGGCATGGGAAGACCAGGAGGTAACAACATGATGCCTGGTCCGTCCATGGGTGAGCTCATGACTGGGCGTGGTGGAATTCTTCCTCCAGATTTTGGGCCAAATGGTCGGGCTATGGGTTTTGGTCAACAGGATTTAGTTGGTAGGCCTAGCCGGGAACTGCTTCGTCTACCTCCAGATGCATCCAACACTCTATATGTTGAAGGACTTCCTTCTAATTGCTCAAGGAGGGAAGTAGCACGTATCCTATTCTTATGACTCGGTTCTAAAGTTCTTACGCCAATATTTTATATCGTCATTTAAGAATGTTTTGAGCTGTTCACTGTCCTTAACTGAAGTCTAGATATATTTCGGCCTTTTTTGGGTTATAGAGAAGTGAGGCTTGTGACCAAAGATTCAAAACAAGTAAGATTCACTGGTTCCAACTTGAAGCATTGTTGAAACTAAACCGTCCCAGAATTTCATTAGTTTTGACTTACTAAAGGGTTTTTATGCAGAGGAATGGAGATCCTATTGTTCTTTGTTTTGTTGATTTTGAAAATCCTGCGTGTGCTGCAACTGCTCGTACCGCCTTGCAAGGTAACTAAGATTTTCTCTGCTTCAGAAATTGGGAATATTTGGTCCAACACATATTGAGTTTATGTTGCATTGTTTCTTGTTATATACTATCTTCATCAACATGTTGCGGTTTACTGAAGAAAGACACTCGACCTCGGACTTAACTGATGCTACTATGAATTTTTGACAGGCTATCGAATGGATGAAGATGAACCTGATTCCAAGATTTTGCAAATCCAATTTTCCAGAAACCCAGGTCCAAGACCAGGACAACGTGGAGGAAGGAGGTGATGAGCATAAACCAAATGGTAACTTATTGTTTCTCGAGAACCCAAACCCACTTGATCATATATTCAAATCCTTAGGAGTACTCTCACTCAAAGCAATAGAGATGTATGGATAGACGCAAGAGTCGATAGGAGATGAGGTGATTGGAACCTAAAGTCTCTCTCTCTCTGTACTTTTTCCATCTCGTTGATAGATTTAGTGCATGATCTTATTAATGCTATCTAAGAAATCCCAAAAATTTGTTACAATCTTTTCTGTTTGTATGTGGGAATTATACGGAATGAGATTTCGATAGTGTCCTCAGGGATCAGTAGTTGTATTTGTTCATTATAGTATTGGGACAGAATCCAAAACAGAGGCTCATATTACTCTCTTCTTTTTTTTCACTGCCAATCTGCCATGATTCTGAGGTTTTTTTTTCTTTCTTATATCAAATGTTCGTTAATAAAGAGTTAATACACAAGTTAATTTGACCTTTGTTGTTCTTGTTACTCAAGTCGAGTGCTTTTGCAGTTTAGCATCTTAACGTATTGTTTTGGTTTTGATTTTGATTGTTTCTTGTCTTTGTGTTTACGTTTAGTGTATATTCTTTTTCAAATAAATCTACAATTTTTAGCATTTTTAATCAAATTCATTTGTTAATTTTAAATGCTTTGTAATTTTTTAGATTTGTTTGTGATTTTTTTTTTTTTGGCACTATTGAACGCAAACAAAATGCAAAAATTAGCAGTAAAACTTTAACCATTCAAGTTTATACTCCCTTTTTTCATATTAGTTGATATTTGAGGTTTTTACACAAATATTAAGAAATCATTTTTAATTTTTTCAAAATAAAACATGTTTTCTCATCAATTCTAAAATGATTCAACTAATTAAAAATAATCTGCAGAATTCAAACATTAAAAAACAACAAAAACACAATTAATTTTGCATAGAAGTTTAAAAACATTATTTAAAATGAAAAAAAAAAAATTCAAAGAATAGCTATATTATCGTCTAGAGCTTTTAGTTGCTTTTGTTTCCTCGTAGCATAATGTTTATCTTTAAAGTTAGAACTTTATGACTCGGATGTTTAAAGTTTTTAATATTCAAACAAGTAGCGAATCAATCAATTTTCTTTTTTCTTGTTAAAACTAGCAAATCAATCAAGAAATTTCATAAAATTGATAAGAAATCAGTGACACCACTACCCATAACCTGGTTGACCAAAAGAGTCAACACAGTGGCATCGAAGATGAATATATAATAGATATATATAGAGAGAGAGAGAGAGAGAGGTGGGTATATTCGATATCCAAAGAGCAGATGCTTTTTTTCGCGTCCGATCTTTATGTTTTTTGGCTTTTTCATTTTAATCATCAATCAATATTATTTTCATGCATCTGTCCACGTTAATAATTTAACAATGGACATGTCAATCTTTTTCTCTCTTTCTTTTCCCATCTTTTGCACGCAGTAGATTGCGACCTTTGAGACAGGATTTGGTTTTGTAATAAGCTTATCGTATTGCACATGCGAGTTGTCCTTATGATTTGATTGATATAGGCTTATTTGATTAACTTATATGAGCGGGTAAAGCCTTAAGCAAAAAAAATACACATAACAGGTAAACGAAAGGGTTAGAAAAAGACAAAAAAATACAAACAAGTGTTCGCTTTTTTTTTTGGAAAAATGAACAAGTGTGTGTTGCCGAGTGGTTCGTCATGTTGGTCAAAACAAAAAAAAACGAATCTCCTCAACGTGAAATTTTTATTCAAGTAATACGTTGTTTGAGTCTTTGACCATTGTAAATATTTTAAATGACAGTCACTTCGATATCTCAACCTAATAAATGTGATCACCGGAACGATAACATGAGCAAAGATTTAAAGGGCAAGGTTTGAATATCTAGGCATCCTAAGACGAGGAAAGACGTAGTAGTAAGGGATGAAATACTTATAACAAAACTATAGTTATATATATATATATAAGAAATTAATTTCTATAAAACGAAAATAAAATTTAAGAGAGTTAAACTGAAGAAGATTATGGGAATAGTAAATGGTGAAAAAACGGAAGAAATTTTTGTCCTATATCAATTAAATGTTTCTCATGAATTGCTGAAAGTACTCGATAATATTCGTATTCACATATACTGCAAAAATTGAAAATATAAATAAATAGATATATGTAATCGGTAATTTGCATCCAATGTATTGCTCTCTCTTTTGTTTTCTCCCAACAATGTATTGCTTTTAGCCACTGGTTTGGAATATTATGTTAATTAATTGGGATGTGGGCCTTAAATAATTGATTCTCTGCCATGATAATAATTTAACGACTCATTTAAATATTGCATTATATGGAAGATATTCCTGGCTCTAACAAAGACTAATGTTAGGAGACCGATCGGATTATGTATCATGATTTGAGAAAAAAGAGACAAGTTGTTAAACAAAAATGCAAATTATATTAGTAAATTTAATAGAATATTGATTCAAGTGGATACCTAATCAAAATTATTATATTGCTTAATTATGATTGTAGATATAAATCAATTACAGATTAGAGTGGTTCCAAGAGATCTTACACTGGAAAAGACCATCTTAACTACTTTCTTCAATATTTTTGTTTGGGCTCTCTTGTATTTTTAAAAGTCTCCTGGAAACAATGACATCTACATTTGTCATACTCTGATAAAATGAGAATATTGTAATTAATTTGAATAAAACACCCACGTACGTACAATTAAGCCTCTGATGATTGTATTACTATTATTAATTGTTAGTCTTTCATAGATGTAAAATTATTTTCTTCTATGACGATCGAGGTAATAATAATTTTTGTTAGATTACCCAATATATATATATAAAAAAAAAAATTTGTCCCCAGCATTTTCTGACGCCCACAGGTCACAGTTCACACTGTATCGGACCTGACTACTTTACTAGCAAAAGACAAAAAAGTAAATGTTTGTTATATTTCGTTGTCGCCTTCGTAGTAATATTTTGAAATATGACTATTGTGAATAAAATCTGTGGTCAGATGGTGATGAACGTGGATGCAATTACATTTCGTTATATCCTACTGTCAGTTCTTGAAAAGTAAACAATGGTGCCACGTCGTTTTTGGAGTTGGGGAAGTAAGTGTGTTGATGTGAAAGATTTTATCGTATGTTACGGTATAGGGGAAACAAATGGGTCTCGGATCAGCGGAGTCTCGTAATGTTGGTTAAGTCCGGTTAGGTGCAGTTTATTAGATTTGATGAATTGAAGTAGTTTTTTTATTTTATAGAGTTGGTTTAGAGTTCGGATCCAAATTAATTTATACTCTTTCCATTTCATAATAATTATATGATAATTCTTTTTATTTTTAAAATATATAATGCCGTTTGAGTTTCTATATATTGTTTATAGGAAATATATATTGAATAAGGTAATATAGAACATAACTCCATCAATAAGATGTTGTTTTCTTTTATAAAAAAAAACCAATAAGTTGTTTTGTACAGATATAATAACATATTTTAATTTGTTTTATTTTCCGGTAAAAAATGTCAAAATTATATATGTTTTTTTTTTAAGTTTTAGTCGAAGTTTATACATATATATTTTTCAAACCGGAACCAGCGCATGTAATAAAGTTAAATAGTAGTAGCAAAAAAAAATTCAAATATTATTAATTGTTAGACCATTCAACACGACTTTTTCAGATATATTATTTATTAATAATGTGTATTTTTAAAAATTATTAATCAATAAGAATGTTTTTTCTCGTAACATATACTTACATGTTATTACAATTACATCGGATCTTGTAACTTTTCTCGTACTAGTAGAAATGGTTAAACCTTTTTTTTTTTTTGTCAAGGTTAAAACTTAAATCTAATTAACTATGTGTCGGCAG
The DNA here is from genome assembly GCA_900406555.1 of Pseudoturritis turrita. Classification (NCBI taxonomy): domain Eukaryota; kingdom Viridiplantae; phylum Streptophyta; class Magnoliopsida; order Brassicales; family Brassicaceae; genus Pseudoturritis; species Pseudoturritis turrita. Next base: position 351,220 of record OVBL01000487.1, read on the forward strand.
AATATTTAGAAGATATTTTTCTGCTTCTTTATAGAATTGTAAATAACTACTATTAACCAATGACTTTTCGAACTGGACATATGGCATTAAATAATTCTTTCAGGAAAAAAAAAGCTAATTATTTATTAAGATATAAAAATAATTTATATTATTTTTCGTTATGTCCGGTCGACATTGTATTTTATCAAATTTTTATATAAAATTCTCCGATGATAAAAAAGAATTATAATTAAAAATGATTATCAGCAAACCTCTCTTAATTTTTTCATAAAAACGAATAAAATAGTACTCCAAAATAATAATTAAAATTAAGAAAAGCTTTTTTTAAAAATAATACATGTTAAATATGTTTAATAAAAATTAAAATTAAAGATGAAAAAATCTAATAACTAAAATCAATAGAAGATCAAATTTACATTGAGATAGTTTAGCGGTATAATGATTTAATAAATTCTCAAAATTGTCTTAATTAAGCTTGCACGTACTTATTCATTATGGTAACGGAAATATATATATCTCCAAAAGTTTTTTTTTTTTTTGGTATTAGTTTAGCATAATTGTTCCATTTTTTTCTGAATAAATGTTGTCAACAAGATTAGGAGGAATTTAGACTTTTGTTTGCATGGGTTTTTTGTTTGGTAATATAAAATTTATTTTAAAAAAAAACTGATGTACAATCAAAATACAACTTTGTGTGTTTTGACTTAAGAATAAACTAACTCAAGAAAGAGAAAGCAAGTTAAAAATAAAGGACTTCAAAAACAGAAGTGAAAAGAAAGATTTTATCGACTTGTGCCAAACCAGATGAGCATACCGTCATATCGGAGGTTTCCTAAACTTTGAATAACTATCAACTTGTCGCAAATTGTTTTATCAATTGTGCCATCGAAATGAAGATGAGAGAGAGAGGAACATGTCCGACGATTGTTCCTTTCTTTTTAAATGTGGTAGAAAATAAAAAAGATGAAAATGAAGATGAGAGAGAGGAACATGTCGTTTACGACGACTATTTCCGAAAACGATAAAAAAAGTTGTGAACTAATTTAGTAATTGTATGTTTGTGTTTCAATAGTTTCATCATACTAGTTAGTAAAAACGTACATAAATTACATTTTAGTTGATAATTTTTTTATCAGGATCATATTATATTTGGAAAAATTCTATAACAATTTTTTTTTTTCATCAAGTTTGATAGTCTCACTTAACAAAATAAAATAAAAATTAGTAGTCTCAACTACACATTTCTTTTCAAATATTATATTAATCGACCCGAATTGGAAATTGTTGTGTGGTTTACAATTTAAAATCAGATAAAAACCCATTTGTAACAGAATCAAAATAAAACCAAACCAGAACACTTTTCTGATGAACAAGTCATCTTCAAGACTTCTTTTCCGAAAACTAGATCTAGTTTGTCTCCGAAACCCAATCGCTGGAACTATCCTGACCTTCAATCCGGTCGAAGAAAATTTTTGCAGGCGATCCGACATGCGCAGATGGGAGATGAGACCACCTAACACCACCATCAGACTTTCGCAGCCGCTTAGATCGTCAAATAGTTTTAAATCGAGCTGACTCACACATATATTTTTTAAACTGGGATCAGAGCATGTAATAAAATTAAATGGTAATACAAAAATTAAATTTTTATTAATTGTTAGGCCATTCAACACAATTTTTCGGATTTATTATTCATTAATAATGTGTTTTAAAAAAATTATTAATCAATAATAATGTTTTTTCTCGTAACATATACTTACATGTTAAGTGAGACTATCAAACTTGATATTCGCGGATATCCGGATCCGGATATCTGGACCTTGAAATTTTACTATCTGGATCTGGATCCATTTTTCATGGATCCGAGATTTTACTATTTTTATCCAGATCTAAATGTTTCGAATATACTAATTTTCGAAACGGATTGAAACGAATCCCAGATTGAATTTCGAAGCCGGATAATAATTACACCTCCTAAGTATAATTACATCGGATCTTGTAACTTTTCTCGTACTAGTAGAAGTGGTTAAAACTTTTTTTTTTGTCAAGGATAAAACTTAAATCTAATTTACTATGTGTCGGCAGAATATGTAGAAGATATTTTTGTACTTCTTATAGAATTGTAAATGACTACTATTAACCAATGACTTTTCGAACTGGACATATGGCATTAATGGAATAATTACTCAAATATTTTTGGAAATTTCATAATTATTAAAATAATTCTGAAAAATGAGTTTATTAAAACAATACTCAAAAGTTAGTAAAAAACTTTTAAACCTCTTTTTATGTTTAATATCGAAAATGTCACTAACATTTTAAAAAAAGAAAAATAATAATAATAATTTTTTTAAATAAAAACTTAATTTTTTAGCAAAAAAAATAATTAATGATAAAATACGTTTGCGATTGCCATTTACAAATGGTGTTATGACATATATTTGCTATTGACGATTGCGATTGGCATTTATGACTCGCGTTTATGATTGACGATTAGCGTTTGAGATTGGCGTTTGTAATTAGTGTGTGCGATCGTCGTTTGTGACTGAGATTTGTGACATGCGTTGCGATTGATGATTGCGATTGGCGTTTGCGACTGGCATTTGTAATCAGCGTTTGCGACTGGCATTTGTGATATGCGTTTACATTAACGATTGCGTTTGCGTTTGAAATTATGGTAGACTTGTTTTCTAAATGATGGTAGACTTGTATATCGAACGGCGTTTGCGACTAGCATTTACGTTAGAAATTCATTGTATTAAAATACAAGTTAACATACAAATCTACCATCATTATATGTAAACATACAAGTCTACCATCATTGTATGTCAGTATACAAATCTACCATCATTGTATATATACATACAAGTCTACCATCATTTTATGTAAGCATACAAGTCTACTATCATTATATGTAAGCATACAAATTTACCATTGTAAATCTACGCCATAGTAACTAATAAATCTACCAATTGAAGGTTGTTTTAGTAAATTCGAAAGATTGAATAACTCTACCACATCAATAATAAGTATACGACATATTATAAATCTGCCACCATTATAAATAAGTCTACGATCCAAAACACGCGTAAATCTACTTCCCATGAATTTAAGTCTACCACAAATATTTAGTCTACCGTCAAACAAAATAAATCTACACTCAATAATAAATCTACGAGATAAATCTATTATTCAACTACTAAGTTTATCACTCGAAAATAAATCTACCATCGTTGGCATTAACTCTACCACTCATAATATAAATCTACCATTCACAAACATCTCTACCACCAAATAAAAATAAGTCTATAAAATAAATCTACCATTTGAATATTAAGTATACCATTCATAGACTAAGTCTACGGTCTTGAATTAAGTCTATTAATCATTAAATAAATCTACCATCACTAGAACGGTAGACTTTTCATTATTTTTGTGAGAACTTTTCCCTTCAACTTCGCATATGTGTCTTCTTCATTAATGACAGTTTCATAAATACGATTTTTGTTTTCAAAACAAATAAAGATAAAATAGGTAGAGGAGATTGTTTTAGTAATTATCAAAGATGAACATCATTTTTACCCAAATCAAAATTTCCAATATTGTTTTAGTAAATTTCCCTTAAATAATTTTTCCACAAAACAAGAAAAAAAGAAGCTAATTATTTATTAAGATCTAAAAATAATTTATATCATTTTTGTATTTTAATGTAATCTTCACAGTAGAAAAGCAAATTATAAAAAGACGTATATCATCAGCCAAGCCGCCTGGTCCCATAACTAAAAGCCCAAGAATCAACGAACCTCTCATAACGCTTTCATAAAGACGGACAAAATAGTACTCCAAAATAATAATTAAAATTAATAAAAGTTTTTTTAGAAAGTAATACATGTTAAATATGTTTAATAAAAATTAAAATTAACCATGAAAAAAATCTAATAACTAAAATCAATAGAAGATCAAATTTACAGTGAAATAGTTTATCGGTATAATGATTTAATATAATATTTTAATTAAGCACGCATGTACTTATCCATTATGGTAACGGAAATATATATATATATATATATATATATATATATATATATATTTATCCAAAAGTATGTATATTTTTTGTATTAGTTTAGCAGAATTGTTCCAATTTTTCTGAATAAATTTTGTCAACAAGATTAGGAGGAATTTAGACTTTGTTTGCATGGTTTTTTTTTGTTGTAATGTAAAATTTCTTCAACAAAAACTTATGTACAATCAAATACAGCTTTTTTTTTAGTGTTTTGACCTAAAAATAAACAAGCTTAAAAAAGAGAAAGCAAGTTAAAAACAGAGGACTTAAAAAACAAAGGTGAGCAGATGAGCATATCGTCGTACCGAAGGTCTCCCAAGCTTCGAATAGCTATCAACTTATCACGAATTAATTTCAAAAAAAAACTTGTCATGAAGTGTTTTATCAATTGTGCTCTCAAGACAAAGATGAGAGAAAGGGACATGTCTCTGATGAAGGTTGTTCCTTTCTCTTCAAATGTGAGAGATAGTGCTTTAGAGAACAAGTCACAGCAACAGATTACATGAGGTTTGCTTATAAGTCGTGGATTGATATCAATAAAAGCAAAGCAAAGTACATCTATTTCCGAAAACGATAAAAATCAGTTGTGAACTAATTCAGTAGTTGTGTTTGTGTTTCAAAGTTTCATGTACGTGAATTACATTTTAGTTGATAATTTTTTATCAGGATCATATATTTCATATTATCTTCGGAAAAATTCTATAACCATTTTTTTTGTTCCATCAAATTTGATAGTCTCACTTAACAAAATAAAATAAAAATTAGTAGTCTCAACTACACATTTTTAGCTCTCACTTCTCACATGGAAGTTCGAATCTAAAGACTCTTGATAACATATAATATTCAGTTAGTTTGAGACTAGTTTTAAGAGGTATGATTGGTTATGGCCCTAAGCCTCTAATTAATAACTTCGAGGAGTTTTTTTACTATATTTATCTCTCTCCCATTAATGTTTTGAAAGATACATGTGCTGATGTGCATGTATAGAACTTTCTACAACAATTTTTCTTTCTTTTCTAATATATAAACTCAAACTCCAACTACAAAGTTTTAAGATTAATAATATTTAAAATTTCAATTTGGCTAGATAAACTTCAAATTTATTTTCCAAAATTTATGATTGTTATAAATATATAACCAATATCCCTAATCATTGTTTCTTAGCAAAACTTCTAACACTTCAATCTTTTAAATTATGTTAATTAAAAAAAAGAATTAGTTTTTACCAAATATTTTATAGAATTGTAAATCCTTATAAAATTTACAGTCGAACAAATCGCCTGTTTATCAATGAGATGGTAGTCTAGTGGTAATACAAAATGGTTGGTTCTTTTGTGCCCCGGATTTAATTTTTCATTAGGATGGAGGTTTATTTTTTAAATCAGAATATATAAAGTCTAACTTCGGATATCGAAAAAATTATAGACCAAATGTCAAGAACTTTCACAATTTATAAAAAAAAAAAGAAAAAAAAAATCTAATATAAGTAGATAGTACTTATTTGAAAAGACACATTGATTATGGACTGAATATTGGGACACATTCGGCGAGCCGACAAAACTGTGTCTTACGACAAATAACGATTATGTACGTGTTTCCAAGAACTGGTTACAATATCTTTATTACAAATTAGGTTGATTTATCGACGTGCAGTCTTTCCTAGAGTTTCTAAAATAACAATAAAATTTTATTATTATTTTAATATTATTTATATTTTATTATTTTTTAAGAAACTCTATGCGGCGAGAGTCGAGACCATGGAGGAGGGTGTATTGATGAGCTTCTGTTTTATTTTATTTTTGGAAAAGATATAAATTAACAAAATTACACGTAGCTTAGGAATCGAATATGTTTATAAAATTCATATCGAACAAGCAGGCCATGCTGCTTATGACTCATGAGTCTATCATGCAATTACAATATTGCATTTTTTTTAATAAAGTCTGCAGAAACCATATACCTATAAATGTTTTTCTTATTTCTCTTAATGCCGTAAGACCAAAAAATATATATATATATATATATATATATATATATATATAATATTTAACTTAGTTACCTAACTTCATAATCAATATACATTTATTATAATATATTAAATTAAGATCTGCGTATACATATATATATATATATAATATTTAACTTAGTTACCTAACTTCATAATCAATATACATTTATTATAATATATTAAATTAAGATCTGCGTATACATGAATTTATAATTTAATATTTTATTGCCCATAAAAAAAATCAAAAAAAAAATCAAAAAAAAATCAGATTATATGTGAAAATAAATAAAATAAGATTAAGAACACCGACACTAAACCACCAGTAGAAAATTCTAACATTTATTTGTTTATCTTGATTCTCTTATTTTTTGTTTCTTGCTATTATTTGATTTTTCAATTAAATTTTGTCACATGATTCCAAATATTTAGTTTTTTCTAATCCTATTTAAATTAAGTTTTTTTTTTCATTATTTAACTACTCATATATCTACTTTTTAAAATCCTTGACGAATTGATTCTCGTATTTCTATTTTGAATTAATTTTTCTTACTCATATTTGACTTGAATTTTTTTGTTTTTTTTTTGAATCCACAAATTATTTTTCTTCTTATTAGAAAAGCATTATAACTATTTCATTACTTATTTTATTATTTTCTATAACATTAATTACAAAGTAAACTCATATAAATTTTTATTTTACTATTTTTTTATACTTTTTATTTACATTTACTAATTTAAATACTAAAATTTCATTTTTTATTATTTACTGATTTTATTTTCAGTTTTACTTAAAGATTTTATTTTTTCCTTTTATGACCTAATTAATAACATATGGAAACCTTATATATTATTATACTAACACATGTTATAATCTACATTTACTAATTTAAATGCTGAATTTTTCATATTTACTAATTTTATTTTCACTTATTCATTTACGATTTTATATTTTTTTTTTTATGATTTAATTAATTAACAGAAGGAAACTTTATATTACTCTAATGATACATGTAAAAATCTAAATCAATAATTACATATGTCGCAATCTGGTAAGTTATAATTTTATCTACATGTCGCGCTCACGTCGAACACGTTCAACTTTATATAATAAGATATCATTAGCATTAAAAAAAATTTAAAAATAATAAAAAATAATTAGTAAAAAAATAAAAATATATTAACAAAAATATATGGAAAATTATATTAAAATTTTGACATTTGTCGTAATCTCATGAATATCAAATGTATTATATATTACACTAATACTTTTAGAAATTGAAAATAATATGTCATATTTTCTTTTTTATAGTCTTTTTGAATTACTATTTCCTTTTAATTGTCTAATAATATGTATTATTACTAATACTTTTAGAAATTGGAAATAATATGTCATGTTTTACTTTTTTTTTTTTTGATTTAATATTTCCTTTTAAATGCATCATAATATGTCTTATTTTTTATTTTCTTTTGCATTATTATTTTCTTTTAGTTACATATAATTTGATCAAAGAAATAAATAATGTACAGAAAGAATATTTACATTTTTATATTATTTATATTGACACGTGTCACAATCTAAATTAATAACAACACGTGGCGCGATCTAATGAGTTACAATTATGCCTACAAGTCGGGAAAATTATATTAAAATTTTGACATTTGTCGTAATCTCATGAATATCAAATTTGTCATATATTACACTAATACTTTTAGAAATTGAAAGTAATATGTCATATTTTCCTTTTTATAGTCTTTTTGAATTACTATTTCCTTTTAATTATCTAATAATATGTATTATTACTAATATTTTTAGAAACTGGAAATAATATGTCATGTTTTCCTTTTTTAATCTTTTGATTTACTATTTTCTTTTAATTGTCTAATAATATGTCTTATTTTTCATTTTCTTTTGCATTATTATTTCCTTTTAATTACATACGATTTGATCAAAGAAATAAATAATGTACAAAAAGAATATTTACATTTTTATATTATTTATATTGACACATATCACAATCTAAATTAACAACGACACGTGGTGCGATCTGGTGAGTTACAATTTTGTCTAAGTGTCGCGCTCACGTTGCGCGCATCCTGCTTTATATAATAAGATAGATATACACAACTATGTGAATATATGATATGTAAGATATGATATCTTAACATATCTCAACATCCCCTCAAGTTGGAGGATGGAGGTCACAAATGCCCAGCTTGGAAATGAATGATTCAAACTCCTTGCGACCAAGAGCCTTGGTCATGATGTCGGCAAGTTGAGTCTTGGTAGAAACGTGTTTAGTAGTCATCGCGTCTTTAAGAATTTCATCCTGAATCTTATGACATTCAAGCTCAATGTGTTTTGTCCGTTCATGAAAGACGGGATTAACAACAATGTGTATCGCTGACAAACTCTCACAATGAAGAGGGACCGGATCTGTGTGATCAATACCAAAGAAGAGAAGAAGACCTTTCAACCAGAGAATCTCTCGGAGCACAAAGGACATCACACTATACTCAGCTTCAACCGAAGAGAAAGAAACAGTTGGTTGTTTAATCGTTTTCCAGGAGATCGGAAAATTACCAAGCTGAATAAATCAACCTGTCAAAGAACGTCTAGTGATGGGAAAACCAGCCCAATTGGCATCACACCAAGCTGTAAGTGTCAAAGGATAATCATAACGGAGAAGAATACCTTGACCCGGATTATTCTTAAGGTAACGAACTTCACGGAGAGCTGCATCCAAATGAGCTTGACGTGGTTCTTGCATGAACTGAGTAAGGATATGAATCGAATAAGACAGTTCAGGATGAGTCACTCGTAAATAAATCATGCGGCCTACAAGTCTCATATATCGTTCAAGATCGGAGATAACATCACCATCTGCCAATGAGACCTTGTGGTTTTGATCAAGTGGGAAAGTAACGGGTTTAACTCCAAGCAGACCCGCTTCCGAAATAATATCTAGGGAATATTTTCATTGACACAGATAGAAGCCCGTAGGGCTTCGAGCTACTTCGATGCCGAGAAAATATTTCAGGATACCAAGATCTTTCATGTGAAAACATGAGTTCAAATGTGCTTTGAAGTCAGTAATAAGAGTCGCCGAGCTTCCAGAGATTATAATTAAGATCAGCTACATATACTAAGACATTGAGACGAGAAGAGCCTTTAGTATACGAGAAAAGAGAGTAGTCTGATACCAATTGGATGAGGCCGTAGTCTTTAAGAGAGGAAGACAGCTTTCCAAACCAACATCTAGGTGCATGTCATAGACCGTAGAGAGACTTGTGAAGACGACACACCTTAGTCTTGTCATTGGTCCGAAAACCAGGAGAAAGTTGCATAAAAATTTCTTCATCCAGATCTCCATGTAAAAACGCATTATGGACATCCATTTGATGAACTTTCCAGTCTTTGGCAGCTGCAACTTCCAAAAATATTCGAACCGTTGTCATCTTAGCAGTTGGAGCAAATGTCTCGGTAAAATCTATGCCTTCAACTTGATTATTACCAAGAACAACAAGTCGAGCCTTATATCTTTCAATCGCACAATCAGACTTGTATTTGAAGATGTGTACCCATTTGCAGCCAATAGCCTTTTTCCCTGAAGGAAGTGTTTTGATGGTCCATGTTCCATTTTCATCAAGTGCATTAATCTCCAATCGCATAGCCTCTCGCCATAATTCATCAAGAACTGCTTGATGATAATGTTGAGGTATATTTGCATTTGTAATTAAGCGAATAAAAGCTTGATGATCAGGTATGTGGTGATTCGAATTAGTAGGATAAGAGCTTTCTGTAGTAGCAGCAACATGAGCCACATCCGATAAAGGAGAGATCAAGGATGCATCATCAACAACATGGCCAAGAAACAACAAGGGAGACGAAGACTCTACTGTTTCCGGAGAAGAAACAGAGAATGGAAACTCTGTTTCGCTGAATATCACATCGCATGAAGTAGAAACAACTCCTGTTTCTAAATCGTATACATGCCAACCCTTCTTTCTAAAAGGGTAGCCAAGAAAACGAATTTCTTGCTTCGAGAGGCAAATTTGTCGCCACCATATTGTTGGTTATGGACATAACACAAACATCCAAAGACACAAAGATGTGATAATGGAGGAAGACGATTATACAAGCATTCAAAAGGTGTTTTCCCACCAATCGCAGAAGAAGGGGTTCAATTTATCAAATATCCAGCAGCTAAAACACATTCTCCCCAAAATTCAATCGGGAAAGAAGCTTGAAATCGGAGAGCTCCTGCAACATTTAGAATGTGTCTATGTTTCCTTTCCACATGCCCATTCTGTTGGGGGGGGGGTGTTCCAACGCAAGAGGTCTCATGAATAATGCCATTTTGCCGAAAATATTCTCCCAAACATACGAACTCACTTCCAATATCACTACGTATTGTCTTTACTTTCTTTTCGAATTGTCGTTCCACAAGTGAGATAAAGTTTCAAAATTTACTAGGTGTTGTACTCTTGTTTGGAAGCAAATAAACCCAAAGAGCCCTAGAGCAGTCGTCGACGATAGTTAGAAAGTACCGAGAACCGCAAATGGATGTAGCTCGATACGGACCCCAAAGATCACAATAAAAAAATTGAAAAACATCTGTTGTTTTATTCATACTATTAGGGAACACATCTTTAGTTTGCTTAGCACGGATACAAACTTCACACGCTTGATAATCAAAGCCGTTAGAACTACTAAAACTAGAAATAGATAATAAACTAAGCACACGAGAAGACGGATTCCCCAAATGTTGGTGCCATATATCACTTGATAACTGGTCCATGAGATGTAATGACATCGCGGTCTCCGTTCCTCTAAAAAAATATAGTCCATCCTTCTGCTCATCGCTCCAATCAGCATCCTCGTGGTACGGTCCTGAATAACACACAACTTATCAGTGATTTGGAAGACACAAGCTCGATCACGATTCAACTGCGATACCGATATCAGATGACCCTTTAAACTATCCACAAAAGAACATTCTGTAGACTAAGCTGTGAATCCAAACAAACTGTTCCATGTTGTGCAGACAGTGTCAATCTACCATCAGAAAGCTTTATCAAAATATGAGCCATAGATCGAACCTCTGATAGGTATTCCAGAGAACTAATCATATGGTTTGTAGCGCCTGTATCAATAATCCAAGAAAAAAGAAATATTGTACCTGACAGTTTGACACCATGGCTCTGTTCTCGTTCGGAAAGTAACCCAACCAAGGTTTTCCACTGTGTATCCGTGAGTCCACTCAAGCCCACACGATTTGCATTCGTGATGACTGCATTTGCAGATGCCGTTGAGCCACTGGTCATAATCAGATTCGCACGAGCCATCGGAGTACCACGACCACGAGTCAGAGTTGGAAGCTGACCCAATTGGGAGTTGGAAGCAGACCCGATTTAGGTAAGATTTGATCTCGGCCTATCTCCCCACCAAGGTGGATAGCCGATCTTGCGAAAGCATTGCTCAGCAAGATGACCTGTCAGACCACAAGTAGCACACGTTGCTGTTTTGTTTCGAGTATCAACATCAAACTAGTTCTGTGGCATCGTTTGGACAACAAAACTCACACTTTCAGTTTGTTCCTCCAATAGCCGACTCGTAATTTTGGACTCCTCATCTTGAGTTACAACATTGTATGCCTCATCCAAAGTAAGAAGAGGAACCCGTGAGAGTATGGCTGATTTCACAGAGCCGAACATATTTTCATCAAGATCCATAAGGAATTGATGCAATTTATCCTCTTCACGTTCTTTTTCAACTTCCGCCATTGTCTTGGCTTGTTGATAATCCTTTAAAGAGGTCCATAACTTCATAAGCTTTTCATATTAGCTTCCACCGCCAAACCTCTTTGACGACATGTCGCAAGTTCTATTTTTAATCGTTGAACTCGCTGTCCATTTTTGATTGAGTAACGAACACGAATATGCTCCCATAAGTCGGAAGCAACGTCATAGTGAGTAAGATTGGTTCGCAAATTCGGATCTATCGTTAGTTTGATCCAGGAAATTACCAAGGCATTATTTGCACACCAATCTTCATAGTTATTAGATTCTTCACTTGGTTGAAGAATCGTACCATCAGCAAAACCGAATTTCTTCCGAGCTTTGAGAGCCAAACGAATACTTGCAGTCCATTCATCATAATTGGGACACGCAACGCTAGTTGAGAAATCACAAAGCCAGGATTATCTCCCGTAGATAGATCATATGGTGAAATCGTCCGTCGTGTTGTTTCAACCTTGCTAGAAAGTTGCAAAATAACAGAGGATTCATTCTTACCATCGTTAGACATGATAAAAGTGTTGTTGTCACGAAGAGAGAGATGACAGAAACTAGGTCAAGAGAAAAGAGAGATCAAAAGAAGAAGAGAGAAATTTTCTTTGAGTAGCACACGAGATCTGAGAAACAATAGAATCGAACAAGCCTTTTGATATATGACTTATTATTCTGATGTCATGTCAGAAACCATAAACGTATAAAAGTTTCTCTTATTCCTCTTAATGCCGTAAGGCCAATATATATATATATATATATATATATATATATATATATATATATACAACGTTTAACCTAGTTTCCTAACCTCATAATATATATATATATAACGTTTAACCTAGTTGCCTAACCTCATAATTACAATATGCCTTTATTCTAATATAGATATACACAAATATGAGAATATATAATATGTAAGATATCTAACATATCTCAACAAAGTCTTTAGATTGAATTTATCGATGGTTAAGTTTATTAATCAAAATGTGACAAAAAAAAAGTTTATTAATCAAACAAAAGTTATGGTAAATTGAGATTTTTTTAAAAGGGTTACAGTAAGTTACTGATATCATATCACCCTATTAATCCACGTAAAAAATCATTAACCACAGTAAGTATATATGAGAATGTTTTAAATCTCGAAAATTAGTTAGAATTCGACCAATGTTTTTTTTTTTGGAATTCGGTTTTTAAAAATAGATATTGATTTTGGTTTTAAGAATCAACAAGGTAACGAATTAAACTCCTTCCTCTATCTCTGGTTCAAATCATTTTAAATCTAATGGCTAGTGTCGACTAATCACCCTCATTTGCTCCACATGGTCTGTTTGTGTAAGAGCATCTCCAAGAGACACTTCAAATTTGAGGTTTGGCAAACCTCAAGCTTGAGGTTTAAGAGTGTTGTCCTCCAATGGTAAAATCTCAAATTTAATATTAAATTTTGTTTTTTGCATTTTAATCCTTCCTATTAATCAAAATTAATAAAGATCATATAATTTTTATAAAGAGCTATAAAACATCCATTAAATAGATAATACAAATAACATTAATTGATAAACCATTACATTAGAATATAAAATTAGATATAAATAATAATAAAACACACAGAATAAACTATATATTACAAATAAAATACTAAATTACTCAATAAAATTATTTCCGTAATGCTTCCAAATATGATCAATCAATGCATTTCGAAGTGATAAATGAGCCTCTTTATTTTTTATCTGTAGATTACGAGATAAAAAATTATTGAAATCGGGCATTTTCATTTATTTCCATTTCAACTGCGGCCTCTGGCACTAGTCTTGCATCTCTAACCGGTGCATTGATATCACGTTCATCCTCAATTATCATGTTATGCATTATAATGCACGCTGTCATTATATCATGCAATACTTCTTTCTACCAATAATGTGATGACCCTGCGATGATAGCAAATTTCGATTGTAGAACTTCAAACGTACGTTCAACATCTTTTCGACATGATTCTTATCTTGTTACAAACCATTTTTTCTTTGGACCTTGAGGAGCGCTTATAGTTTGAACAATAGTTGACCATTTCAGATAAATACCATCAGCTAAATAATAACCCATGTTATACTCTTTTCCTGAATAATGTAATTAGCTGGAGGAGCGGTACCTTGAGCAAGCTTTGAAAATAGATTAGATGACTTCAAAACATTAATGTCGTTGTTGCTGCCCGACATACCAAAATAGGCATGCCATATCCATAGATTGTAATCTGAAACTGCTTCAAGAATGATTATGGGTGATCCAAGAAATTGTTTGTACAAGATCCAAAAGTAAAAAAAGGTTTTAAATTTGACTACGTGTGGATTTTGATGAAGGATATCCCAAAGTTTACAGATAATGTAAACATTGATATTCCTGATACTCTGAATACTAGGAGCGATACCGCCAGCTCTCCAACATCACAATCTCTGGGATTGTCTTCCTTTTCCATAAATTTAAGTAGTGATGATGGTGGATCAAATTCATCACATCATCCCATTGGATCAAAGAAAGCAAAACTCAAAAGAAAGATTAGCGAAGGTAATAATACATCTGTTGACACTTTGGTTTCATCAAATGAACAAATCCTTTATTTTTTAAAAGAAAGTGCTGCAACTAGGGGGGAAGGGTTATGAGATGGCTCAATTACGTATGCAAAATCAAGCCAAAAAATTAGCCTTAAAAAAAATGCGGGAGGAAAATAAGATATTGTTAACAAATGTAGATATTATCCCTGATAGTAATACATGTGAGTATATTCGATCTGAATAAGTAAGAATCATACAAAAAAGAACTCAAGAACAACAACAGCCTCAGGTAGAACAACAATCACCTCCGGTTGCACCAAACTCTTATGGAAAATATTTTGATTACATTGGAGGTTCGGGATCAAATTTACATGACTATTAGTATTGTCGTAGTATTTTAATATTTATATGTTCATGTAATTTTTATTTTCTTGTGTTATTTTATTTTGTATTAAATTTGCTTAATGTAATATTGTTGGTGTGTAAAATTTGTTTTTTTATGTTATATAATATTTTTAATTTTAATTTTAAGGTGATTATTTAATTTTATATGTAGAAATTAAATTTATAAAATATATGTAAAATATTTATGAGACATAAACTTGTAAGGATTAAAATGATAAAAAACTAATTAATAAGATTATTTTTAAAATATATGTAATTGTAGGGATTAAAATGTAAAAAAAAAGATGAAACCTCAAAATTTGAGGTTTTAAAATTGCTCTTGGAAAACCAAAAACCTTAAAAATGAAGTTTTGAGGTGTACCAAGATGCTCTAAAAATTCTAAAAAAAACTGTTACTAACAATCAGTTTTAAATAAATATAAAAGAAAAATACTTCTTTAAAAAAAAAAAGTAAAAAATAATAAAATTTAAACTATGGGGCCGGTAATTTTTGTTGTTTCTCATCTAAATTTAATATAATGAATTTGATAAATATTCTTATCAAGAGACCTGATAACCCAAAAATAAGCCTCATAGTCGAGGGCATCATCAGCAGAGCCAAAAACTAGGCCTCATACTTGAGAACTTCAACAACAGAGCCAAAAAAAGGATTAAATAGAGAGAAAAAGACTTTCATTTACAAAGATCTCATGAAACCAAAACGGATGGTTTGTGGCCATATAAGATTGAAGATGATTTTTGATGCTTTGTGCAATAAGAATAGCACTTCTATTTTTGCACCGGCCAACGTCTCTACTTCTACCTTCCAGTCCATGATCTTGTTCAAAAAATACACGAGCTCAGTCACATGGAACCGATAGGATGGCTAGGCTTTAGGCCGGTAACATTATCTAGACAATTTAAAAAAATATATATATATGGCAGAAGAATTATTTATATAAGATTAATATAAGATGCCTAAGAAAAGAAAACAGAAAATCGAATTTACCCTAGCTAGGAAGTACCGAACACACGTAAAAGAATGGTCCACGTAATATCACCGTACATTTTTCAATATTTAAAGCAATATATAGAAGCGCATAAAATCGATTCGATATCATAAAATCTTTATTTGTTCATACGGAATTGTTATCTACTCAATATGTAACCATTATTACTTCGATGCTATCATCTTTCGAAGTGGATCAAATATTAGCTCTATTTTAACAAAGGAATCTTAATACTATATAACCGTGTAGATATTATCAACAAAGGTAATTATTGTCGTATTACTTTACAAATGACCAAACCAGACGGTGATTATTCTTGCAATTCTTTGACGTCTCACCAATAAAGTCAGCTTTCAAGAATATGTTAAAAAAAGAAGCGAAGTTGTTAATTTGTCTAAGTCCTTATCCAGCTGTTACTTATCCAATTCGATGAAAATAATTCAAGTTTTATCATCTTTTCTTTTTTTGAATTGTCTTATCTTGAATCTTGACCAAGTTTCGGTTATTAATTTATTTGTTTACTTTGATAGAAGATGAACATTCGCATTTGATTCAATTGTCATCTTCATTTTTCAGAAAAGATCGGTCGTAATAATTCTTTTACTCTATTAACAAGAAAACAAAACTTTTACCCTGTTTGATTTTACGTCCCTTGTTAGTTAAATCATATTAACGTTTTCTTTACTTGCATTGCATAATTGATAATTTACAGTATGTAATTAGGAATAATAGACAGGACAAGAAACGTGTTCTAAAGTTATACAAAGAAAAAAGGCAAAACTCCAAATCGATAATTAAAGAATCACTGTCATGTCACCGGAAGGAGCGATATTCGGGTGTATGACGGACCACCTTTCCTCTTATGTTCCTTCACATTTCAAACTCGGCCGCCTTGAGTCAACGCGTTATTATTTGTTTTTATTCTACCTAAAGAAATACCCAGTTTTTTTGACAATTAAAACTTACCTATATAAGTGTCTTTTGTTGAATAATGTTGTAAGTGTAAGATTTCGATGAACATGTTATGTTACTTAATGTGGGTTTATAGATTTATTATTAGTCGATATTGGTAGGTCCACTAGATGAAAAACAATATTATCCGTAATTGAATCTATCTAGGTAGAAACTCAAAACTAAATTATAGTAAAAGTTTTTCGTTTTCGATTGTAAATTTGCTGTATCCAGTAAATAATACATCCAATAGAAACTGATTTCTAGGGTTGACCAATATGCATTAACTGCAATACTTTTGGGGGATATAGTACATTTTTGGTTAAAGATGAATATTTACATTGAATTGATAATATTTATATTGAGTATTGGATTGATTGCAGTAAATATAGTGTAAAACAATAGATGTGGTTCATGGTCAGGTCATGCGCGTAGCTTCCGGATATCACAAAATCCCAGACACGAAAAGTGTCAAAAGAAAAAAAAAATTTCTCAAAAAAACAAAAAACAATAGATGTGGTAATTGCATCTTTGTCCGGTAGCAAGTAAGGTGAGATCGAAAATAAGTTTTAACCTAAATCTAGCTGTTTTTTTTTATTATTGATCTATATATCCATCTCTATCGATCTATGAAAGTAGATGTGGCTGGTCCATTGCCAAAAATTATCTATGCATAATGCATTAGGCAGGGCTCGAGTTTAACAAAATTGGAAAACAAAAAAAGAGATTTTGAATAGATTAAATTAACTTTGATTGGGTACTCAAAATGAATCTTGCAAAGGCTTCATCAAAAGCATTAAACTCAAAGTTATTCGTTTCCCATTATTCATAAGGACTTGTGAAAGGAGCTAAGAAGAAAATATCAGAGGAAAAAAAGATGCATGTACTTTAACAAAAATAAAATGATGCATCTAACCAAAAAATAAAAATAAAAAGAGGGCGACATTTTAATAACTTTGTTAAGTAAAATACATGATAAATAAATTGGAAAGTAGTGGTTTGGACCATATTTTGTTTCGATAAATTTTTGGACCATATTATGAAATTATATTCGCTGGTTTTAGCTCGACGTACAAGGATCAAATATCTACAAACATTTATATATATGAACACAAACCTATATACGGTTTCACAGTTAATTTATTATACATATACATATATATATATATATATATATATTTCTGAGAGTAGATATAAGTTTTAAACGTGAAGTATTTTCATGTGTTGTTACTTGTTAGAGTCATGTTTACATGTAACGGGTCAGAGATGGTTTCTCTCATGTTACCCTTAGAGGCCATCTATTTTCTATCACAACGTTCCACAACTATTATTTCTATGCTTTTGTGACATTGTATTATATTGTTCTCAAGTAAAATTTTCACAAACGTACTAAATATTGAGAATTATCAAAAGGAGCATAATAAAAATCGTGAGATTTCGGAAAAGAGACTCTAGATCTAACGTTCTATTAAGAAAATCACGAGATTCGATACGTTGTTCGAACATGGAGAACATGTCAATCATCGACGGCTTAAAGAAATAATAATAATGAAAGTCGGAGAGATAAACATCACTTCTTTCTCTATAATATTTAATATATGTTTGGTGTACATAATTGCTTGTACTTTTTACATGACCTAATTTACCATTTTACAATAAAGTATATATCAAAGTGAAAAAGGTGAAATTGAAAACGCTATATAAAGGGTGTGAAGGGAAGACACTAAGAGAAGAAACCAAAACAACAAAACAATCAATGGGGTCTCCAATGGCCTCTTTAGTAGCAACTTTGCTTGTCTTAACAATCTCTCTCACTTTTGTGTCTCAATCAACCGCCAACTACTTCTATTCTTCTCCTCCACCACCGGTTAAGCACTACCAATACAAATCTCCACCACCACCGGTTAAGCATTACTCTCCTCCCCCGGTTTACCACTCTCCACCACCGCCTAAGAAACACTACGAATACAAATCTCCACCTCCACCGGTTAAACACTACTCTCCCCCTCCGGTTTACCATTCTCCCCCACCACCAAAGAAACATTACGTATACAAATCCCCTCCTCCTCCGGTGAAGCACTACTCTCCTCCCCCGGTTTACCACTCTCCACCACCGCCTAAGAAACACTACGAATACAAATCCCCTCCTCCTCCGGTTAAACACTACTCTCCCCCTCCGGTTTACCATTCTCCCCCACCACCAAAGAAACATTACGTATACAAATCTCCACCCCCACCGGTTAAACACTACTCTCCCCCACCGGTTTACCACTCACCACCACCACCAAAGAAGCACTACGTGTACAAATCCCCTCCTCCTCCGGTTAAACACTACTCTCCTCCTCCGGTTTACCATTCCCCACCACCACCCAAGAAGCACTACGTGTACAAATCTCCACCGCCACCGGTTAAACACTACTCTCCCCCACCGGTTTACCACTCACCACCACCACCAAAGAAGCACTACGTTTACAAATCTCCTCCTCCTCCGGTTAAGCACTACTCACCCCCTCCGGTTTACCATTCCCCACCTCCACCCAAGAAACACTACGTCTACAAATCTCCACCACCACCGGTTAAGCACTACTCTCCTCCCCCGGTTTACCACTCCCCACCCCCTCCAAAGAAACACTACGTCTACAAGTCTCCTCCTCCTCCGGTTAAGCACTACTCTCCTCCTCCGGTTTACCATTCCCCACCCCCACCAAAGAAGCATTACGTCTACAAATCTCCACCACCACCAGTGAAACATTACTCTCCTCCTCCGGTTTACCATTCCCCACCACCACCAAAGAAGCACTACGTATACAAATCCCCTCCTCCTCCGGTTAAACACTATTCTCCTCCTCCAGTTTACCATTCCCCACCACCACCAAAGAAGCACTACGTATACAAATCCCCTCCTCCTCCGGTTAAACACTACTCTCCTCCTCCGGTTTACCATTCCCCACCACCACCAAAGAAGCACTACGTATACAAATCCCCTCCTCCTCCAGTTAAACACTACTCTCCTCCTCCGGTTTACCATTCCCCACCACCACCAAAGGAAAAGTACGTATATAAATCACCTCCTCCTCCTCCAGTCCACCACTACTCTCCTCCACATCATCCTTACCTCTACAAATCTCCTCCTCCTCCTCCATACCACTATTAGAATTCTCTATCATGGTAATTACTCTCTCAATACTTCAATCTACACACCTTGTTATGTTAACAAGTAAAAGCCTATGTGGATGCATGCACGACAATAATTATATCGAATATCATATATATTTTGCAGGAGAATACGATGTACACAAGAAGACAAAGACAAGACGAAACCAGTATTGGTGATTGTAATAAGAGAAACATAGAGTGAAAGAGAGAATCCAAGCAGAGAAAAGCTTTCTCATCATTTCCAAAGTATTTTTAAAGTTTTATTGCAATAATTTGAAACATGTTTGTTGATCAATTAATGGTCCTTCATCATGCAATCGATTAGTAGTCATATATGTTTGTAAGTTTACTTCTTGTTTCTTTCTGATTTTTTCATGTGGAAGTTTGCTTTGTCCAATTAATAAAAGCTTGAAGATATATATAATAATAATGTTTTATTTCTTCAATTTCTCATGCATGCAGGCATGCTCCACTACTAATTCTTTAGGGTCCAGTTTAAGAAATCAAACCACTATATATATTAGTAGAAAAGTATAAATATATTAGCTAGTAATCAGAACTTTTTTATATATGAGGAAGAAAACGCGTAAACATACATGCACTTATAATTGTATAGTTTCTCAGACGATAAAGAGGTCAACGGTAACTCGTCTACTAATTTAGTAGTAGTACTTGCAGTACAAACTTGAACAAGGACTTTGAACAAGAAACAAAAAAAAAACTTGAACAAGTACACTCGTCTATAATTTCACTTTTAACTTAAAAAAATAAGTTAATCAGGTGAATAATAGTTTGAGAGTAGGAAATATAGAAACTCGCATGGTCAAAAATGGGTGAGTAACAAAGAATAGAGTTTTGGACGTCTATGCCCTTTCAATAAAGAAACCACTTTTTGGTGCTCTTGCTGTACTTAGACTATGATGGCCCTGTTCTTTTGGCAACTGCAACCAGCGATAATAACCAGCGATACGTTATGTTGTTATTTTGGACTCGCTGCGACTAGTCGCTGCGACTGATCGCTCTATTGTTCGTTTGGCTATCGCTGCGACTGGTCGCTGTACTGTTCGTTTAGCTGTCGCTGCGATTGATCGCTGCGATTGATCGCTATGCTATTCGTTTAGCTGTTGCTGCGATTAATTTTTTTTTTCATTTTTTAAGTATATGATATTCTATAATTTTTATATGAATAAATTCAAATTAATACATTAATAAGAAAATTAAATGTAATTAACAAAATTTCAAAAGTATTAATTTCTAATCAAACATAAATCATATGAAATAACAGTTTTTAGTAAGGTAGTCGACGTCCTCTACCAATCTCACTCGTGATGGAATCACGCAAACTTTCCATGGCTCTATCACCGATCGGCTCATATGGAGTATATCCATTGTGATGATCATCATTACTACCATCATCATCTTCGTCTTCTTCTTCATCACCATGAGCATGATAATCTTCTGTCATTTGCCAATGTACAAAATCGTAATCCTCTCTATGTGAATCACGTATGAAGTTGTGTAGTGCCATCGTCGCTGTTACAATCTTCATCCACTTTGTTAAACCATACTTTGGATGCTTACGATCTAAAATTCTCCATTTTGCTTTCCATACTCCAAATGTCCGCTCAATTACTGATCGTAAACCTGAATGTTTTCTGTTAAATAACTCTCGCATGTTTGTGGGTGGTCCTCCTCTAACAAACTGATCAAGATGGTATCGAACCCTACGATGCGGACCAAGATACCCTGTCCTTGTGGGATATCCAGAGTCAACCAAATAATATTTCCCATTTGGCGGATGTGGAAAAGAAACTTCATTCTTCGCACAATGAGTTAAGACCTTCGTATCATGTGCTCTACCTGGTACACCAACATACGCATATATGAACTTCATATCAAAGTTACATATAGCAAGGACATTCATCGTAGGTTCCATTTTTCTACCTCTGTATGCTTCTGCATTTCGACTAGGAGGGCGAACTGGGATATGAGTTCCATCAAGTGCTCCAATACAATCTTTAAAAAATGGCAAATATCGATCATCGTTCCTCAAAACTGAGCTTACTCTTGTGAACTCACCTTCTCCCGGTTTTAGTGTATCCGCTGCAAATTTGAGTATAACACTTAAAACTTCATCAAGTTTCCTTTTCACTGTATCCAATGACCGTTGATATCTCTCAGCAATACTCCGTACAGTTTTATCTTGGCCAACCACTTCAAGAAACAATGCAACCCCTTCCTCTACATAGACATTGTTAGTCTCTCGTAGACCATATCGCGTTGTTAGCATCCTACACAAAGCTTCGAATGTTTTTTGGTTCATTCGCAGAATATCATAGCATTGCTGATCTGAACCATGCATGAGCTGTTGAACATGACGCCATCCTGCACCTCGATCTGTTCTATGGATCAACCTCTCAGTATTAAGCATTTCTAACAAATCAACATCATCATCATCATCATCATCATCATCCACCTAAACATCTGCAAAACCAGAATAAAAATCCGAAAACTACATAAACATAAGATTCTAAAATCATAAATTTTATCACAAACAAATCTTAATCAAATAGTCATAAACCAAAAATAACATTTTAACAAAAGCCACAACAAGTCATAATCTAATTAGCTAAACAAAGAAACAAATAATATCAATCATCAAGCTTTATCCCAGTCCTATGCTCCAAATAGCTAATCTTATTCTGGGTACTAGAAAATGCTGTGAAACCCTGTCGGTTTGCTGCATCAGCTAGAAGATGATCAACCGATGCACGGTGAAAAGGTGACCACTTTCTCACTCCAGGCAATCCATTAAGAATATCTACTACGCGCACTACACTACAACTCTCATCACGCTCCAACATCCGTTCCACTAGCTCATTCTTACGCGAGAGAATTGTATTTCGTAAAGAGCAAGTCTCTGTAACTATATCAATCTCTTTACGCTTTCTTTTTGATCCTGAACTTCCAGCTCTATGTTGTGTTTCTACCACTGGTGGTGCTATATTTGTGTCAACGGAATCAACTTCATCATCATTTTCTGCACCAACTCTAGAATCTAAACTGGTTTCTCCTTGTTGAGCGCTCCATCCTTCTGCTCCAGTCACACAAATTGCACCAAACTCTTCCTCATACACATCCATATTAGGAATCAACTTGTTTTTAAAATTTCTAGCATCAGGCCATTCCTGTACACATCATAAAATTCAACATTCTGTTAGAGAATCAAATTGTTTTAAAAATTCAATATGCTTTATAAATAATGGTACCAATCGTTTTTAAAAAGGGTAATTTACATGGCTAAACAACATAAGCAAGATGAGACTAACACCATTTGTAAACACTACAACTCATAAACAGGGTAAGAAACTACAAGAAATTGAGAGAGAGGGAGAGAGAAATTACCTTTATTCGTTGATCCCACCAATCATCAGACATATCCAATCTTCCCATAGCATCATAACCAAGTCCAGTTCTGTTATGAATTAAGTTCTTAACTTTGTTGTATGTTCTTTTACATGTATCATACTTGTTCTTAAATTTTGCCCATATATATCTCTTCCCAAATCTCTCGTCAAACTTCTGTATGATAGAGTCTTTTCCAGTTTGATTCAATCCCGTCTTCGTTTTGTTCCCTTTTCTTTTTTCATCCATAAATAGTTGGAGAAAATAACGACATTCCTCATCGGCTCATAGCTAAAGAGCAACTCTCATAAGTCAAAAAAATCACAGAACTAGTAGCAAATTCAGTCACACAACAATCATGCATAAAATCAGCAAAAAAGTCACTTACATCATCGTTATTCATCTTCTTGTTTAACTTGAAAATGTGATAATTGAAAACCAACACCAATTCTCAAATTTCTTGTTTATTCCTGTCACATATATTAAACGCAATATCACAAACTTCTTAGTCAGGTAAAGATATCCAGACGCAGACATAGAAAAAAGCCAAATTTCCATATAAGCAAAATCGTTGACAAGAAAATAGATACAAAAGCTACACACATCAACTTATATATCTAAAAACATTATTATTAGATCCACTTAAAAGGACATCTGAGGTTTAATTAAACTCTCTTGCTTCAGCAAAACATCTTTAAGTTCATGAAAACTCTCTTACAATCCCAAAATATTCAAAGAACTTAAGGGATTGTCCTTGATTAGAGTAATGGTCACCTCCGCTTCACTATAAAGACTTCAAAATCCAAGAATACCCAGATGTAGAATATAACCAAGCAAATCAAAACCCAGATAACAGCATCACAAACTCACAAGCAGCTAATACAACATCTATGAAACTTCATTCAAAACATAGAAAAACAAACGAAGATTCACGAAATCCTCTACAACTCGTAAACGATGGTCAAAACAGAAGCAAGTCGACAAACAATTAAATAACTCAAGAAAAATAGTTCTGATGAATATCTTAAATAGCATGTAACTGGGTTTCTAGATTCAACCCCTAAAAACCGAATAAAGGCAATCCTGATCCACCAAATTGAGACTAAGAAGAAGACAAACTTTCAATCAAAGGATGTTTCAAGAGTAATTGCGATCCGAATAAGATCATAGGAGAATCGCAACACATGAAAAACTGCGAAGAAAAACCAGCCAATCAAGAGATGGATCTATGGTTTACTTTTTCAAAATTTTAAAATGATCCCAAAAACAAGAATTGGAGAAGGAAAAGCATACGTTCTGTAAGACGAAAGCCGACGGCGACGGCGGCAATCACAGTCACGAAGAACAGAGATGGAAAAAGCAGAGGAAGAAGATTGACCTTAGAGTTAGGGTTATGTTTAGGGTTATGTTTTTCTGTGATTTCTTAAAAATTATAAGGGTATTTTAGTATTTGTCTTCGCTTTAATGATTTTAATCGCCGTGTTTTGAAATCTGTCGCTAAAAAAAATAGCAGCCGAAATTTTTGGTCGCTGATCGCAGCGTTCAGTCGCTGCGATCGATCGCTGGATACTGCGACAGCTAAACGAACAACGTTTGGTCGCAGTCGCTGGCGACTGCGAAACGAACAGGGCCGATAATGATTTTGATTTGTAACACCCTATTTTTTTTAATTTGCAACACCCTATTTTTTATATTTTAATACTCCATATCATATTATCTTTTCCACCTAATAATTCAATATCCACATAACTTTTACACTCTACAATGGTTTTGTTTAATAAAATTCAACATCTTACCTCGCCATTTTTATTTTATATTCTTAATTTTTTTTATGTTTATATTTTTGTGATTACATATTAATAATTGCTCCAAGAGCCATTTGTATAGAAAATTCGAGAAATTCAATTGCTCCAACATTCAGAGCATTTTCATTTCCCGTTGGAGTAGCAGAATAAGGGGGCGCTTGAGATGAATATGACATCATCGATCCATAATATGGACGATAGTTTGGAATAGATGACAGTATGAAGAAATTTGATGCAAAACCATAATTTGATATATTTTGGGGTTGGTTGGAAAATTGGTTTTGAAATTGATAATTGTGGATTTGGATAGTTAAAAGGATAATTAGTAGAATTTTGGGTGTTCAAATGGTTATTATTGGAATCTATTTCCCTAAAAAGATGTTTAAAGATATAAACAAGAATTTTTTTATTGGAGGCTAATAGAAAAATTATAGTAAAAAATGCATTTTTTTGAGTTGAAATGTTAAATTTATTGATCAACAAAATGAAGAATTATGTACAATGTAACCAAAGAATGAAACTAAAAAATCCAACGTGTTTCCTAATAGGCTAAACCTAACAGCCTAATTACCCACCGTCAAGGGACATTTCTCGATTGGAACCATCGTTGAAGGAGTAGTTCATATCAAGGATTGGACCTTTGTCGCAAGGAAGAAACTCTATTGCGAATGGTTTTGACGATAAGATGGGCTAAGAGTGATGGCGGGTGGCATGTGCCATTGTGCTTATGCTCATTCTGCTCCTTCCATACATGGTATATCGTTGACTGAAAAGCCAGGCGAGTAAGTAGAAAACTATCACGATCAAACGAATGGTTGAGGAGGAACACCATTGTCTCTCCCCAATTTGGATTTGGGTAAACACCAAGCAAGGAGCCCACAACTTCCAACCAAACTGTGAAAGAGTAAGGACACCCGAAGAATCTCATCCGGCTCACCACAGAGTCGGCATTGTTGTATACATCTCCGTAGTTGTGTTTCGTCCCCTATAGCGAGTCTATTCTTCACCGCTATCCAACTGATAAACGCAAACCTCGGTATACCCTGAGGAAACCAAATGATACGACTCCATGCTTGCTTGCTTCTCCTCGAACGGATCTGATCCCATGTTTTGAAAGCCGAGAAACTGTCTTGGTAATCAGAAGGAGCATGGTGCCAAAGGCAGAGATCAAGCCCTGCTCTCGGGTCTGGAAGTGGCAGCGAAACAATCTGGTCTGCAACCTGCCGCAAGCGTGGGTGTCAACTCCTCCGGACAGCCCATGATCCATCTACCGCTACATCCGAGACCTTGGCTAACCATTGAACTCCCAACTTTACCGTAGCTAGTTCTCCCTAGATGTCAATCAAGCTACCTTCCTGCATCCAATGATCAGTCCATAAGTAAGTGGCTTCGCCATTTTTGACCTCCATACGTAATAACTCGACTGCAACTAGTTTGAGCTTTAGTAACTTATACCATATCCATGAGCCATTTCCCGTGTCCACATCATCCCAGAATTATTCATCCCGTAGCAGATGAGCTCTAATCCACACAACCCAAAGTGAACCAGAGAGAGTAAAAAGCTTCCAGATCAGATGTAGAGCAAAAAACCCGCGACACTTACTTTAACCTTCGAATCCCAAGGCCTCCCTCCTTTTGAGGAATACAAACTTCTTCCCAAGCTATTTTGGCTCTGTTACATCCATTTGGTGAACCCCTCCAAAGGAACTTCCCACATAAACTTTTGATCTGTTCAAAACAGCTATTTGGAAGTTGGAACACCGAACACCATAAGTTGGATATGCTCGTAATCACACTCTTTATAAGCTGCAATCTGCCTGCATAAGAGAGATGTCGACATGTCTAATTTAGAAGCCGTGTTCTGATTTTATCTACTCGAGGTTCATAGTCATCTTTTGTCATTGTCTTGGTTGTAAAGGGAAGCCCTAGATACCGCATAGGAAGCTGACTCACGGAGAGACCCAACGATTTTGCCTCAGATTCAAGAGCATGCTTCTCTCTACCAGCCGCAAACAACATGGACTTAGAGACATTGATGCACAATCCCGACATACTTGCAAACCGATCAAAAATTGAGAGGGTTCCACATAACAAAGTAGGAGTTCCGTTTGTGAATACCAGGATGTCGTCCGCAAAGCTTAGGTGGGTAAGATTTATCCCCCTACAACCTGGATGATAACCGATCTGATTTGCAACTGCAGCCTTGTTAAGTAGCTTAGGCAGAGCATTATTCACAATGACATAGAGGTATGGCGATAGGGAGCACCCTTGCTGAATACCTCTATTACTTGGGAACCAACCCTCTAGTTCTCCATTAACTAAGACCGTGAATGATGCTGTGGACACACACATATAAATCCAGTGAATAAACTGAGCCGGATATCCCATTGCACAAAGTGTTTTCACTATAAACATCCAGTGAATTGTGTCGAAAGCCTTGGAGATGTCAAGTTTTAAAGCAGAACGAGAGGCGATGGATGGTTTGTGATAGTTCTTCACTACCTCTGTCGCTAACAATTTTCTAAGAGTAAGCGACCCTCCACAAACGCACACTGATTGAGCTCAATAGCATTCCCTTACATCTTTTTTCAGCCGGTTTGCTACGATTTTGGAGATCACCTTATACATTAGATTACAACATGCAATCGGTCGATAATCCCTCATACTCTGAGCATCCGTCCTCTTAGGGACTAGAGACAAAAAGGTAGAGTTTATACTCTTAGGCATGAAACCATAAAGGAAAAAAGATTGCACTGCCACAACAAAATCTTTCCCTACGATGGGCCATGCTGCCTTGTAAAACTCAACCGTGTATCCATCCGAACCCGATGCTTTACTAGTTGGCATAGAGAACAACACCTGCCTTATCTCTTCTCCACTAACCGGACTGAGCAGTTCCGTTGATTCATCCCCCGTCCACCTATACTGTATTAGATCAGACAACTCTTCCAATGGGACCTCCTCGTAATTCTGTGGACAGCCTTGGAGAAATTTTTTTATAGTAATTAGCGACATCTTTCTTGATCTCATCAATGTTCGTGAGGACCACACCATCCTCGGTTACAAGCCTCTTAATAGAGTTCCTGGATGCTCTCCCTTAGGAAACCTTATGGAAAAACTCGTATTCTAGTCTCCCAAATCCAGCCACTGAATACGTGATTTCTGCCGGAAAAATTGCTCTTCAATCCCTGCTAGATGATGCCATAATTCAGACGCAGCAACAGCTGCTTCAAACGTATCATTGTTGGGGATTTGTAACGCCTCTACTTGCTTTGAACACAGATCTTCCCATGCTTCCTTGGTTCGAACTCGTAGATCACCGTATACATCATTATTCAGTGCTCGAAGATCTTTCTTCAGTAGCTTTAGCTTTTGTTGGAACCGAAGCAGAGCTGATCGAGAGTGAAATAGAGGGGGGGGGGATGCCCTGCCATACCTGAGACACAACTTGTAAAAACCAAGAATGGTCAGTGCGGTAATTGAAAATTTTGAAAGGCTTTATGCTGTTCGACTTAGAAGCAGTCAATTGAACCTAAAAGCTTGTGTGATCCGACACTCCACCGGCTTTCAAAGTGGTGAATGATAAGGGAAAATCAGCAATCTAGTAGCCATTAACTAAAACCCTGTCCAGCTTTTTCCCGATAGGATTTTCATCCTTGTTATTTATTCATGTGTAAAGAGGTCCAACATAGGCTAGATTCATTAAACCACAATGCCCAATTGTGTCTTGAAACTCACGCATAACTCCCTGACTTGTCATGTATTCTCCAGCACGTGAATGCTCATTCGAGCTTAAAGTGACATTAAAATCTCCTAGAATGACCCAAAGATAACGATTCTGGACATTGTTGGAGTGGATGTCACACAAATCTCCTAGAATGCATTTTTTCTGTGTCCAAATAAAATGAAATAAGTCTCAATTTATAGAATATAAAAATGATGAATTTTGGTATTAAAAAAATAAAAAATAAAATAATTTACTATGAAATAATTGACTCCAAATAATTAAGATGAGATAAAAATATCAAGAATCTCAGCAGCCAATAACAGGATAACATCTGGCCTAATCAATATCAGTCTTCATGCGGATGCTGGGCGTGTGCGCCATACGCAGTATGCGTGGCTGCTCCAGAACGCGCCATGTTGTAAAATAACAACACAAATTTTTCCACATCATTCAACACCATTATTCAACTACCTCATTAAACTGATTCAACATTTTATATTTGTTTTTCTCAACATGCCATTGTAAGTTACTAAATTCTTTTATATATTATTAAGGGTTTTCTGCAAATAAACCCTTCAAGTGGTTAGGGTTTGCAACTTTACATTCCAGATCAATTAAATGCAGGTCAACCTCTGAAATAAGAGTCAATCCGCAATATAACCCTCGACTGTGTATTAATTTTTTAGTCTATATATTCCTGTATATAACCTATCAAAACTACGTCGTTTTGGCTATTTTTTTAAGAGAATAAAATTGTAAAATTGGGATTCAAACCCACGACCTTAAGAAGAATTACACACGCATAACCAACCATGCCAAAATGATTTTCAATAATATTACAAACATGCTTGTTTATATACCTAAACATAAAAAAAAAATAAGATTTCGTTTCTCTCCTTCCTCAACGAGTCTCTTTTTCTCCTCTACTGTAGGATTTCGATTTCGATTTCACTTTCCCAGAACATTACAGGCTTTATGTCCGATTGATACATCTTTCGTCAACGCATTTTCGGATTCGTGACCTTCTTCCTGATTCTCCTCGGACATCGCGTGATATCGGTAAAGTTTTCTCGAATCTTCGTGTTGTCTGATTGGTTTCAGGTTTATTTCTGGATCTTCTGTTTGGTCGCTTGATAAGAGAATCAGATAAAACGAAATTGTGTCGATTTCCTTACCTTGATTTGGGTATTTACGGTTTTGTTTACCGATGCAGAGAGCAACCAAATTGGGAATTGGGGATTTTGATAAATGTTGTTGTTTTGCCATTGAATGATTGTTGCGATGGACTTAAATGCTTCACCTCAGCCCGAAGAAGACGATGAACCTTTTAATAAGAGACGTCACGAAGATCGATTATACCTAAACAATCCCGATCCTAGAAAAAATCAGATCCTAGAAAAAAATCGATTGTGATTCTCTCTACGCGTTAAAACTCTTGCTTCTTCAGGAACCTTCCTTTGTTCTACCTTCTTCAATCTCTCTCTTTTATCTCTTTTTTCCTTCTTCTTCAATTCGATTCAGCTTCTCTTTTGGATCGATTTCTTCCGAAATCCGATCAGTTTGTACGAACTAAGAAGTTGCGGATGAAGGAAGAAGATTTTTTCATTTTGATCGATTGATCTGATTTCGAGAGCTTTTAATATCCATTCAATCAGGTTAATTCGAAAATCTCAGCTCGATCTGATTTCAGGTTTTTGATTTCTGGGTTTGATCGTGGATCGAGAATTGGGATCCAATCCCAAATAGTTCGATTGGATTTTTGTTGGTAGAGAAGGAAAAAAATTCAATTTTTTTTTTATGTTTAGGTATATAAACAAGCATGTTTGTAATATTATTGAAAATCACTTTGGCATAGTTGGTTATGCGTGTGTAATTCTTCTTAAGGTCGTGGGTTCGAATTCCAATTTTACAATTTTATTCTCTTAAAAAATAGCCAAAACGACGTAGTTTTGATAGATTATACACAGAAATATACAGACTAAAAAATTAATACACAGTCGAGGGTTATATTGCAGGTTGACTCTTACTTCAGAGGTTGACCTGCATTTAATTGATCTGGAGGGTAAAGTTGCAAACCCTAACCACTTGGAGGGTTCATTTGCAGAAAATCCTATTATTAATTGAGAAAATATTTTAAAAAAAAAATTGATTTTTCGATTAAAGAGTAAATTAAAGATGATATCATTTATGATTTGTTGCTTGTTCTATGTATCATGGGGATCAATGGATGGGGAAAGATGGATGAATCTGAATTTATATCTTTGGGGTGATTGGATGGGTACACATGGATGGAGAAGGATGGATAACCATCATTAGCTCTCGGATCATGGTTAAGTTTGAGAATGTGAAATGTGTACATGTCATTTATGATTTGTTGCTTCTTCTATGTATCATTGGGATAAAAGAGAGCCAATACACAATACGATGTCTTACTATGTTTATTTTTTTTTCTGAGTTAGTTTATCCAAAATAGATAATCTACGACAATATTACTTTGACCTCTAAAAAGTATCTATGGACAACAAGTTATCGTGGACACGAGAAGTCGAAACAAAACGCAAATGAAATATCCATAATTTTGTTTATTGCTCGTAAAATCACGTCCATAATAACATGTCCACATAATTTTGTCCATGAAACAATGTCCATGATAATATGTCCACATAAATTTGTCACAGTTCTAATTGTAAGCTTCAAGTTACTATGAGCAAATAGAGATTGATATTGAAATTAAAAATGAATCCATCACCCAATTGATTTATAAACAACTTCGATCCATCACCCAAGGGAAAATGAAAACAATTTTCTCTAAATTCTCTCTTCTAATCAATCTTGACACCTCATCCTCTCCATCACCCAACATCAGCAAAACTATTTTTTACATCGAACAGAGAAATTCCTCCAACTGAAATTCAGATCTAAAGTCCAAATCCTACGATGCTGGAGCCATCGTCGTCACTGGTTCTTCTCAGCTTGACGATGATGGAATCTAGAAGCGACGACGAGTAAGATTAGATGGTGTTTCGCCCCACTGGTTCGGTAAAGGAGGTGTGATTTAGTAATCAATTAAACTGTGAAATTCAAACGAGGAGACACGAAAGAAGCCGCTGGGTCTTCATTAGTGGTAGAAGCATAACGATAGCAAAGTGCAAACTCAGCTAATTCTAGACCACGCGATTTCAGTGATATGTTAGTAGATTTCAGCATCTCAGCCATCCACTTATAATGATAAAGCAATGGCTCTGAAGAAGAAGTTATTGATTTATTTTCAATTAAACCATATTTTACTCAGCTTATTCTAGGCCACGCGATTTCAGTGATATGTTAGTAGATCTCAGCCATCCACTTATAATGATAAAGCAATATCTATGATTAAGCTAAATCCAACTAAAGGATTTAAGATAATCTCTCTCTCCTCAGGGGCATGATGGTCTAAAAATCATGTGTTTATTGCTCAAAGTCCCTTTGCTTTTCAAAATACATTTTATTGTAAGGTAAATTTAAAGTGCCTTACAGTGTAATCATCCCTTATTTTATTGAGATTTGGATTTGTCTCCATTGGAATATCTGATATTAGTCTTTGATGAGCATATGCACCAAATTGGTTATTGTCTCCACACTAACGCATATAAGTACGAAAGAATACAACAATGACTCACCCCTAAAATATGTGTTAGAGTGTGTCTAGCGCTTATACGATCCAAATTCTCATATTGAACCTATAGAAAAAATCATAAAAAGCACGGTTACGATAAATAAGTAAATCCATAACTTTGTTACTTTCTGCGGATAAAGAAGTACCTTAGCCGTTAACAATTGCTACAAGACCATACCAAAGCTATATACATATGATTTGTCACCATATACTCTGAACACTATTTGATACTTATATTTTTACATATTTTACTAACTAATCAAAATTTTACAAACATGAAAAAATGAAGAGAAGAAACGAAAAACGTAAACGAATTACTCAGCAAAATTTCAGATACTCAATCCTTTTATCGTAATAAAAAAGTTATATCAATATGCAAAAGTATGATCAATATAATCAATACCATTAATAATTTGTATAATGGAGTCACACAATCACGTCAGAACAAAACAATAAGTTTTAATTAAATTTATTTGCTCCGAAAATAAAATTTTCATAATATTGTGGTTTCATCTTTTTTCAATTTAGATTGTTCAAATTATGTGCAAATTTGAATTCAGATTTCGGAAAGTTTTTAAACTTGTTATTAATTTCTCTTTTCATGCGTGAAACATAGGTTTTTTCAAAAATAAAGAATTTTTTTTTTGCATTTGCAACATGTTTATTTGTCAATTTTCGTGTTACAAATTGAATGAGGAATATTTTCTATTTTAGAAATATCGTCATTTGACTTTTTTTTTTATCAAACTCAAAATCCACGAGTAAGAGAATTGATGTTCACTAATTCTCAAGTTTTGTCCGATACTTTCTAGAATTTACAATTGAATCTCAAACTTTATAATTTACCAAGAAGAACCCATGCAAAAAATGAAAGAAAAACAAATCTCGACAATCTAGCAAACTAAATTTCGTTGAGCACTGCAACTAACAAACACATGTGTCAGAATATATATATATATATATATATATATATATATATATATATATATATATATATATATATATAAAATCAAGATTAACACGTTCATAGTTTCCTGTCTTTGAAGGAGAACAATTCAAAGACTTATAACATTTAAATTCTCGGACACTGTTTATTTTTGTAATCGTTACATGGAAATGAATTTTACTCAATATCGCTAAGATATCAGAAAGATTCCTTAGCAACAACGTCGAGTGAGATATTATAGAAGCGGCTGATGTAAATGTGTATGCATATTGATTTCTGAGAGAAGTAACTCCAAATCAGCTTTTACTTCGAAGATGTGAGACATGTAAAAAGGATCGACATCTAAACATTTGTCTATTATTTTTTGATCTTTGGATTTATCTCCATTGGGATATCCAACATTAGTCCCTATAAACTTATACACCAAATTGGTTATAGTCTCCACACTTATGCATATAAGTACGAAAGAATACAACAACGATTCACCCCTAAAACACATGTTAGAGTTTGTTTATCCCTTATGCGATCCAAATCTTCATATCGAACCTATAGAAAAAATCATAGGAATCACGGTTACGATCAATAAGTAAATCCATAAACTTTGTTACATACATTAGCCGTTAACAAACTGTCACAAGACCATACCAAAGCTATATACATTTGATTTGTCACCATATACTAGAACACTATTTCATACCCATCCTTTTAACGTATTTTACTAACTAATCAAAATTTTACAAACATGAAAAAATGAAGAGAAGAAGCGAAAAATATAAACGAATTACTCAAAAGATTTTCGATGCTCAATTTTATCGCAATTATATCAATATGCGAAAGTATGATCAATATAACCAATACCATTAAAATTTTGGATAATGGAGCCACACAATCACATCAGAACAAACCAATAAATTTCAATTAAAGTTATTTGCTCTGAATTTTTGTTGTTGTTAATAATGTTGTGGTTTCGTCTTTTTCAATTTGTTTAAATTGTGTGCAATTTGTTCAAATTGTGTGTAAATTTGAATTTGGATTTTGTAAAGTCTTTAAACTTGTTATTAATTTCTCTTTTTTATGTTCATAAAGGATACCCCATGATTCTTTTGCAAATAATAAAAATTGTGTATTTGACAAAAAAAAAAATTAGAATTATATTTTCGGCGGAAAAATATGAAATCGTTTTTTACGGGAATATATAGAATCATTTTTTATGAAAAAATTATGAAATCATGTTTTTCCGTGTGAAAAGCATGGAATCTCAGGTTTATCAGAAAATTAAAAGAATCATATTTTAACTATCAAATTTTATATTTAAAATAATTATTAAATATAAATCAAAGTAAAACTGTCAAATGAAAAATAAAAATATAATCACACCACGATCATATCATTGTCAAATATCTTTTTCATTTATTTGTATACTATAATTGGAATCAACACACCACAGCCAAATCGCGAGGAGCCTAAATATCATATTATTTAACAAATACAAACTAAGAAATTTGATGTGATACAGCGAATTCTATAGTGTTCATGTGAAAGAATGATAAGTCATTTTAAAAAAGAAATCTTAAAATTTTAGATGAGTAACAAAACAGGATCAGTCAACTCAAAAGCTGAGTGATTAAAATATGAAATTTGTAGCAAATCAGCCATTTAAAATTTGAGTTAAGACACCGAGACAGCAACGCACAAGAAACATATGGTTTGTGTAGGGCTTCTAATTGGGCTCAGGAGGAAAAACTCATGGCCCATTTAAGCCCAACTGTTTATTTAATGTTCTGAGCCTTTTGCACAATTTGAAAAATTATATTTTAGAAACAAATTTGAGAGCAAGTGACAACAATGGCGGAAAGTTTGAGCTCATCTCCCACACTCGATCCCGATTCTCCCTATTATATCGATCCAGATTTTCGAGAAGCTGAACAAAGCTTGGAGGGAGTTGTCGGAGTATGATCCAGTGCCGGAGTGGGCGTGCGATGGTTGCCAATGCGAGATCAAGAAACGAGCAGAAGAAGCGAGAGACAAGGAAGAGCGTTACGCGTTTCTGATGGGTTTAACAGTGTGAAAATAGTAATGATGCTCAGGAAACCTCCTCCTTCACTTCACCAAGCCTACCTTATGGCTGAATCAGAATCTAGGAAGCAGATCGATGATCAATCACATAGGCTTTTCTTTAAATCCTAGTGTTTCTTCTTGATTTTCTTTTTTGTAACCATGGAATGGAATTTTGAACAAAACTCTAAATTTTTTTTTATCTATAAGTGACTCTATAACTTGGGAGAATAACGATATAACATGGGAATTTTACTTTCAAGTAGAATCAGAATAAAGAAGGCTCTTTGCTAGATGATCTACAGTGATCTCTTAAGCATAAATGTTTGATACTCTGGTTTCTAAATATTTAGGAGGATAAAAGATGAAAAAAGCAACAAAGAAGTGACTTTATTTTTCCGCTAACAAAGGACATGACTGATAGATATCAGCGGCCATCTTCAGTTTCCATTATTGCTACATTCTTGATGCTGTCGTAGCCACTGCTATTGGTTTCTCCTTGTGCTGATAAGATTTCAACACCGACCAACTGGTCCATTTCCTTTGGCTCAGGATACTGATCATGTTTGGTTTTTGTGACTCTCAAGGCCTCTAGCTCTGCAGCTACTTCCTTCATCTTTGGCCTTTCCTCTCCCGTCGCTCTTGTGCACTCAACAGCAATTCTTGCAGCTTCCTCGATCTCCCTCTGATTATCCTCGTTCATCACTTGCCCATCAATAATCTCATGCAACCTATTTTCTTTCATGGCACAAGAAAAGTAACCAATTAGATGTCTTAAGGCCTGTGGCCTTTCAAAGCACAATGGTTTTTGCCCCGACAGCATTT
Source organism: Pseudoturritis turrita (assembly GCA_900406555.1). Taxonomy (NCBI): domain Eukaryota; kingdom Viridiplantae; phylum Streptophyta; class Magnoliopsida; order Brassicales; family Brassicaceae; genus Pseudoturritis; species Pseudoturritis turrita. Next base: position 387,543 of record OVBL01000487.1, read on the forward strand.
CCATCAGAACCACCCCGAAACTGAACACATCACTTTTATCATTTAGTAAGCCTGTGTTGTAGTATTCAGGGTCTACGTAGCCTACAGTGCCTTGCACCAAAGTTTCGAGTTGCTCTTTATCCAACGGTATCAACCGTGAAGCACCAAAGTCAGCTACTTTGGCAGTTAAGTTGTCATCGAGGAGGATATTTGCCGTTTTTATATCGCGGTGGATGATTGGAATAGAAGCAGAGAAGTGAAGATATGCAAGAGTTCCAGCGACTTCGATTGCTATCCTCAGGCGGTGTTCCCATGTAAGAGAAGAATCATACAAGGAACCGTGCAAATGATCGAAAAGGGTGCCACTGGTAATGAACTCATAGACCAACAAGGGAACTTGAGTCTCTAAGCAGCAGCCCAAGAACTTGACCACGTTTCTATGGTTGATTTGTGAAAGCACAAGCATTTCATTTATAAATTGTTCGACTTGGCTATCGTCTCCAACCCTAGCTTTCTTGATAGCAACTATGGAGCTGTCAGGCAAGATCCCTTTGTAGACTGTTCCCTGGCCTCCCTGCCCAAGGATTCTGCTCTCATCATAATCATTAGTAGCTTCCATCATGCCTTCCTCAGTATAGATTTTGACATCAACATTTGATGGCCCTGCCCCCGAGAGTCTCTGCATTAACATCCCACCACCATTTTGCTCGAAATATCATTGTCGGAGCTCGGTGTACTTCCGGTGCTTCATTCTCTGCTGTACACAGATAACGACAAGCAGGATGACCAAGAAGCCGATGGTGGTTCCTGGTGACATTACAATTAGATGATTAGAGCGAGTTGATTTAGAAAAGAAAGAATCCAGAAACAGGGGAACTTACCAAGAATGATTTGTGTCCATCCAAAGTATTGAGGCTTGTCTTTACGAGTGCAGCTCGAATTGGTGGTATTTAGGTCGTAACCAGATGGGCAATTACAACGGAAGCTTCCAAGTGTGTTTTCACATGTGTTGGGATCCGAACAGTTGTGTCCATGGATAGTATTATCAGTGGTACACTCATTGATGTCTGGCCCAAGGAAAAAGAACAGAAGATGCGACAAGAAATGTATGAGAAAAGCACTTAACTCTTACGAGAGGAATGAAAGAAAGCAAAAAAAAAAACAATTTCAAGTACCTTGGCAACCGTTTTGGTTTGAAAAGTATGGATTTCCATCAAACCCTTTCTTACATATGCAGATATAACCGGTTCTAGTAGTAGAGTCAAAACATTCGGTGTTCTTACCGCATATTCTTGCTCTTCCAACTTGCTTGCATGTCTGCTTTCCAATTGACCAATCAAGTACCACAGGGAACCTTTTGACATTCCGCATATTCTTCAGATCTTCCAAAGCATCGAAGTTAAAAGTACCATTTTCGGCGAGAAAGGCATAGGTGCACGGGTTAAAGTGATGAACAGAAGTCTGTTCTGCGTCCAAGCGAGTTGATTGAATTTGGAATTCATGGCCATCCAAAGGGACAGAGACGTCTGTTCTGCAGCAACCTTCCCCATTGCATTTTCCATTTGCCCCCGGTGGAGAATTGCATAATGACATGCATCCAGTTGAGTAATTTCGCATTCCAAAAGTGCTTAGAAGTGCCAAAGCGTTACAGCCTACCAAAGTAAACTTGTTCTTGGCGGAGAAAGATAAATTTCCTAGCGTATAAACGTAGTTAATGTCATCTATCAAACTTCCTTGCCTATCGAAGCAAGCTTTGGAAATATTAACCCAGACGCGTAGCTCGCCGCTGTGAGAGATGTTGATCACTTCATAGTTGTCGCCAAAGAATAGCTTATTTGTCTCACTACATTCGAGTTTGAAACTATCATCTCCGGCATAAAAACATTCCCCAGAAGTGCCGAATGGGTAAGCTACCGTAACGTTGCCACATCTATCTGCGCAAGCGGGAAATAACTGACCCTTGACCAGAGTATAAGCAAGATAACAAAATGCCACCAAGAAAATACCCTCCTTGTTCATCTTCAACCTCTCTTCTCTCTTTCTTTGTTAATCTATTTAATGTTCTCTCATCTTCTACCTCTCTTCTCTCTTTCTCTGTTACTCTATATATTGAGTTTTATCTTTCTTGAGATGTTTTGGCACACAAACATTGTCAATGTAACGGAAGGTTGGGGTTGAAATATGTTACAAATTTTAAATTCATGGCCGTATCTAGAGACTAGACATGTGCGAAGAGTAGATTAGCACATGGATCTTGATTAACCCAGAGAAAAATTGGTGTATTCAGAGCCGGCTATCCCAACGTCTACGTTTGCTTCGTGAGTTCGTGTTTAACAGTGACGTATTCAAAGATCCCGACGGTTGGTAGTTGCAAGGAATCTTCATATGTGAAGAAATTGTAAAGATTCAGACTCTATATGCTTAAGATATTTTTATTCTATAGAAGAAAAAAAACATTTGACAAATAAAAAAATATTTAAGTTATAAATATTATAGATTACAATCCACATTTTAAGCACTTCAAACCTGTATATTCTATAATTTATTATCCGTATAATTTTAACTTGTATAATTTCTAAAAATCAATTTCAAATCTTATATAACGTAAAACTGAATCTAATCTTATATAAAGAACCGAATGATGAAAATTTTGGATGTGTAAACTTTAAACCTAAATCGTTACATTAAAACATCAAATTTCCTAACACACAATCACACTCTTTGGTTTTGCATGTTATTCTTCTAATTTCATGCATTATAAATCTTGTATAGATATTATAGTTTACAAGTTTTTTTTCATTTTATAGTTTCCTCTTTTTCTCTAACTTTACTTATTTTCTCAATTTTATAGTTTTCACTTAGAAAACAAGATTTTTTATTTATTTCTTTAATAAGTAAATAACTACCAATCAAAAAATTTATATTTATTTATATTATATGTCACGATCTAAATTATAACGAATGTCAAAAATGGTAAATTTTAAAAATATATATTTATCGTCCAAAACTGAATCGTTCTTAAATGTTTGTTAATTCTTCGATAATAAATTCAATTACGAAAATTCATATTTAGTAGATTTAACCATGAAAAACCAACTTAAAAATAAAACATACTATTTTTAGTAGTGAATCACATATAGTAACAAAATATTATGAAAATAACTAACATCAATATAATATTATACATTATTACATTAACTATCGAAAAGTTAATATTATATAGTCACAAAAATATGTGTATATATATTATTATTTTTATAATTTATATTTATGAATTTTATATAAATTTTGTATTTTGTATTTTTTTTTTATTCCCCCATTTTTTAATGTTATTTATGCGAACTATTTTACGTAGTCCCAGTTAGTTAGCTCGCTTAGTAAAATAAGCTTACTCGAATCCTAAGAGGAGGAAATACTTCGGCTGACGCTCTGGCAACCTTAGCTTCAACTTCGAATCCTTAGGTTCGACGGATCATACCTCGAAAATATAGAGAAACCAAGTATAGACGTTACTTCAGGATTATTTGCCGCCTCGTTAAAAAGGATAGCGAGTTTATTTTAAACAATGGTCTCCGGATTTAATGCTCCATCTTACCCAAACATGTGAATTTGCGGCAAAATGACGAAGTTAACGAACCTGTAGATTTGAATTCAGATGAGCCGAGTTCCAAGCTACATGAGGTTAGTGAGGCGACGAACCCAGAGAATGATGAACTGGAGAAGATGGGAGATTCTGGTTAGAAAGACCCACAAAAAGCAAACACAAACCTGTCAAATAAGTTAACCACTAATTGAGAAACGGTCACTTTGTTTAACATGCTTTAATAGTTTATCCGAAAAATTATGGAACTAAAACCTATAATTTCTGAAAAACGGTCACTTTGTTTAACTCCAGAGTTCCCACTAACACAAACCTCCCAGGGATAGCAAGAGCTCTGGGTGCAGAGATGATAAACTCCCATCTTACAGAGTCAAAAGCTTTCCTAAGGTCTACTTTAAGCATACCCCTATACTCTATGTTCCTCCAGGTATAGCCATGTACTATTTCAGTAGCCAAAAGCACATTTTCTGCAAGCAATCTACCTGGTAAAAAAGCAGATTGAGAAGGGGATATAACCTGGCCAAGAAGCTTTTGAAGTCTGGCTGTAAGAAGTTTTGCAATCACCTTATACAGAGTGTTTAAGGAGGATATTGGTCTGAAGTCAACTACTCTGGAAGCATTAGTTGTTTTCGGAATGAAAACAAGAGTAGTAGCATTCCATTGTTTCAGTAGCTGGCCTGAATTGAAGAATTCTTTGACTGCCTCTTTTACCTTAGTTCCCACAACACTCCATGAACCTTTGAAGAATTCAGCAGAGTATCCATCCGAACCACTGGTCTTGTTACTAGGCAAGGAGTTGAAGGCAGCTTCAATTTAATTCCAATTCATTGACCTGTTCCTGCGAACATTTGTAGGGAAGGAGCAGGTTCATATCGTCCTGTTCTAGCATAGAAGGTCCTACATCCCCACCTAGTAGATTAGCAAAGTACTGAATACAATGATCTCTGATTTCCTCTTGCGTATCATACCTGATTCCATTTTCATCTATGAGGAAGAGGATGTTATTTATGGAATCAGCCATCCTGTGGAAATACGCAGTGTTGCTATCTCCATCCTTGAGCCAAGTGATACGGGATCTTTGGCCAAAAAACTAGGATATGCCACTTCCTCTGAGCTTCCAGTTCAAGATCTGCATTTTGTACTGAGGGGTCAAATAGAGTTTGATTTTGACAGCACAAAACCAAATTATGTGCCTCCACCACTCTCTTCGCCAGATCTGAATACTTGTCTTTGCTAAATCCTCTGATGTAGCATTTAAGCTTCTGTAGCTTTCTAGTTACTCTGTACATGGCTGATCCAACCACGTTTATAGACAACCATTGTTCTCTAATCAGATGGATAAACTCCTTGTCCTGCAGTAGATAGTTGTAAAAATTGTTAGGCTTTTCCCTTACGATGGCAGAGTTCAAGCTAGCTTGAAGCTTCGATTGCTCAGGATACTCTCCATCTTTACCACCCTCTCCGTCTTTAGGCTTGGTCTTCGGTTTGGTCGCGACCGCTGCATCGCCGTTAGATCCCGAACCCGATCCACCTTCATCAAGAACGGCTCGGATCTCTTCTGCACGACGAAGATACTCAGTGAATTTCTGGGTAATAGCTTCTCTGATTTTTGGATTCTTCTCGTACTTGAGATGGGTTTTGATTGAGACCACAGCCGACAATCGGCCCAAGCCACCGTCCGTAAGCAACTTCAGAGGAAGACCCATACCCGTCTATGAACCCAGAAAGGAGGCAGAGCTCTATCGTCCGGGCCCAAGGCGAAGCAGATCTAAGACTCAAACACAGACCAAGCCATGGAAACCGAGAAAACAAACACCGATAAAGAAGAAAAGAAAGCTGCAAGACAAAGGGTTCCCTTTTCTGACGGCGGTGATAGCCACCGCTCGCCGGAAAGGGAGATCGGAGGGAAATATAGGCGGCGGCGCTAGGTTTGTGTTTGAGAGAAAAATCGCATCTCAAAGGCCGATTAATTCTTTAACCCAACTTGTTTTTTTTTTTTTCTCTACTTCTTAGATTATTTTTGACAAAAAATAAAGAAATTCACAAATTGGTCGCAAATTTTTTTTTATGGGATAAATATGCACCTAAAATTTTACCAAAAATTCAAATTTTTCAATTTTTTTAATATATTTACAAAATAGTTCAAATCAAGTTGATAATAAATTAGTCACAAATTGATATGAAAGTTTCAAAGTAGTCACAGAATGTAACTGTTTTGTGACATTTTTTATGAGTCACAAATTTAAACTCTAAATCCTAAACATTTAGAGCCAAAAAATTGATACACATGCTTAACCAATCATTCTTTTTATATTTCTTAAATATATGCTTCAATAGATAGTGTTAACTAATACTAATTAAGTAAGATTAGTTCATCAAATTGAAAATTAAAAGTTTTCACTATTATATAATATATTTAGTGTAACAAGTAGTTAAAATCTATGTAGATACTTAAAACTAATCTATTTACCATTATTTTTTGTTGAATTTTAAAAAATCATAAGGATGAGTTGGTAAACGGTAGCAAAACAGTTACAATTTTGGGACTGATTTGTGACTACATTTACTGACTAAAAATAGAGTCGCAAAAGAGTCTCACTTTGCGACTCTTTTGCGACTATATTTAAACAGTCGAATAATAGTCTTCATTCAGTCGCTAATTTATGACTACTAAATGACTGAACAATTCGGTCATAAATATGCGACTGATTTGCTTCTCTATCTTCCGTAGTCGTTCATTAGTCACAAAGTGGTCCCAAAACAGTCGCAAAATTTTGTGACCGAAAAAACAGTCACAAAAAGTAGTCACTCATTAGCTGTTTTCTTGTAGTGGCCATTTCACGGGCCTCGGCACCCTAGATATTTCAGGGGCCTCGGCATTCTAGCCATTTCATGGGCCTTGGCACCCTAGCCCAACTCATCACGAGCCGAGCCCAAGAAGCCATGATGGACCAAACCCATAAAAGCTTTGGAAAACCGAGCCCTTAAGCTAAAGAGCTCCGATCGGCTTGGTAGTATACTAAAGATCTCGGTCTAATGATGACAAACAAGATCATTGAGTTAGATTTCCAATGAAGTTGGAATTATATCATTTGGAGCTGTGGTAGCAAGATACACCCGATTTACTGAAAACATGTCAATCTGCTTCAAAGCTGAAGCAAGTCCAGAAACGAGCCCAACAAAACACCGAGCTGTGGAGCTTGGTTCGGCAACACACCGAGCCAAATGGACTCGGTTCGGCAACACACCGAGCCAAGGAGATCAGTTTGGAAACACACCGAGCCATGGAGCTCGGGTTGGCAACACAACGAACCACAAACAGGCTCGTCGTAACCGAGCCAAAAAATGGCTCGGTAGGATCTGAGAAGAAGACATACCGAGCTGAAATTTCGACACAAGATAGATGATTTAGTTAGTTTTCATCCAAAAGAATTTTGAAGTCATTTGGATCAACAGTCATAAAGTTACACCAATTATCGTGGAGATATATCAATCTAGGGCCCGTGCATCCCCGAGCTAAAAAGGGCTTGGTAGAACCCGAGAAGAAGACATACTGAGCTGAAATTTGTACACAACATAGATGATTGAGCTGGATTTCATCCAAAAAAGTTTGAAGTCATTTGGATCAACGGTCAGAAAGTTACACCAATTATCGTGGAGATGTTTCAATCTCGGTCCGCGCATCCCCGAGCCAAAACGGGCTCGGTAGGACCCGATAAGAAAACATAGCGAGTTGAAACTTGGATATAAGATAGGTGATTGAGTTAGATTTCATCCAAAAGAAATTTGAAGTCATTTGAATCAACGGTCAGAAAGGTATACTGATTATCGTGGAGATGTATCAATATCGGCTCGGGCATCCCCGAGCTAAACCAAGCTCGGTAGGACCCGAGAAGACGACACACCGAGCTGAAATTTGGGAAAAAGATAGATGATTGAGTTAGATTTCATCGAAAAGAAGTTTGAAGTCATTTGGATCAACGGTAAGAAAGTTACACCAATTATCGTGGAGATGTATCAATCTCGGCTTGCGTATCCCAGAGTCGAAAAAGGCTCGGTAGGACCCGAGTATAAGACATACCGAGCTGTAATTTGGATACAAGATAGATGATTGACTTAGATTTTATCCAAAATAAGTTTGAAGTCATTTGAATCAACGGTCATAAAGTTACACCAATTATCGTGGATATGTATCAATCTCGGCCCACGCATCCCCGAGCCGAAGAAGGGCTCGGTCCATTGTCCACAAGCCAAAGGCCTTGACGTTCACGACCCCAAGCCAAGTTATCATTTCTTCTTAATAACGAGCCGAGACACATCATTGGATCTTAATGGGCCGAGGCGTCATACCAGAAATCTTGTGGGCTGAGAGGGAAAAGGAAGATAGACATGAAGAAAAAAAAAGGAGCGAAAGAGTAGGAAAACTTCCTTATCGTTTTAGGAGTCACCCTAGCCGACCTAAATTTCTATATATACTTATGTAAATCTCTTGAAAAGGGGATTCGCAATTTCACATAGCAAAACACTTGTATTCTTTCTGCAAACAGCTTTCGAAACAGCTTCAATACAAAAAAACCATCTTTGGATCTCTGTTTGTGCTTTGGTGGTTTTTACTCAGAAGTTTCAAATCCCTTAAAAACTCTTCAGAAATTCAATTGTACTAGTTTCGACTCCCACAAAACACATGATAACAATTTGTTCGTTTTTATTTTAAATTCGTACTAAACTATACAAAATAATGTATAAAAGAAGTGGCAGTAAATAAACAAGAACAAAATTTAAGGAAAAAGCTGTAAAAATGAATTATACCAAAGTCTGATACCAGTCTGGCTTTGGTCTACCGTTAGATGGTCTGGTCTGCGAAACCTTAACTGTAAAAAGCACAGTAGTGTTTGCCAAATTTTGGCATAATACAAGCAGAATCTAAGTGTTTGCGTATACTCTGCTTCCAATGGCAGAGACTGAGAGCGTTATATTTTTCTTCTGCGAGTAAAAGCAGAGACTGCGCATACTCTTTTCCATCTCTATTTGTACTCTGTGTAGTCTACATTTACTTGCGTTGCAAATTTCAACCTGCAGACAGTGTGCCACCGCTCCGCGTTAACTCTGCCGGTCTTAAGGGGTAGCGCTGGTATTTCCAAAATAGTGTACTAGTTCTACAATTTTCCCTACGAGAATATTCCGCTTAACATTAAAGTCAGAAAGCGTACCATTTTGAACTATTTCTTCTAGTAAAAACTCAAAAATCCTTTATAAAAAGTTTATAAAGAGGATTATAAAACACTTACATCATCCTTTCGTTCCATCTCCACAATAACATGCATTATTGGTTGCCGAATTTTTTCCCAATCCAAATACCAGGAAAATGACCCTGTAGATCTTTTATGTTTGCTTGCAGACGTTTGACCAAACATAAGAATGGCGCTCAATCCCCATAGGTGTATCGCCAGAGAAAATCCTTTGACCTCGTACTGCCCTTTTCCCAGGTTTTTGGACACATCCTTCTCACACTGTTTGACAGAACTTCATATGCTTCCTTTCCCAGGATTGACTGTAGTAAACTTGAAAATGTGAAGCGCACAACAGTCAAGACATGAGAATCTTCTCTGTAGGATTTGCAGCAATCAAAATCCCTTCTGTTAATACAACTGCGCCAAGACAAAGCTTCTCATAATCTCCCATTTTCGGTGTTGATAATCGCTGAACTAGATCGTTGAGTAAGAACTTGTCTCCTTCCATCCAAGAGTAAGGATCCTTGACTGGATCTTAGCCCTCTCGTTATCTTTTTGTGTGAATTTATTTACATTGAATACATGTGTTTTGATGAGATAATGCGGCTAATTCTATAAATCAGGTTATAAACCTTTTAATTACTGTATAAAACATACAAAAGTGTCTTATAAAACCTTTTGAAACCTTATAAATAGTGAGACTAGTTTTATAAATCAGTTTACAAAACTTTTTAATTACCTTATAAAACATACAAATATATGATGACCTTAAAAGTTGTAATTAAAGCTTATAAAATCTTTTTAAAACCCTTATAAATACATTTGTTAATTCATTCAAAAGTTTTGTAAATCTTAATTATGGTGTTATTTTATGGTCATGCTCTTATCATTATACATTGTTTTATTTTTATGATAATGTTAACCTATTACTTTGTTATTTTGTTTTTTCATGAAGCGTAATTATATTATTAATATTTTTACGCTGTGTAAAACAATTTCCAAAATTGTTGCTTCGTTCGTGTTTGCCCTATCGGACTGGCTCTATCGGGTGCAACCCGATATGCAGTGCAGTGCTTCTCCAATCGTAAGTCAAGTATCAAAAATTTCATGTCGCCGACAATTTTAGTGTGTATCTCGCTGCAGACAAACTTAATGGCGACTGACTCTAAGGGCATGTTCATTTGCTCATCTGGCATTTCCATCCAAATGGTCCATCCAAGTGTTCCATCTGAATGAATCATCTCCATTCAAATGATCCAATTTGGTTCAGCCAAATGATTTTAAAAAATTGCCTTGAATTTTAAAAACTCATTCAGCTGATCCATCTCGATGTTGTTCATTTATGGTACTAACCGAACATCAATTCTCATCTTCATCCAGATGAATCATCTGAATGAACAAACGAACTTGCCCTAACTATCACACATGACTTCGTCCCATAGTAAAATCAGCGAAAACACAAGTTTGGATTCCTCTATAGTACACTAAATCGATTTTTAGAGACACATTCAGACTTTGCATCCTCCTAGCGTTGTAATGAAATGGCATGTACCTGGATTACCAATTCAGTTTCGAAAGATATACAGGAATTGGGACGATTTACTTTGATGATGCATGTACTATAGAGGTAATTCCAAGAATTTATTGAAAAAGATTTCACTACCTAAAGCAAAAATGAATTAAGTTACAAAAGATTGATCTTTTACTCCATAAGATAACAATAAACATAAATTTGCAGTTGTAATCTTACCAATATAAATGATAATTACCTAATGTAGTAAAAATAAAAACTTTACCTAAACGTTCATACAAATTTTTTTATTTTTTATTTTTTATATATTGTTTACATATTCATCTTATTCCAGATTATGTTAATAATTTCGGTTATAATAATAAGATAGATGCTAATAGCCTACTTGACTATCCATATGAAAATGAGAAAAAATTGCGGCTACAATTCTTGGTATTGATGATAAAGTTGAAAACGAGATAACAATACTTTTGGAAGTATTTAATCATAAGAAAATAATTATCACGTGTAGAATTCTTCAACTGGATGAAGATCAAGATGACAACACCATGAATTTTTGATGCAATAAGAAAAATTAGAGATTAGTTCTAACAAGATTCCAACTTTAAGAAGAAATATACAACACTTGTTTTATTTTTATTTTATTTTTGAACAGGAAATATACAATATTCGAGTCATACATTACTAAATTATCTTAGATATATATATATATATATGTATGTATAAGATTTATAATTATTAATTTATGCTATTATTGGGACCATATTTTACATTGGAGTTTCAAAAAAATTATTATCTATTCTCTTATCGAATTTCGTCAATTTTTACACTGGCCCAACTTGGGACCGAAATAATTTATTAATTTATAGAGTATAAATTAATACACTGGCCCAACTTAACGCTACGGATCGCTACAAATTTGTCACGGATTTGGCTACAATAGTAACATTATTTGTTCCGCCGCCATCCTTCGCCATTTGTGTAGCTAATAGTGTTGGCTACGGAAATGCCCTCGCCAGTCCGCAACTATTTCAATGAATTCTTGTAGTGATATGCACCAAATTGGTTATTGTCGCCACACTCACGCATATAAGTACGAAAGAATACAACAACGACTCACCCCTAAAACACGTGTTAGAGTGTGTCTAGCGCTTATGCGATCCAAATCCTCATATCGAACCTATAGAAAAATTCATAGGAATTATGGTTACAATCAATAAGTAAATCCATAAATTTTGTTACATACCTTGGCCGTTAACAACTGCCACAAGGCCATACCAAAGCTATATACATTTGATTTGTCACCATATACTCGACCACTATTTGATACCCTTTTTTACGGATTTTACTAACTAATCAAAATTTTACAAACATGAAAAAATGAAAAGAAGAAGCGAAAAATGTAAACGAATTACTCAAAAGATTTTCCGATGCTCAATTTTATCGCAATATGACAGTTATATCAATATGCAAAAGTATGATCAATATAACCAATAACATTAAAATTTTGGATAATGGAGCCACACAACCATATCACAATAAATTTCAATTATCAATTAAAGTTATTTGCTCTGAATTTTTTTTTTGTTAATAATGTTGTGGTTTCGTCTTTTTCAATTTATATTGTTCAAATTGTGTGCAAATTTGGATTTGGATTTCGTAAAGTCTTTAAACTTGTTATTAATTTCTCCTTTCATGTTCGTAAACGACACCCCATGATTCTTTTGAAAATAATAAAATTGTGTATTTGGCAAAAAAAAAGTTGGAATTATATTTTTGACGGAAAAATATGAAATCATTTTTACGGGAATATATGAAATCAAATTTTTGCGGAAAAATTGTGAAATTACGTTTTTGTGAAAAAGCATAGAATCTCATATTTATCGGAAAATTAGAAGAATCATATTTTAGTTATCAAATTTTATATTTAAAATAATTATTAAATATAAACGAAGGTAAAACTGTCAAATGACCAAAAAAAAAATGTGAAATGAAAAATAGAAATATAATCACACCACAATCATATCATTGTCAAATAACTTTTTCATTTATTTGTATATTAGAATTGGAATCAACACACCACAGCCGAATCGTACTTCCATTGAGGAGCCTAAAGATCATATTGTTTAAATATAAATTTGATGTAATACAGCAAATTCTATAGTGTTGATGTGAAAGAATGATAAGTCATTTTAAAAAAAAAATCTTAAAATTTTAGATGAGTAACAAAACAGGACCAGTCAACTCAAAAGCTGAGTGATTAAAATATGAAATTTGTGGCAAATCAGCCATTTAAAATTTGAGTTAAGACACCAAGGCAGCAGCAACGCACAAGAATCAGATGGTTTGTGTAGGGCTTCTAATTGGGCTCTGGAGGGAAAACTCATGGCCCATTACCTATTTTTACTTAATTATCTGCATATTAAAGAGTTACTTTTTCTTTATATTGTAAACTATGATATGGCCATTTTTTTTCCAACAACGATATAAACTTAGAACGGTTCAAAAATCCAAATCGGGAATATTGAGTTTACATAACTAGTATCATACGGTAAGATACAAATGCTCTGAACTAACTTGTCCGCTTTCATATTCTGAGCTAATATTTATTAAGTCTTGCTCTTTTTACAGCAGATTGAACTCCAATTTTTTTTTATTAAAGATTAAATATAATATAACAATGTTAAACCGAAAAACTTTTAAATTTAATGATAGAATATTATTCTTTTTAATATTAGCATGTAAAAATATGTAAATGTGAATTTGAAAAACGAAATATAATTATATTTAATATCAAGATATAAAAATATATATACGAATTATTTTAAATATTTTGTCATTTATGAATTGTCTTCCTAAGTTGTTAATAAACAAAGAATGAACACTTCAATTAAGTAATATATGTCAGAATAGTCATTCAGTTGCATTTGTTACTCTCTTTTACATATTAATAAATCCGTTCAAAATTTTTTTTTTATCTAATTGATGAAAATTTTTACTAGGCAATTATTTCGTATATACATTAGTGAATAATCCTCTAGCATAAATTTCATTCTCAATAGTAATATATTTTTTTAATATTTTTAACTGAACGGTTAATTCCAAAGTCTTCAAAAACTAATGCTATTCTCGTATACCTTTCCAAAGTATTACATTGGAACTTGTAATTTAATGTACACTCTCCATAAACATAATACACTCCACCATATTTTCTTAAAATCAGAAAGAAAAGTCACACGCTGAATATACATGAGAACTCAAAACTAAATATATAATCTGAAGTCAAAAAATAATCTCAAAGATACCATTATATCAATCAACGCGCTGAATTGAGCCAAAAGCTCTCCAAACAAAAGCCAAATCAAGTAGATGATTGAAGTGATTTTCTACACCTTTAGAAAAATCAATCAAATGAATAACACATATAATAAACATAGAAACTTTCAAGTATCTGTAAAGAGGAAAATATTAGTTAATAAATCTGTCAATCTTAGTAGTGGAGTAGGTGAGAGGAAAAAGTACTTTTAAAAAAAGGCGACTGAGTGCGAAATTATTGGCGACTTTTCTAAATCTTCATCCGGTGGCTCTCCGGTGACAGAGCAACCGGTTGTCCCCTCCATGGCAACTTTGGAAGACGAGGCTTCACCTCCATAGGCTACTAACTCACCAAAAGATCAATCAAACAAAGTTTCATGGGCAAGTGTGGTTACAAACAAGCAAAATCTCATCAAACACGATTTTCAGGTTCTCGAAGGTTTGACGACGGTGAAAGTTCCAGAAGATGTTCTTGAAGACACTCCTTTATGGGATGACTTCCTTGTGGGAAGGTTCTTATCTTCGGCACCTCATATTGCAAAGATTCATGTAATAGTAAATAAGATATGGCCTCTTGGAGATAAAAAAAGTTAGATTTAATGTGTTTACAGTCACCGACAAGACTGTGAAGTTCAGAATCAGAGATCCAGCAGTCCCATCAAAAGTTCTAAAACGTGGAATGTGGAATATAGCTGACATACCTATGATCGTTATGAAATGATCTCCCTTAAATGTGTGAGAAAGAAGGATCAAGTTTAGCTGACATGGGTGCGATCATACCAGCACTAATGCACGAGATCCCATCAGAATTCCGCAGTTAAGCGTGCTTGGGTGAGAGTAGTACTAGGATGGGTGACCTCCTAGGAATTCCTCGTGTTGCATCCCTCTTTTTTTAAAAACAAAAAGAAAAAAATTTTTTAGCTGACATACCTATGATCGTTATAAATTGAAGGAAATATGTGATGAATTCATCACGAGATTTTGGATCAAGTTTAGGAAGTGTACGTTATTTGAATATTTAATTATTTCTTTTTTGTATGTATTGTGTATAAGTTGTTTCTCCTTGAAGCTTATATAGGTAGACGTGTATATTCATTGAGAAGATGATAAAAAAATATACAGAAAAAGTTAACATGGCATCAGAGTAGAAGTTTTGAATTTTTTACCCTAGTTTCTTTTTTCTAGTTTTGTTTTTTTGTTCCTTCCTTTCTAATGGATGGTGAACAGAGAGTCATCACTGCCGACAATCAATCTCTAACTCTTATGAAAGAGTTTACTTCACATATCGATGATACCTTGAATAAGGTTTCAGCTACCCAACATGTTGATACATCTGGGGGATCGATTGGAATCAAATTGAACGGGATAACTATGGCTTGTGGGTTCAAGTGGTGGAGATGTTCATTGCTAGTCGAGACAAATTAGGTTATCTCAACGGTGAACTACCTCAACCTCAACCGACTGATACATTCTTTCGCAAATGGCGGACATAAAATGCTATCGTTAAAGGGTGGTTGGATAATTCAATGGATCCGACACTTATCAACAACTTTATCCGTTTCCCGACGGCTAAAGAAGTGTGGGACTCTGTTGCGAAGACATTCTCTGATGGAAGCAACGCTCCCCAAGTGTATGATCTGCGACGACGCGTTTCTAGATTGAAGCAAACCAGTGGTAGCCTCGAACACTACTACACATCTCTGCAAGCTCTTTGGTGAGAGATCGACATTCGTCGCCCAAATCTGATGGAAAACCCTGCAGATATCCAACGATACAATAAATTAGTCCAAGAAGATCGTGTCTATACTTTCTTAGCTCTCCGTCATCGAGTTGTTCATCTTGTCTTGCTCCTCCGCCTTCTTGAGCAGGTCAGTCAACATGTTCTTCACTTCGGCTAGGGATGTGGAGACAGCTTCCGTGTTGGTCAGCGGGAGATCTTCAGTATTCATCCTTGCTCCGGGAAGGTCGGCACTGGTGTTGCTTGCGTCTTCACCGCTCCTCTCTCCGTCAGTAGTCGTCTCTTCAGATCTCGTGTTCGATGGTTTTTTGGAGTCAGAAAGTTTAGAGTCCCCACATACGGCGCCAAATCGTGGGAGTCGAAACTCGCACAACTAAATTTGGTTAGGAAAATTTAGGGATTCGAAAACTTCTATGAATAGAAACACGAGAACAGAGATCCAATGATGGTTTTTTATTGATATGTTAAAGAGTTTCGAATACATAGGTTGTTTAGAAAAACCGAAGTATTCTTGCTCAAGCGAAAAATTGCCCCTCCTCTTTTTGGGAGAGATACATGCTTATTTATACAAATCTGGGTCGGTTAGGATCATCCTAAAACGATAAAGAAAACTTCCTAATTCTTCGTAAGTTTTTCTTTCTTCATGTTTATCCTTCTTTTTTCCTCGGACTCTTTTAAGTAGGCTGAACATCGTGGGCTTCCTGCTTTGTTCCTTTGCCTTGGCCCATCGAGTCTTAGACACATCGCCTCGGCCTTCCAAGGCCCACTGCGGCTCGTCGTTGAAGCGGGCCGAGCCCTATAGCTCGTTGTGAAGAAGGCCGAAGCCCATGATGCCTAGCTGAGCCCTACGGGTCATCATTTCCCTAGCCGAGGTCACGACTCGTCGCCTTGCCTAGTCGAGGACACAGCTCGTCGTTTTGCATAGACGAAGTCCTGCAGCTCGTTGTTTCGCCTAGCCGAGCTTTACGGTTCGTCGTCTTCCTAGCCGAGGACACGGCTCATCGTCTTGCCTAGCCGAAGTTCTGTGGCTCGTCGTATTGCCTAGGTCCAGAATGTTCGGCTAGGCACATAATGTTCGGCTAGACACAATTTTTACTTAATTATTTTCACATGTTGATTTCAGTGGAGTGAAATCTGTTCCCAACAAAAACCAATAGAATCTTTTCCGGGTGATCGTAAAGAAAAAGGTACCAAGGATCTAGCGCTAATTAGAATTGGAGAAAAATCGCAAGAAAACAACGGAGAAGAACCAGTTTGAGTCTGCTCCAAGTAAAAAAATTAGAAACAAGAGACACTCCATGTTGATATTGGGCCTTTGACCGATTCAAGCCCAAATGGTAACTTGCTGAATGACAGAATCACGTGTCATGATGTAAGGATGGAGCACTTACGAGAAAACACGTGCATTAGTGGAGGCAATATAAATTTTAACCGAAAAAAGGAGAAGACCAGGTACATGATAACCGACCCAATTCTTTAATAGTTAATAACCAAGATACTGCATATATTTTGTCTTACAGGAAAACGCGTGGCAAAACCACCGAAGCGATATTCTCCTGAAGAAGATAAACAAAAGGCGAAATATCCCATTGCAAATTATGCAACATCAAAGCTGCCAGAGCCGATAAAGAAGTTTATAGAGACTTTGTCATCTCACCACATACCGACCGATATAAACGAAGCTCTCAGAGATGAAAGGTGGACACAAACCGTCAAAGAAGAGATGGATTCTTTAATTAAAGCTGATACTTGGGATTTAGGTCCGTTGCCGGCTGGAAAAAATACCGTAGGATGCAAGTGGGTATTTACTATCACTGATGGATCGGTGGAGAGATATAAAGCACGACTTGTGGCAAAAGGATACACTAAAAAATATGGAGTTGATTACCAAGAGACGTTCTCTCCTGTAAATGACTCCAAAGAGATAGAGAGTTTACAAAAAGCGCTTAATGATGAGTTTGAGATGAAAGACCTTGGAGGGTTGAAGTATTTTTTGGGCATCGAAGTAGTTCAGTCGAGACAAGGCATCTTCATATCACAACGAAAATATGTGTTGGACTTGTTGGCGGAAACGGGGCTTCTTGCTTGTAAACCCGTAGATACCCCTATACTTCAGAATCATAGACTTATGTATGATTTGGACCAGACTCCAACGGATAAGGAGAGTTATCAAAGATTGGTAGGGAAACTAATTTATTTGTCTCACACAAGACCTGATATAGCATATGTGGTAAGTGTTGTAAGCCAGTTTATGCATCGACCGAGTGTGGATCATATGGAGGCTTTCATGAGGATTCTTCGATACTTGAAATCATGTCCAAGGAGAGGTTTGATTTTTTCCAGGAACAACCATGCAAGAACCGAAATGGTATACCGATGCAGATTGGGCGGGAAATCTCACAGATAGAAAATCGACATCGGGTTACTTCACCTTTGTGAGAGGTAATTTGGTTAGTTGGAGAAGTAAAAAACGAAAGTGGTGGCTTTGTCAAGTGCAGAAGCTGAATTTCGGGGCATAAAGAAAGGTTTGTGTGAGTTACTCTGGTTGCAAAAGCTTTTGCGTGAGATTGGTATTACTCAAGAATGCGAGATGGATTTGTTTTGTGATAATAAGGCAGCGATTGCCATTGCACATAATCCGGTTCAACATGATCGAACCAAACACGTGGAGCTTGACAGAAACTTCATAAGACAAAATATTGACGAGAAGATCATCCGTTTTCCGTTTGTAAAATCTGAAGAGCAACTAGCGGATATTCTTACAAAAGGTGTGTGTGGTAAAAAACTTCATGATATGATAAGCAAGTTGGGCATGATGGATTTACATACATCAACTTGAGGGGGAGTGTGAGAAAGAAGAATCAATTATAAATGGAAGGAAATATGTGATGAATTCATCACGGGATTTTGGATCAAGTTTAAGAAGTGTACGTTATGTGAATATTTTGTTATTTCCTTTTCTGTATGTATCGTCTATAAGTTGTTTCTCCTTGAAACTTATATAGGTAGACGTGTATATTCATTGAGAAGATAATAAGAAATATACATAAAAAGTTAACAAAAGGAAGAGTCACAGCCAGAGATTGAAACACTGCCGATTTGGGTCACAATCAAAAAAGTCCCACACTCGATGATCTCCTGGAAGGGTCTAGGGTTCCTTGCTAGTGCAGTGGGAGAACCAAAGAGGCTTCATCCACATACAGAGCTCTGTGCCACTTCGAAGAAGCAAAGGTTTTCGTTGAGGCGGATATGACAAAAGACGTACCGAAGACTCACCAATTCAAGCTACAGAACGATGATGAAGTCGAAGTTGAGTTTTACTATCCTTGGTTACCTCCAAGGTGTAAAACATGTACGAAGTGGGGGCATCTAGCGGATTCATGCGTGATGAACTCGGGTAAGACTTTACTACGACGACCGGATGCTGAAACAATTAAGCCTCCTCAAGGGGAAACGGTAGAAACAGAGGAAGAACAGTCATCTTTGATGACAAAGATCGGGGATAACCAACTTGAGAGGGAAGTGGCAATACATATTGATTGAGAAACAGAACCAGTTAAGCTAGCAAGTTTAATCGAAGCAACAGAGAATCGGCTTGAAGAAGTTGATACATATCAAAACACAGAAACAACCATGGAGATCTCTCGTGATGAAATATATACGGAGGATAATATTGAAAAAAGCAACGTGATATCTCAGGAAGAAGTGTGGAAGTTGGTCTCCCCAACAAAGCTCGGAAGACAAGGAGGAAATAGAACAGAGGAAAAAACAAAAGATATTGTCACTCCATCTCGATATTCGGCTCTATTGAATGAGGAAGATGCAGAGTTAAATCAACAAGACTCGGGTGATGAAGAGGTAGAAATAGAAAAAACAAAGGAAAAAGAGGATTGGCGAAATACGTGGTGAAAAAAGAGCCACTTTGATATCGAGACCATCAAGAGGAACTGAAGAGAAAGGGTTACGCCTCTCACTCCCTAGAGCTTCTAAATCTTCACACAAGTTTGTCGGCGATACTTCTACTCAGCGCCCAGAGGCAACTCAGAGCACGGGGAAACAATGTCGCAGAAACCAACATCGTTAATGTCAGTGTTCTTCTGGAATGTTCGTGGCTTAAACAAAATTTCTAAACATTCTGTAGATCAAAATTGGGTGAATGATCATTCGTTTCAGTTTGGTTGTTTATTAGAAACTCGTGTTAAGGAAGCAAAGGCAGGAAGACTAATATCTAAGGTGTTTAATGGTTGGATGGCTTTGTGCAACTATGAATTTCATAGATTGGGTCGGATATGGGTGGTTAGGAGGGATTCAGTTTGTTTTACTCCGATATTTAAAAGTAGTCAGTTGATTACTTGTTCTGTTTGTGTAAACGAGGAGGAGGAAAAATTCTTCTGCTCTTTTGTTTATGCTTCTAATTTTGAAGAAGAAAGAAAGGACTTATGGGATGATCTTAAGGGGTATCATGATTCTCCAATTTTTCGAAATAAAAGAGGATGATTATGGGAGATTATAATGAAATATTCTCGGGGGAGGAGCATTCGTGATATCCTATGCAGCCTTCATTATCTCAAGGTACAAGAGATTTTCAGAATCTTATAAGGGAAGCATCGTTGATGGATATGGGTTTTCATGGCCCTCTTTATACGTGGCGTAACAAGAGAGAAGATGGTTTGATTAGTAAGAAGCTAGATAGAGTTCTTATTAATAATGCATGGCTGCAAGGATTCACTCGTGCGTATTGTGTGTTCGAAGCCGGAGGTTGTTCGGATCATCTTAAAGATAAATATCCTTCTTACTTTATTTACTTTAGATTACACGTATTTATATTGATACATGAGCAGAGACAATAGGGATTTTCTAATTACAAATTAGTCCCTACACTTATACTTAACATGCCCCCTCAAAATGGAGGGGCTTTAGTTACTCCAATCTTGCGAGTAATTTCAGAGAACCGTTGGCGAGATAATGGCTTTGTAAGGGCATCGGCCAATTGATCCTTTGTAGAGATGTGTGCAACACGTAGAGCACCCGATTGTATGTGATCCCGGACAAAATGATAGTCTAGCGTAATATGTTTCATTCATGAATGAAAAACCGGATTTGCACAAAGGTAGGTAGCACCTACATTGTCACAATACACCACGGGTTTCTTCGAGAGTGAAAGACCAAGCTCCGACAGCAAGGAACATAACCAGCTGACCTCGGAAGTGGCATTTGCAACGGCTCTATACTCAGCTTCGGTTGATGATCGAGCAACACTTTTTTGCTTCTTGGATGACCAAGAGACAACATGGCTGCCAAGGTAAGTAACATAGGCATTTGTGGAAACAAAATCATCAACATCACCAGCCCAATCCGCGTCGGAATAAGCATGAAGATTTAAAGGACTGTTCGCTTTGAAAAATATCCCATGAGAAGCCGTTCCAGACAAATATCGAAGCAGACGTTTGGCTGCTTGCCAATGTTCATCGGTCGGAGCATGCATAAACTGTGATAACTTATTGACCGCATACGCAATGTCTGGTCGGGTGAAACCAAGATATTGCAGGCTTCCAATGATAGTTCTATATTCGATTGGATCGGTAAGGCGAGTACCCAAGTGAAGGTGAAGCTTTGGCGATGTAGCAAGTGGTGTTGCTACGGGTTTTGCATCGATCATTTTTGTCTTGACCAGAAGATCATGAATATACTTTCTCTGCATAAGATGCAAACCCTCACTCGTTCTACTAACTTCAACCCCGAGAAAGTAATGTAAATCACCAAGCTCTTTGATAGAGAATCTGTCCGCGAGAGATTGGATTACCTTGGTGATGATAGCTGAATTGGTGCCGGTGACAATTATGTCGTCTACATAAACCAGGACGTAGATGATGTCGGAGTTTTGGCGTAGAATAAACAGAGAGGTGTCGGCAACAGAGTTTGTGAATCCCATAGAGAGCAGATATATCTTGAGCTCAATGTACCATGCTCGAGGAGCTTGTTTGAGACCGTAGATCGCTTTGTGGAGACGACATACATGGTTAGGACGATCGATATCAATAAATCCTGGTGGTTGTGACATATACACTTCTTCCGTAAGGGTGCTTTGAAGAAACGCATTGTTGACATCTAATTGACGAATAGTCCATGATTTGCTTGTTGCGACACCGAGAACAAGCCGAACCGTGGCTGTTTTAATAACCGGACTGAATGTTTCCGCATAATCAATTCCTTGTTGTTGGTTGAAACCCTTCGCAACGAGTCGTGCTTTATACCTGTCAAGCATACCATTAGGAAGCATTTTAATGGTGAAAATCCATTTGCAATCCACGATGTTATAGTGCGGCATGTTCGGAACCAGATCCCATGTCCCATTACGTATCTGTGAGTCAAATTCTTCTGACATAGCAAGTCGAAAGTTAGGGTCTTGCAAAGCTTCTCGTACGGTGGTGGGGATAGGTTTGATTTCTGGAGAAGTGACAACAGTAAGAGAGAGTTTGGTCTTTGGCTTGGTGATCTGATTTTTAGATCGGGTTTGCATTTTGTGGGTATTTTGTACCGGGTTGGTTTGATTTTGAGATTCGACAGGTAGTTGGGTAGATGTGGTGCGGTTATTATTTGTAGATGGGCTAGGTACAGGTAATGGGTCTGGAATTTGTGATGAGCCTGTTGCAGGAAATGGGCTTGGGATTGGTGTGGGTTCAATGGTTCGTGGTGGAGAAGACAATGATGGAGTGGGATCTGTGTTCAACTCTGCTTGAGACGACGACGGCTCTGTTGCTAATACCGGCTGCGATTGCTGGTGAAGGACAACAGACGGAGGTTCCCTTGCTGTAGGCAAAACGGTAGGAGCGATGAGTGGTATATGAGTGACCGTTGGTGGGGATTCCAGTAATGGTGGTGGCGATGAAACTGCCGCAATATTCTGAAATGGAAAGGACGTTTCATCAAATTGTACGTGTCGTGAAGTGTATACCCGACCAGTCTTGGGCTCCAAGCACAAATAGGCACTCTGTGTGAGAGAGTAACCGATGAATACACATGGAACCGAGCGATTGTCGAGTTTATGGCTTGTATAAGGGCGGAGCCATGGAAAGCATATACAACCAAAAATACGAAGCTTGCCATAATTTGGTGACGTCCCAAACAGAGATTGATACGGTGAAATAAGAGATAGCACCGGTGTAGGCAGCCGGTTAATGAGGTACACCGCTGTGGCGAAGGCGTACGGCCAATACTTCTTGGGGACCGAGGCATGATTGAGAAGAGTGAGACCCGTTTCGACAATGTGTCGATGCTTTCTTTCTGACAAACCGTTGTGTTGTGGAGTATGTGAAGGAGAAGTAAGATGAGAAATGCCAGAAGAGGATAAAAAAGGACGAAGAGCAAGAAATTCACCTCCATTATCCGAATATAAAGAGCCAATGCGTGTTTGAAATCGATTTTTCACCAGACATTTGTAAGCAATAAAAGTGTCTTTAACTTGAGACTTTTGTTTGAGAGGATAAAACCATGTGTAACGAGTGTAATGATCAATAAGAATGAAATAGTACTTGAAATTATCAATAGATGTAATGGGAGAGGACCACACATCCGTATAAATAAATTCAAGAGGTCGAGAAGAAGATATGGACGATTGATGAAACGGTAGCCGATGGCTTTTATTGAGAAGACAATCATGACAAGGAGAGAGTTTTGAAGAAGAAGAGGAAAGTGGTAAAGAAAAACGAGAAACAACGGTTTGTAGAATCAAAGAGGACGGGTGACCCAATCTGTCATGCCACGATGAGATACTTGTCTTCGGGTTTGATGACGCAAACATGGAAGCAACAGCAGATAATCTGATGGGCCACTCATATAACTCATCTCTAGTTTGGCCTTGGAGCAAGGGGACCCCCGTTTTGAGATCCTTCACTTGAAAAGAAGCCGGGAAAAATTCAACAGAGACGTTATTGTTATTGCAGAGTCGATACACAGAGACTAAGTTCTTATGGATGTTTGGGACACAAAGAACATTATTTAAGGTAAGTGAACCCGATAAAGAAGGTAAGGAAGTGGAACCCGTGTGAGAGATTGCAAGACCCGAACCATCTCCTATGAGAACCTCATCACCTCCATTGTATTGTTGATGAAGGGAGAGATTCGCTAGGTCTGAAGTGATATGATGCGTCGCGCCGCTATCAAGGAGCCAATTGTTGGCTGTGTAGGGTGAGCTGGCGGCAAGGTTGGCACGAGGCTGCCACGGTGTGAATGGGCTGGACCGGAGTACTTCTTGTTGAGATGTGGGTACCGTGTTCATCAGTTGAGGACATTGTTTCGCCGTGTGTCCTTGGGTTCCACAAAACTGACATCGACCAAGATACGGTCGTGGCTTACGTTGATCATAAAGATAAATATCCTTCTTACTTTATTTACTTTAGATTACACGTATTTATATTGATACATGAGCAGAGACAATAGGGATTTTCTAATTACAAATTAGTCCCTACACTTATACTTAACACATCTAAGATGCCAAATCTTGCTTGATGCTGAAGTTTCAAGAACAAAAAAAGCCGTTTAAATTTCTCAATGTGTTAGCTACTTTGCCGGGGTTTCTTCCCACTATTGAGAACTACTGGAAGAATACAGAGGATTTATTCCACTCTACTTCTACTTCGTTTCGACTCTCCAAAAAGCTGAAAGTTCTAAAACCTTTGCTTAAAGAGTTAATGAAGGAAAAATTGGGAAATCTGCCTCGACGAGCAAGAGAAGCTTTTGACGACTATGTAATAAACATAAGCTAAATCATACGGTGCCAACATCACAGAATCAAAGAGATGAAACCGAAGCTTATAAGCGATGAGAGCATATTGCAGAGTTGGAAGAAGCTTTTATGCAGCAAAAATCCAAATTACATTGGCTTAATATTGGAGATAGAAACAGTAAAATGTTTCAGAGCTGCTTGTATAAGGGAGATGAGAAATGGAATTAAAGAAATCCAATGCCAAACGGTGAAATAGTTACGGGAAAAGAGGAGATTAAAGAGGAGGCAACATGATTTTTTAATGAGCTTCTTGGACATGTGCCACAAGACTTGGAGGGAATATCTGTTGAGGAGCTAGGGGAATACTTGGATTTTAAATGTTCAGAGACACAACAAGAACTACTGATCCGTGAGGTCACAGATGAGGAAGTGCATGATGTTCTATTCTCTATGCCTGAAAATAAGTCTCCATGACCTGACGAATTCACAAGCGAGTTTTTTAAAGCAGTCTGGCCAATTATCGGTAAAGATTTTACAGTGGGGATTCAATATTTTTTCATTAAAAGATTCTTACCTAAAGGCCTAAATTCCACTAGCACTTATACCAAAGAAGGAAGGAGTGAAGCAGACTACATGCCAATATCTTGCTGCAATGTGATCTACAAAGTAATATCAAAAATCATTGCCAACAGGTTAAAGGTCATTCTTCCCAATTTTATTACTTCCAATTAATCTCTATTATTCAAAGACAGGTTTCTTATCGAAAATTTTCTATTGGCAACGGAAGTGGTTAAGAACTATCATAAGGAGTCAAATTTCCCGCGATGTGCTATTGAAAATTAATATCTCAAAGGCCTTTCACTCGGTTCAATGGGATTTTTTGCTCAAGACTATGGCTGCCCTAAACATGCATGATCACTTATATACATTGTGTTAAATTATGCGTTACAACATTCATACAAGTGTATGGTGAACTATCTGGATACTTTAACAGCAAGCGGGGACTGAGGCAAGGCTGCTCGTTATCGCCCTATCAATTCGTCATATGTATGAATGTGTTGTCTAAAATGCTTGACAAGGCCGCTGTGACTAGGAGATTTGGTTATCACCCTAAATGTATGAACATCCGTCTAACACACTTATGTTTTGCGGATGATCTTATGGTTTTCTCTGATGGACATCAACGCTCGTTGGAGGGAATCATTAACGTGTTTGATGAGTTCCGTCGTATCTCGGGGCTGCGAATTAGCTTAGAAAAAACCACCATTTTTATTGCCGGTGTTTCTAGCTCTCGAAGACAATCAATGGTTGCACAATTCCCTTTTGAAATAGGACAATTCCCAGTTCGATATCTTGGTCTTCCGTTACTCAACAAGCGTATGATTTCCTCAGATTATGCACCTTTCATCGAGAAAATAAGGTAGAGAATCTCTTCATGGACTGCTTGATTACTATCTTTCGCAGGTAGGCGACAATTGCTCTCCTCGGTCATTGCTAGTCTCAGAAACTTTTGGATGTCGGTTTACCGACTACCTGCAGGATGCATTCGAGAAATTATGTTTTGCTTTTCTTTGGACGGGTCCTGAACTAAACCCAAGGAAAGCAAAAATATCATGGGAAGAAGTTTGTTGACCAAAGCATGAAGGAGGATTATGATTGAAAAATATCAAGGAGGTAAATAAGGTGTGTTTTAAAGTTGATATGAAGAATCATTTTTTGCAAGGTCTTCTTTATAGGTGCACTGGATCAAGGACAACCTCATCCGGTAAAACTCTATTTGGTCTATTCGGGACTCGTCAAGCTCTACCAAGGGATCATGGATGTGGAGAAAGATACTCAAAAGTCATGACTTTGCAAGTAAGTTTGTAAAGGTGGACGTAAGGAACGGGGAAACAACTTATTTTTGGCATGATAATTGGTCTTCGTTGGGTAAGTTGCTGGATCTAAAGGGACCACGAGGTTACATAGATTTGGGCATTACAACAAACACATATGTGGAACAAGTTGTCTTATCACATCGACGAAGAAGATGCCGCGTTGAAATGTTAAATAAAATCGAGGACGCTATTGAAATAGTGCCGAGAAGTTATAATGAAAACAACATTGATAGAATCCTCTGGAAATCGAAAGCCAATACATATAAGGAGAGATTCAACACAAGGTTAATGTGGGATCAAATCAGAAACCATCGACCACACCTAGTTTTCAAGCCACATTGTGTAATATGGTTTTCACACAACACACCAAAATTTTCTTTCCAAGCTTGGTTAGCAATTCATGATCGTCTCTCCATGGGGGACAAAATATCTCGTTGGAATCCCAACAACTCGGCAGCCTGTGTCTTATGCCAAGACCCTTTGGAAACCCGAAATCATCTATTCTTTGCTTGCCCTTACTCTCTACAAGTATGGACTAATATGGCTCAAGGTGTCATGCAACGCGACTTTACCTCGAATTGGGATACAATGGTGTCTCATATAGCTCAAACAAACCCATATAAGGTACAAAAGTTCACAATCCGATACGTCTTTCAAGCCACATTGTATCACATATGGCGGGAACCAAATGAGAGATGACACGGCAAACCTGCAACCCCTCCACAACACCTAATAAGGCTCCTGGACAGAGCTATACATAATCGGTTCAGCTCAATAAGAATTCAAGGTGAAATCACATACGAAGATGGACTTCAAAGGTGGTTTGCTTCGCGACCCATCCTGCCATAAATGATAATGACTGTTGAAACGGAGGGTTTGACAACCACATGCTCTGTTATGTTCCTTTATTTTTTCTGTTTTTTATGTTTTTATCTTATGCAAAATCTCTGCAGAAAATTCAAAAACATGCAGCACGACTGATGTAAAAACGGCAAAAAAATATACAGTATATAACTTTAGGCAAATTCAACTATTCTCGCATAAAAGAATAGGGAGACTAAATTTTGGTTTGACTAAATTAAGTGCCATATGAAATTGTACTGAAAAAGAGAGATTGGTGAGAGATTATATAGAGATCGGCGAGGGAGAGAGATCGTTGAGAGCTATCTTCGAATAAGAGAGATTGGTGATGGAATAGATTGGCAATGAAGATTGCCGATGAAGATAACCAAAACAGAGAGATCGACGACGAAGAAAAATCGGAGAGAAAGATCGTCGACGGAGACAAATCGGCAAAATAGATTATCGACAGAGACATGTCGTCGACAGAGACACGTCGTCGACAGAGACACGTCGTCGACAGAGACAGATCGGCAAGATATTGCCGATGGAGACAAATCGGCGAGAGAGATATCATCGACAGAGATATGTCACCGACGTTGAAAAATCGGCGAGAGAGATTGACGACGGAGACTGTGGGAGTCGAAACTAGTACAATTGAATTTGTTAAAGACTTTTTAAGGGATCTGAAACTTCTGAGACTAAAATCACAACACAAAGATCAAGAGATAGTTTTACTGCTGTTTTGAAAGCTTTTCGTATGAGAGCAAAAGTCTAGGGTTTTGCTAAGTAAAATTCGGATACCTTTCTCAAGAGATGTACATGTCTATTTATAGAAGTCCAAGTCGGCCAAATCAATATCTAAAGAGATAAGGAAGATTTCCTAATTTCTCAGGATTTCCTTTTAGCGAAGTCGGCTACAACCATGGACTTTGACCTTGTCACATCTCTATTATGGGCTTGAACTCGTAGGCTCGTCGCCGCGGCCCATACGTTTATTTGCTCTGCTCGGCCCACCTTTGCCTTTGAGCTTGGCCCTGTCTTCGATGAGTTTGGTCTTATTTTTAATGATGAGCTCGGCACATCTCTTTGTGGCTAGTGAACTCGGCCAGGTTGATATGTCTCCACAGTAATTGACGTAACTTTCTGACCATTAATCCAAATGACTTAAAATTTCTTTTGGATGAAATCTTACTCAATTATATATCTTCTATCCAAATTTCAGCTCAATCCAATGACTTAAGGCATCTTGCCGAGTTCATCTCTCCAGCTCGTCAGGAACGAGCTCATTCCTGCAGCTCGGCATGTCTTCAGCAAATCGGGTGTATCTTACCAACCGAAACTCCAAATGAAATGATTCTAACTCCGTTGGAAAGCTGACTCAACGGTATTTTTCTCTACAAATTTTCATCCAATTCCGAGCTGGTATGAGTTTCAAACTCGGGTTCCACCGAGTTTACATGTTGCCGAGCTCGTTTTTGGGGATCATGCCGAGCTCACTTCGTAGTTTTTACCGAGCTCGTGTCACCGCTACAGACTGAGTTTGTGATTATGTTTGCCGACTTCACTACGTTGTGGTGAACTCGCCAACTACTTCATGGTGAACTCGCCAACTACTTCGTGGTGCACTCGCCAACTTCGATGCTTCGTGGTGAGCTTGCCGACTTCATTTCGTGGTGAGCTTGCCAACTACTTCGTGGTGAGCTCGCCGACTTTGATGTTTTGTGGTGAGCTTGCCAACTTCATTTCATAGCAAGCTCACCATTTTCGATCATTGATCTATCTGGGCTCGCCGAACTCGTCGCTTCGTAGCTAGTGAGCTCGGCCAGATTGATATGTCGCAATGATAATTGATGTAACTTTCTGACCGTTGATCCAAATGACTTCAAATTTCTTTTAGGTGAAAACTTACTCAATTATATATATTATGTACAAATTTCAGCTCAATCTAATGACTTTAAAGCCTTTTTCCGAGCTCATCTCTCTAGCTTGGCAGGAACGAGTTCGTTCCTGCAGTTCGGCATGTCTTCATTAAATCGGGTATATCTTGCTAACCAGAACTCCAAATGATATGATTCTAACTCTATTTGAAAGCTAACTCAAAGATATTGTTGATCACCAAATTTTGTCCAATTCTGAGCTGATTCGAGCCTCCAGCTCGGGTTCTACCGTGTCCGTTGTCTTTGGTTCGGCTCGCCGGAGATTGAGCTCTCCGCATATTCAGCTTGGCATAATTCTTAACCATTTTCACTTGTTGATCTCAGTGGGGTGAAACCTGACCCCAACAGAGACAAATCGGCGAGAGAGATTGACGACGGAGACAAATCGGCGAGAGAGATAGTCTTTGGTCAATTCTCAAAAATACCATATTTTGAAGTTTTGTGTACAAAATTATTTTATTTTCCAAAAAATACCACTAAAATTTTTGGTTTTATAAAAATACCACAAACACTAAAAAATTATAATAGCTCTTAACAACACTTTTAGTTTATTTTCTAAAAATACCACAAACACTAAAAATTGTAGTATTTTTGGAAAACTAAAAATTTTAGTAGTATTTTTGGAAAATAAAACTAATGGTGGTATTTTTGAAAACAAAAATTCAAAGTATGGTATTTTAATGAATTTTTCAATAATATATCCTCAAATTTAACATGACGGTGAAGAGGTCACTTTAGTAGTTTCCGCATTCCGGAAATTATATGTACGCTGATTTTAAAATTGGGTATTCTTGGGCCATAAAATTTAATCATTTTACGATTCCCTTAATACCACCGGATTAGTATATAACAAATATGAGCATATCTACAAAATGTTAATTGATTTTGGAGAAAACCACTAATCTAAAAAACTTGTGATTTTTGTATGGACCACAAAAAATTCAGTATATAATTTCTATTTGGACCTAAATGATTGGGTGAAATCAGATTATGGTTAATGAAATTTTCATCCAACAACAATCTAAATCCATAAGACAAAATGCAAAATTGATCACCGTTGAAATCTTCGTTGATGATGATCATCTTCAGGATTATGGTGATTTCACATGAAGTTTTCCAAATTCAAATTTGAATCATAGATCCAATCAATATTTTTCCATTCTCGATCTCGGTTTCACACAATGAAAATGAAATCTATGTATAGTTCTATTCTCGATTCTTTTGTTTGCTTTCAAAAGTGTTTATACACGTAATAACTTCTTAAAAAAGTGTCTATACATGTAAATAATTCTTCTATATACAATGCTTTCAAATGATATGTTTTATGGTAAGGATTTATAAGCAAATTGGAAAACAAAACATATGATTTGCAATAACAAAATTAATAAGTTCCAAAAAATAATTATTAATTATTAAGCAAAACAAAACTACAAAACAGAGAAAATAAGTTTAGTGTGACTTTTCAAAGTTACTAAATATTTTTGAAATCACATAAATATTTTTATTACATTCATGTTATGAAAAAAGTAAGCAAAGTTTATATATCTTCACGTTTCTTAAATCTTTTGAAGTAATGTATTTTATTTGCAGTATTCCACACAACGGTGTTCAAAAACATAACAATGAATCTGCCCCGGATGGCTAGGGTAACAACAAAAATGTTTACACCTATTAAAAAAGAGAGAGTTGTTAATATGGTGCGTTTTATGACTTTAATGTCAAGCGGGGTACCTTCGTAGGGAAAATTGTAGAACTAGTACACTTTTTTTGAAAATGTTTAAAATACCCTTACGCTTGGCAGAGTCTGCGTGAATTGTGTAGCCTTAAGGCTACGGCTGGACAGACTCTGCTTAAACTCTGCAAATTTTGTAGCCTTAAGGCAGATATAGTGTGTCAATTGTGTAGCCTTAAGGCTAAGATTGGACAAACTCTGTTTAAACTCTGCTAATTGTGTAACCTTAAGGTAGATATAGTGTGTCAATTGTGTAGCCTTAAGGCTAAGGCTGAACAGACTCTGCTTACTCGGCTAATTGTGTAGCCTTAAGGCATATACTGTGTGTGCTTTTTTTGTAGACTTAAGGCAGATATTGTGTATGCATTTTTTGTAGACATAAGGCATATATTGCTCGTCAGACGGTAGCATAATGTTCGTAGGACCTGGCTTGACATTTGCAATGTAACTAAATTGTATAAACGGTCGGATTTTGAAGTACTCCACTCTTTTCACAATAATAACAAGAATGCCATTACTTCTTACTTTTTTGAGTTTGCTATAAATCTTTTCAACTTCTCCACCTTTAACCTAGATCTACTATTTCGATTTCACCCTCAAAGAGAGATTTCATATTTTCCAAGAGACAGAAGCGAAATCCGAGTATAAGATTTTTTACAGACGTTGATTTTGAACGAAAGTACGTACATTCTTCGGAAAGACGATCTTCGTTTACATCTAACAATATCTGCTGGTCAAAGATAATCTAGGGTTGAAGGCGAGCATATTTTCGGGAAGAACGAACACATGTAACACTTCAAAACATTAAACTAGTTATCTAAACCACCATCTTCTAAACTGCGTCTAGAGCTCTAGTACGTCTTTGGCAGAGCTATTTCTAAAAGATCCTGCCAAAGTGTAGAGCTCTGCCAAAAATCTTCTAAGATAGTGTGTCGCAGATCTTTTGAACATTCTCTTTTTTGCAAATAATGTTGCATTTGTTGACTATTTTTGGACAATGGAAGGTAAAAATGGGTTGGGATTTCGACGTTGATTCAAGCAAAGGAAGCAAGTTGTTTGCGGTTGAAGAACAAATCAAGTATGAGGAATTTCTCCGCATTGTTTATGAAGATTACAACTTGGAAACGCAGATGAATGCAGTCGAGATTGCTTATAAGTTGCCTACACATATCATGGAGAAAATTCCTAGCGACACACCTCCTATCTTCTTGAATAACAATAGGCAACTTGCAAGCTTTATCACAATGGCGGAAAAAGAGGTTATCCGGCTTTGCGTATCATGGAAAAGAAATGATGGAATTAAAGCAGAAGCTGCTGGTAAAGATGAAGCTTGTGATGACAAAGAGGATGGTGGTGTGGATTTTGATGATGTTGGTAATGTTAAAGACGAGCATATGATGCTATCACCGAACAACAGCAGAGACTGCCGACAGTCTGCAAAGCAACAGCAAATGCCGCCTTTATTCTGCGATATATTCGATGACACACCTACGAAGCCATTACCAATGAAGAAATCTGGAACTATTAAGGTTGGCGAAATATTTGATGACAAGGAAGCATTAATTATGAAATTACGCAAGATTTCAGTCATCGAGAAGTTTGATTTCAAAATCGACACGTCGAGGAAGAAACTATTTATCGCGAAATATTTTGTTCCTAATTGTTCTTGGAGGATTCGTGCGTCGACTCTGTCAGTTTCATCTGAATCTCCAGAATTTTTCGTTCGGATATATAAAGAAGCTCATACATGCTCTGCTGTCTGTAGGTATTCTCGTCACCGACATGCTAATGCAAAATGTATTGGAAATATGTATGTTGATAGGTTTAGTGGTGGTAATGGTCTTAAAGGAATCACGCCTAAGCATGTAATGAACTGTATTAAGTCACTACATTGTCTTGACATAGACTATACGAAGGCGCATAAAGCGTTGGCATATGCACGAGAGCTAGCCAGAGGCACTTTTGAGAGGGGTTACCAGGACTTACCTTCCTATCTATACAAAATTGAGCAGGCCAATCCAGGTACGATTTCAAAGCATGAACGTGATGATCAACAAAGGATTTGTTCATTGCTTTTGGTGCTTCCATCAAAGGATTTGAGTTCTTGAGGAGGGTTGTTGTGGTAGATGGAACACATCTAACTGGAAAGTACAGGGGTGTTATGCTAGTATCTGTAGGCCAAGATGCAGATTCGAGTATATTTCCTATAGCTTTTGGGATTATAGACTCATAGAATGATGCTTCATGGGAATGGTTTTTTACACAGTTGCGTGGTGAGATACTTGATGATAAAAATTTGGCAATTATTTATGACCTACATCTATCAATTGCAAAGGCCATTGAGAAGGTTTTCCCCGCAGCTGATAGGGGAGTATGTTACTATCACCTCAAAAATAACCTCATCTTAAAGTTCAAAAAGAACGCAATGCTCAGTTTGGTGTGTCGTGCTGCATATGCATATCGACCGGTAGATTTTGAAACATTGTTTGCTATGATTCGTCGTCAGAATAGTGAATTAGCAGTTTACTTGGAAGAGGCGGAATTTCGATTATGGGCTTGTGCACATTTTCCAGGAGATACATTTGGTATAATGACGAGCAACATTGCAGAATCCATTAATGCCGCGCTTAAGAAAGATAGATCATTTACTGTTAAACATTTCATGGAGGTTATTAGAAAGTTGTTGTCAAGGTGGTTTGTGGAAAGGTGAGACAAAGCTGCCTCATTAAAAACAAATTTTCCCCCAAACGTTGAAAACTTACTGCATGAAAGACACGGTAGTTTGGAAATTTTAAATGTTCATCATACTGATTCAAATTGTAGCCATGTTACAGGTGGAGATTATGATTGTGTGGTTGATCTACAGAAGGTATGTAAGTTTTTTTTTGCTATTTATCACTGCCAGTTTCAGGAAACGTTTCCTGAGAAAGTCTGCCAGTCTAAGGAAATGTTTGTCTTGTTTTTCTGCTCTGAGTTCAATTCCTTTTTAAAATTTATGATTGCAGAGACTTTGTACTTGTAAACAATATGATGTCAAGAAGATTCCCTGCGAGCACGCGATTAAAGCAGCATTAAGTCGGAAAACTGATGAAGCTACCCTGGTGGATGATCATTTCACAAAGGGCTACTTGTATTCAACATACTCAGAAGCTATAAAACCTATAGACAAAGATTTTATTCTACCACCACACGTAATTAGTGAACAATGTTTGCTACCAGTCATAAAAGTACCTTCCGGTAGACCGAAGACAAAGAGATACCTTTCTGCTATTGAAAAGGCTAAGCGGTTCAAGCGTAATCAATGGAAGAAGAAGAAAACAGAACCTTCACAGAGTATTCCAACCACAAAGCAAAAAACGAAGCAGAGGACTCAATCCACAACGAAGAAAACAAAGCAGAGGACTCCATCTGTTACGAAGAAAATGAAGCAGAGTACTCCATTCGTCGATAATATTTCACCCACTACTCCATTCCCAAATGTGAGAAGGAAACGATCTCGTAATTCTCTGACTACTCAAATACCAAATAAGAAAACTAAACTTTCGCAGAGTACTCCACCCCAAAGATGAAAAGGAGTCTTTTCCATATTAGCTCAAAAATTTAGTACATGTGCTTAAAATGCCATAATGCAGGACACAATCAAAAAACATGCCCCTTTTCTTGACTCTGGCTTCACTCTGCTCTAACTCTGCCAAGATAGACAAATCTCCGGTTTCAAGTTTATTTAAACAAATCTTGGTTTATAAATTTTTTTAATTTTGCGTAGTATCTGCTTATGTTCATTTAACTTTTCCTTATGTTATGGTGCGCCATTGTTTTATGTTAGTCTTTAATTTGATGTGGGTGTCATAAAATAGTCAGTATCGCAGAGTCTGCATTTGGTATCGCAAAGTCTGCATCAAGTATCGCAAAGTCTGCGTCTGATATCAGCCATTAATTATCCAATAATATGCCATTAATCTGCCATTAATCATCCATTAATCTGCCATTAACTATCCATTACTCTACTATAGATGTTTGCTATTTTCATTTAAAAAATATATATGCTCAAATCCGAGGGTAAAACATGTTTGTTGGGGTTAGATTCCACCTCTTGAGAATCAATGATTGAAAAATGGCTAAGTATAAAAGAACAATGGCAACTGGATCCCTAACCGTGGCTCGGGTACCCCTAACTGCGACAGAGTGAGTTGGATCGGGTCCCTCTAACCATGAAAGGAGTGAGTTGGGTCGGGTACCCGTAACCATGAAAGGAGTTGGTTCCGGGGCCCCCTAACTGCGACAGAGTGAGTTGGATCGGGTCCCCCTAGCCATGAAAGGAGTGAGTTGGATCGGGTACCCCTAACCATGAAAGGAGGAGTTGGTTTGGGTGCCCCCTAACTGCGACAGAGTGAGTTGGATCGGGTACCCCTAACCATGAAAGGAGGAGTTGGATCGGGTACCCCTAACAATGAAATGGAGAGTTGGATCGGGTACCCCTAACTGCCACAAAGTGAGTTGGTTCGGGTACCCCTAACCGTGAAAGGAGGAGTTGGCTCAGGTACCCCCTAGCCATGATAGAGTGAGTTGGTTCGGTTGCCCCCTAACCGCGACAAGAGGAGTTGGTTCGGGTGCCCCCTAACCGCGATAGAGTGAGTTGGTTCGGGTGCCCCCTAACCGCGACAAGAGAAGTTTGTTCGGGTACCCCCTAACCGCGACAGAGTGAGGTTGTTCGGGTGCCCCCTAACCGCGACAAGAGGAGTTGGTTTGGGTGCCCCTAACTGTGACGAGACAAGTTCGATCGGGTGTCACGACCCATGGGAAGGTTGGGTCGTGTACCCCAATCCGTGACAAAGCAGGCGATCGGGTATCACAACCCACAGCAGAACAAATGGATCGGCGTCATGTTCAGAAGATGGATCGGGGTCAAGCCCAAACGGATCAAGGTCAAGACAATATGATCGAGACTGTCATCTATCACCACCCGAGCCGTGCACCATGGTGTCACCCGAACCGTGAACCAAGGTGTCAACCGAGCCGTGAACCATGGCGTCACCCGAGCCGTGAACCATGGTGTCACCCGAACCGTGAACCATGGCGTCACCCAAACCGTGAACCATGGCGTCACCCAAGCCGTGAACCATGGCGTCACCCGAGCCGTGAACCATGGTGTCACCCGAACCGTGAACCATGGCGCCACCCGAACCGTGAACCATGGCATCACCCGAGTCGTGAACCATGGCATCACCCGAGCCGTGAACCATGGCGTCACCCGAGCCGTGAGTCATGGTGTCACCCGAGCCATGAACTATGGTGTCACCCGAGCCGTGAACCATGGCGTCACCCGAGCCGTGAACCAAGGGGTCGCCCGAGCCGCGAACCATGGTGTCACCCGGCCGTGAACCATGGTGTCGCCTGAGCCGTGAACCAAGGTGTCGCCCGTGCCGTGAACCATGGTGTCGCCCAAACCGTGAACCATGGTGTCACCCGAGCCGTGAACCATGGTGTCACCCGAGCCAAAGGAAATGGTTTCGACCAAACCAAGCCTAGCCCAAGACGACAAATAATTCACAACAAGCCCACAAACGGGAGTTGGCCGAACCTGGACAAGAAGCCCATCAAGCCGAGCTGACTTAAAAAAGGAAAATACCCGAAGAAACAGGAAGTCTTCCTTATCTCTTAGGAATAGGTTCGTCGATAATATTTCACCCACTACTCCATTCCCAAATGTGAGAAGGAAACGATCTCGTAATTCTCTTACTACTCAAATACCAAATAAGAAAACTAAACTTTCGCAGAGTACTCCACCCCAAAGATGAGAAGGAGTCTTTTCCATATTAGCTCAAAAATTCAGTACAGGTGCTTAAAATGCCATAATGCAGGACACAATCGAAAAACATGCCCCTTTTCTTGACTCTGGCTTCACTCTGCTGTAACTCTACCAAGATAGATAAATCTCCGGTTTCAAGTTTATTTAAACAAATCTTGGTTTATAATTTTTTTTTATTTTGCGTAGTATCTGCTTATGTTCATTTAACTTTTCCTTATGTTATGGTGCGCCATTGTTTTATGTTAGTCTTTAGTTTGATGTGGGTATCATAAAATAGTCAGTATCGCAGAGTCTGCATTTGGTATCGCAAAGTCTGCATCAAGTATCGCAAAGACTGCGTCTGATATCAGCCATTAATTATCCAATAATATGCCATTAATCATCTATTAATCTGCCATTAATCATCCATTAATCTGCCATTAATCATCCATTAATCTGCCATTAATTATCCATTACTGTACTATAGATGTTTGCTATTTTCATTTAAAAAATATATATGCTCAAATCCGAGGGTAAAACATGTTTGTTGGGGTTAGATTCCACCTCTTGAGAATCAATGATTGAAAAATGGCTAAGTATAAAAGAACAATGGAAACTGGATCCCTAACCGTGGCTCGGGTACCCCTAACTGCGACAGAGTGAATTAGATCGGGTCCCCCTAACCATGAAAGGAGTGAGTTGGGTCGGGTACCCCTACCCATGAAAGGAGTTGGTTCCGGGGCCCCTAACTGCGACAGAGTGAGTTGGATCGGGTCCCCCTAACCATGAAAGGAGTGAGTTGGATCGGGTACCCCTAACCATGAAAGGAGGAGTTGGTTCGGGTGCCACCTAACTGCGACAGAGTGAGTTGGATCGGGTCTCCCTAACCATGAAAGGAGTGAGTTGGATTGGGTACCCCTAACCATGAAAGGAGAAGTTGGATCGGGTACCCCTAACAATGAAAGATGGAGTTGGTTCGGGTTCCCCTAACTGCGACAAAGTGAGTTGGTTCGGGTACCCCTAACCGTGAAAGGAGGAGTTGGCTCAGGTACCCCCTAGCCATGATAGAGTGAGTTGGTTCGGGTGCCCCCTAACCGCGACAAGAGGTTGGTTCGGGTGCCCCCTAACCGCGATAGAGTGAGTTGGTTCGGGTGCCCCCTAACCGCGATAAGAGAAGTTGGTTCGGGTACCCCCTAACCGCGACAGAGTGCGTTGGTTCGGGTGCCCCCTAACCGCGACAAGAGGAGTTGGTTCGGGTGCCCCCTAACTGTGATGAGACAAGTTGGATCGGGTGTCACGACCCATGGGAAGGTTGGGTCGTGTACCCCAATCCCTGACAAAGCAGGCAATCGGGTATCGCAACCCACAGCAGAACAAACGGATCAGCGTCACCCGAACCATGTACCATGGTGTCACCCGAGCCGTGAACCATAGCGTCACCCGAGCCGTGAACCATGGTGTCACCTGTACCGTGAACCATGGCGTTACCCGAGCCGTGAACCATGGTGTCACCCGAGCCGTGAACCATGGCGTCACCCGAGCCGTGAACCATGGCATCACCCTAGCCGTGAACCATGGCATCACCCGAGCGGTGAACCATGGCGTCAACCGAGCCGTGAACCATGATGTCACCCGAGCCGTGAGCCATGGTGTCACCCGAGCCGTGAACCATGGTGTCACCCGAGCCGTGAACTATGGGGTCACCCGAGCCGTGAACCATGGCCGTCACCCGAGCCGTGAACCAAGGGGTTGCCCGAGCCGTGAACCATGGTGTCACCCGGCCGTGAACCATGGTGTCGCCCGAGCCGTGAACAATGGTGTCGCCCGAGCCGTGAACCATGGTGTCGCCCGAGCCGTGAACCATGGTGTCGCCCGAGCCGTGAACCATGGTGTCGCCCGAGCCGTGAACCAAGGTGTCACCCGAGCCAAAGGAAATGGTTTCGACGAAACCAAGCCTAGCACAAGACAAAAAATAATTCACAACAAGCCCACAAACGGGAGTTGGCAGAACCTGGACAAGAAGCCCATCAAGCCGAGCCGACTTAAAAAAAGAAAATATCCGAAGAAACAGGAAATCTTCCATATCTCTGAGGAATAGGTTCGTCGATAATATTTCACCCACTACTCCATCCCCAAATGTGAGAAGGAAACGATCTCGTAATTCTCTGACTACTCAAATACCAAATAAGAAAACTAAACTTTCGCAGAGTACTCCACCCCAAAGATGAAAAGGAGTCTTTTCCATATTAGCTCAAAAATTCAGTACAGGTGCTTAAAATGCCATAATGCAGGACACAATCAAAAAACATGCCCTTTTTCTTGACTCTGGCTTCACTCTGCTGTAACTCTGCCAAGATAGACAAATCTCCGGTTTCAAGTTTATTTAAACAAATCTTGGTTTATAATTTTTTTTTTTTTGCGTAGTATCTACTTATGTTCATTTAACTTTTCCTTATGTTATGGTGCACCATTGTTTTATGTTAGTCTTTAGTTTGATGTGGGTATCATAAAATAGTCAGTATCGCAGAGTCTGCATTTGGTATCGCAAAGTCTGCATCAAGTATCGCAAAGTCTGCGTCTGATATCGCAAAGTCTGCGTCTGATATATGCTCAAATCCGAGGGTAAAACATGTTTGTTGGGGTTAGATTCCACCTCTTGAGAATCAATGATTGAAAAATGGCTAAGTATAAAAGAACAATGGCAACTGGATCCCTAACCGTGGCTCGGGTACCCCTAACTGTGACAGAGTGAGTTGGATCGGGTCCCCCTAACTATGAAAGGAGTGAGTTGGGTAGGGTACTCCTAACCATGAAAGAAGTTGGTTTTGGGGCCCCTAACTTCGACAGAGTGAGTTGGATCGGGTCCTCCTAACTATGAAAGGATTGAGTTGGATCGGGTACCCCTAACCATGAAAGGAGGAGTTGGTTCCGGTGCCACCTAACTGCGACAGAGTGAGTTGGATCGGGTCCCCCTAACCATGAAAGGAGTGACTTGGATCGGATACCCCTAACCATGAAAGGAGGAGTTGGATCGGGTACCCCTAACCATGAAAGGAGGAGTTGGTTCGGGTACCGCTAACTGCGACAAAGTGAGTTGGTTCGGGTACCCCTAACCGTGAAAGGAGGAGTTGGCTCAGGTACCCCCTAGCCATGATAGAGTGAGTTGGTTCGGATGCCCCCTAACCGCGACAAGAGGAGTTGGTTCGGGTGCCCCCTAACCGCGATAGAGTGAGTTGGTTCGGGTACTCCCTAACCGCGACAGAGTGAGTGGGTTCGGGTGCCCCCTAACCGCGACAAGAGGAGTTGGTTCGGGTGCCCCCTAACCGTGACGAGACAAGTTGGATCGGGTGTCACGACCCATGGGAAGGTTGGGTCGTGTACCC
The DNA here is from genome assembly GCA_900406555.1 of Pseudoturritis turrita. Classification (NCBI taxonomy): domain Eukaryota; kingdom Viridiplantae; phylum Streptophyta; class Magnoliopsida; order Brassicales; family Brassicaceae; genus Pseudoturritis; species Pseudoturritis turrita. The sequence goes on from OVBL01000487.1 coordinate 427,223, forward strand.
CAATCCGTGACAAAGCAGGCGATCGGGTATCACAACCCACAGCAGAACAAACGGATCGGCGTCATGTTCAGAAGATGGATCGGGGTCAAGCCCAAACGGATCAAGGTCAAGACAATATGATCGAGATTGTCGTCTATCACCACCCGAGCCGTGAACCATGGTGTCACCCGAACCATGAACCATGGTGTCACCCGAGCCGTGAACCATGGTGTCACCCGAGCCGTGAACCATGGCGTCACCCGAGCAGTGAACCATGGTGTCACCCGAACCGTGAACCATGGCGTCACCCCAACCGTGAACCATGGCGTCACCCGAGCCGTGAACCATGGTGTCACCCGATCCGTGAACCATGGCGTCACCCGAACCGTGAACCATGGCGTCACCCGAGCCGTGAACCATGGCATCACCCGAGCCATGAACCATGGCATCACCCGAGCCGTAAACCATGGCGTCACCCGAGCCGTGAGCCATGGTGTCATACGAGCCGTGAACCATGGTGTCACCCGAGCCGTGAACCATGGCGTCATCCGAGCCGTGAACCAAGGGGTCGCCCGAGCCATGAACCATGGTGTCACCTAGCCGTGAACCATGGTGTCACCCAGCCGTGAACCATGGTGTCGCCCGAGCCGTGAACCATGGTGTCGCCTGAGCCGTGAACCATGGTGTCGCCTGAGCCGTAAACCATGGTGTCACCCGAGTCGTGAACCATGGTGTCACCCGAGCCAAAGGAAATGGTTTCGACCAAACCAAGCCTAGCCCATGACAACAAATAATTCATAACAAGCCCACAAACGGGAGTTGGCCGAACCTGGACAAGAAGCCCATCAAGCCGAGCCGACTTAAAAAAGGAAAATACCCGAAGAAACAGGAAATCTTCCTTATCTCTTAGGAATAGGTTTGACCGACTATGGCTTCTATATATACTCATGTACACCCTCAGAAAAGGGGATCCGCAATTGGACCTAGCAAAACTCTGTACTTTTGCTCTCATACAAACGCTTTCTAAGCAGCTTATTAAAATTCCATATTTGGATCTCTGTTCGTGTTTTTAGTAGTTTTTGCTCAGAAATTTCATCTCTCTTAACAAAATTTCGACAAATTCAATTGGTGTGGATTCACGCTCCCACAATTTGGCACTAGGAGGGGGAAGAAAATTTCTTACTCAAAAGAACCACCACAAAACTGATCCGAAGACGATGACCAACGATGGAGATGATAACGCTGCTGACACCAGAAACACCGGCATGGAGGATCAGACGAACCAATCCAAGGACGCTGGGGAGACTTCGACAACGCTCACGGATGTGAAAGCCATGCTAGAGACATTGCTCAAGAAGGCGGAGGAGCAAGATAAGCTGAACAGCACAATGACGGGCGAGCTGAAGGCCCTGGCAACGGCGAGTCGAACCCGAGGCATGGGATCAGGTCTGGGTCCAGCAAGAAGAATCGGAAGGCGCCTCAACCCAATAGCCCTGGACTTCTCAACCCCGCTCAATCCGCCAAGAACCCGTGGAAGATTGCCACCACTCCATCAAAGCTCAACAAACCTAGCTTCCGGAATTCAAGGAGCAAGCAACTCATCGATGGAAGAGGAGCCCGCCCCAATCATCAATATGGAGGAGGAGAATCGAATGGAGCAAAACGTGGAGAGCTGTGATAACCCCGGACTTTTAGCAGCTGGCCAGATCCGAACTGAAAGATGCGAGGCCATCCTGGAAGGAGATCAAGAGCTAACCGAGGAGGAGGAGAACATACTCTGGGCCGAGCAAGCACGGATCAATGAAGAGCGCAAAGCAGGAGTCCGGGCCCAGAAAGAAGAGATGGCTATGATGCGAGTAGATATGGACCGAGCAGCTGCCGATATAAAAGCTATCCGATCCATGATGCACAAAGCGACTAGCAAGGTGACGGAGATAGATCGTGTATAAGTGGAAGCGCAGAACACCCCGTTTACAGCACATATTACTAGCACAAGAATTCTAGACCCTGGAAAGATGAAAGTCCCGATCTACGAAGGAAAGACCGATCCAAAAGAGCATCTAACGGCTTTCGCTATAGCCATGGGACGCTCTAACTTCAAGAAAAATGAAAGAGACGCCAGACAGTGCCTTCTCTTCACGGAGAATCTCAAGGGACTGGCGCTCCAGTGGTTTTCCAGGCTCGAGCGGAACTCCATCAACAGCTACAACCAACTGTCCGCGACATTCCTGAAGTATTACTCCATATTCATGGATCCCGGAACATCCGAATGCCGATCTGTGGGCCCTGGCCCAAGGGCAGAATGAAACACTCCGGAGCTTCATCGGAAGATTCAAAGCCGTCATGTCTAAAGTGGAAGGCCTGAGCGACAAAGCAGCCTTATTGGCCCTGAAGCGAGCACTCTGGTTCAACTCTGATTTTTGAATGCCCCCACACGATACATGATGCAATGCATCGAGCCGCAAACTTCATCACCGAAGAAAAGGAGATGAAGATCCTAACCGAGAAGTATGGGAAGGCAAAGGTAGTTAACCACTCCCCCCAAGTCTCAACCCCATCTAATACAAAAAGGAATAGTCAAAGTTCTGGCTATGTGCAGCATGATGGTGGTTTCCGAGGAGCCCATAACTATCAAATCGATTCCCCCGGCTATGGTCGAGGCAGAGGCCGAGGCCGCGGAAGAAATGCATGGAGCACTTGGACCAAAAGCGATAGTTTTTATGATGAAACAGCCTATTGCGAGCATCATCACATCTATGGGCATTCCACTGCAAACTGCCGAATCCTAGGCTTGAAACTTGCTAAAAAATTAGCAGCCGGCGAACTTGGATGGAACATCAGCCTCAAGGATTTCGAGATGGATGTGAACACACATAGACTCGACCTGACAAAAGAAGATCACACCAAGCGTGATAGAAGGGATGACGAAGCCGCCCTCCGGATCAAGAAGAAGGATAAGCATGATAATGGGAGGATCTCACTATTGCTCGGATACCGTCTCATCAATCAAAGCATTCCAGCGAAGGGCAGATGTCAGCATCAACTGGTCTAAACCATCAAATTTTCCAAAACACGTGATATCATTTGAGGAAAGGGAGATGATCAGAATCGATAGACCACATGACGATCCTCTCGTGATCCAGTTAATTATCAACGACTGCGACGTGGCCCGCGTGTTGGTAGATACCGAGAGCACTGTGGACGTGATCTTCCTCGAGACTTTCAGAAGAATGAATGTGGACCTGTCCGAAGTGATATCTACCCCCAAACCATTGACTGGATTCTCTGGGGAAACCACCATGACCACTGGGACAATCAAACTGCCTGTCCAACCTGGCGAAATGACAAAAATCGTCGAATTCTCCGTAGCTAATCACCCGGCGATCTACAACGTCATCATGGGGACCCCTTGGTTAAATTCCATGCACGCAGCCGTTTCAACCTACCATCTCTGCCTCAAGTTCCCTACACCAAACGGAGTGAAAACAATACGAGGAAACCAAAAAGAGTCTCGTGTCTTCTTCCTCGCCGCACACAAGCTCAGAAAACCGGTGACCGATCCGACGGCAAGCTCAAAGCACAAGAAGATAAAGATAGACAGAGAACCAGTGAAAGAGCTTTCCAAACTGTTATAGCAATTATAGATTGCGGAAGATCGCAAAGAAGAAGTACCTAAGCCAACTTGCGACCCCGTAGTATCAGTCTGCATCGACGATAAACATCCGGAGCGATGCGTAGAAATTGGAACCATGTTAGATGAAAGGATCAAAGAGGAACTCTTTACATTCCTGAGGAAAATATCAACACTTTCGCCTGGGAAGTAGAAGATATGCCTGGCATCGATATCAGCATAACAAGCCACGAACAGAACGTTGACCCAACGTCCCAACCGGTGAAGCAGAAAAGGAGAAAGCTTGGGCCAGACAGAGCTAAGGCAGTCAATGACGAAGTGGAAAGACTCCTGTGTGTCGGATCGATAACTGAGGTGAAGTATCCGGATTGGCTAGCTAACCCAGTGGTGGTCAAGAAGAAGAATGGAAAATGGCGTGTATGCGTGGACTTCACTGATCTGAATAAAGCTTGCCCAAAAGACAGCTTCCCCCTTCCACATATTGATCGCCTAGTCGAAGCAACGGCAGGGAATGCACTACTGTCCTTCATGGATGCCTTCTCAGGTTACAACCATATCTTGATGAACCCAGATGATCGCGAGAAGACCGCTTTCATTACGGATCGTGGAATATATTGCTACAAGGTGATGCCATTCGGTCTAAAAAATGCCGAAGCAACGTACCAGCGACTGGTGAACAAGATGTTCGCCAATCAACTCGGAAAGACAATGGAGGTTTATATAGACGATATGCTGGTGAAAACACTAAGAGAGTAGGATCACGTCACTCATCTCAAGGAATGCTTCTCACAGCTGAACTTTCACAACATGAAGTTAAACCCGACCAAGTGCAGATTCGCGGTCACCTCGGGAGAATTCCTCGGGTACCTAGTGACTCACCGTGGCATTTAGGCAAACCCTAAGCAAATCGACGCGCTCATCAATATGACTTCCCCAAAGACAAAGAGAGAAGTGCAGAGACTTACCGGGAGGGTAGCCGCGCTCAACAGATTCATTTCACGATCCACCGATAAATGCCTGCCTTTCTTCGATACATTGCGAGGGAACAAGAAGTTCGAGTGGACCAAAAAATGCGAAGAGGCTTTTCAACAACTAAAAATTTACCTGGCTACTCCTCCAGTTCTCGCAAAACCAGAAGCAGGGGAGCTGCTTTTTCTGTACACCGCGGTCTCCACCACAGCAGTAAGCGGCGTATTGATCCGAGACGAGCGTGGGGAACAGAAGCCAATCTTTTATGTCAGCAAAACCCTTACAGACTCCGAGATAAGGTATTCGCAGATGGAAAAATTGGCGCTATCCATCGTCATGTCTGCAAGAAAGCTAAGGCCGTATCACTCGATCGTCGTCCTAAGTACCTTCCCGATTAGGTCTGTTTTGCACAGCCCAAGTCACTCAGGAAGGTTAGCAAACTGGGCAATAGAACTGAGCGAATATAACATTGAGTATCCCGGACGCACATGCGCGAAATCCAAAGTCTTGGCCGATTTCCTTATCGAACTACCCGAAGAAGGCATTGACGACAAAGCGCACAGCCAGCCCTGGAAACTCCACGTTGATGGCTCATCCTCCAAAAATGGTTCGGGAGTAGGGATACGACTAACCTCTCCAACCGGTGAACTGCTGGAACAGTCATTTCGCCTTGGCTTACACGCGTCCAACAATGAAGCGGAGTACGAAGTCCTGATTGCCAGGATGAAACTTGCTGGTGGCCTAAAGATCGAGCAGCTTCACGCATTTTGCGATTCTCAACTAGTCGCAAATCAGTTCAGTGGCGAGTATACGGCAAAGGACCATCGAATGGAAGCTTATCTGAAGATCGTCAAAGAATTAGCTACACAATTCAAAGAATTCATCCTTACACGCATCCCACGAGGAGAGAACACTTCGGCTGACGCACTTGCAGCCCTTGCATGAACTTCTGATCCAGATCTAAACAGAATCATCCCGGTAGAATTCATTCAGCACCCAAACATCAATCTGACCGGCGCAGTGTATGCCGTAACCCGTTCTCAAGCAACTAAACAAACAACAGAAGTCACAATCAGACAGGAGGAGACAGCTGAAGGGCTGGAAGAACCGGAACACCCACCACCCACCCAAGATACCGATCCAATGGACGAGGATTCTATCGAAGAATCGGTAGTCAAAGAAAGCAACAACGAACCTGTCATTGAATCCCAAACCAGAGATGGAGCAAGCGCAACCCACGATTAAATAGAGTATGGCTACGACAAGAAATGGCTTGACACAATCAGAGGATACATATACGACGGCGTCTTACCAACCGAAAAATGGGCAGCTCGTAAGCTTCGAGCCCAGGCGGCTCGTTATGTTTTACTCGATGGAAATTTCTTTAAGTGGAGACTCTCTGGACCATTGCTGAACTGCGTGGAAGGAAAGGACGCAAGGAAAATCATGGAGGAAGTTCACAACGGTTCGTGTGGCAATCACTCTGGAGGAAGGGCACTAGTAATAAAAGTCAAACGTCATGGTTTTTATTGGCCAACGATGATCAAAGATTGCAAGGTGTTTTCAGCCAAATGCGAGAAATGTCAACACCATGCGCCACTGATTCACCAACCAACGGAAGTGCTCTCATTAATCTTATCACCATATTCGTTCATGCGATGGTCCATGGACATTGTTGGTCCGCTACATCCCTCAAAACAAAAGAGATTCCTTTTGGTTTTAACAGACTATTTCTCAAAATGGGTCGCCGACTCATCGCCAATATTAAAGATGCACAAGTGGACGCCTTTGTCTGGAAGAACATCATATGTCGACATGGAGTGCCATACGAGATCGTGACGGATAATGGCTCGCAGTTCATCTCAAATCACTTCGAAGCTTTCTGCGAGAAATGGAAAATCAGACTCAACAAGTCTACTCCAAGATATCCACAAGGAAACGGACAGGCCAAAGCAATCAACAAAACAATCCTTGACGGCCTGAAGAAGCGTCTTGATGAGAAAAAGGGACGTTGGGCTGAAGAACTTGAAGGAGTACTCTGGTCTCACCGCACTACCCCAAGACGAGCAACGGGGGAAACACCATTCGCCCTCGTATTCAGAACGGAGTGCGTCATCCCATCGGAGATACATTTCCCAGGAATTCGCCGCAGACTACTACTAGAGCAAGAAGGACTCAGCCACTTATTAATGCTCGACGAGCTGGACTTAGTCAATGAAAGACAGGATCAAGCCTTAATCCGGATCCAGAACTATCAGAACGCGGCAGCAAAATACTACAATTCCAATGTTTGAGAACGAAGATTCTGCAAAGGAGATTTGGTTTTGCGAAAGGTTTTCCAAAACACCGCGGAAACAAACGCCGGCAAACTGGGAACAAAATGGGAAGGACCTTACAGGATCACAGAGGTAGTCAAACCCAGCGTTTACAAACTTGTCAGCATGACAGATGTTCCAGTACCGAGATCATGGAACGCAATGCATCTCAAAAAGTATTATCACTAAGTTACTTTACATGAACTACGGGGCGACTTGATCCCTGCAAAGGGTACGTAGGTAGCTCGTCTTCGGACGGGTTCAGTTGCCCCTCCTTTCAAAAGGGGGGGGGGAGAGTGGGTACGTATACTCGTATACTCCCATCTTTGTAACCGACTCTACGATCTATCAAAGTAAAGTTTCCAAAGATAAACATCCTTCAAAGATCACTAAATCTTAACAAAACAGACATATTTGAACAAATCAGACTACAACAGGCATCTCGCCACATCTTCATTATTGCTGGCCACAATAGTGAATTCTCACATCCATCTCGGATCTAAACTCTCACATCCGTCCCAGGATTAAAAGCGCGCTATACAAATATTCATTCATTGTCGGAGCGGATACGTTTATGGTAACATATCCATAAACCGAAATGTTCGTCCTAAACTATACAAAGCATATGTCCATTATCGGAGCGGAAGCGTTCATGGTAACACATCTATAAACCGAAATATTCAAACTAAACTATGGAAACAAATGTTCATTATCGGAGCAGATAAGTTTATGGTAACCTATATGTGAACCGAAATGATCATCTCGAGACTGATCATCTCATAACTACGCAAATATGAGCTTGTATCCGTTCGTCGGAACAACCGCTTCTCAACAAAGACAAGGTGGGCAAAGCATCTATAGATTTATCAAACGAAAGCAATACACCTAGAAGTTTGCCGAACAAAAAGATATATATATATATATATATATATTCATCGACCGCAAGGATCAGTCAATCAACAGCTAAACAAAAATTAATAGTTCTTACAAGGACTACAGATTGGATAAAGCCATCCAGGCGCTAAACAAAAAAAAAGAGTTTTAAGTTACACAAAGAAAAGAGGATCGTAATCCTCCATCATCTCAGGGTTCGTGACCACCCTCTACTCCAACTCCGCTAGACGGTCGAGTATCTCTTCACCTCGAGATCGAAAGACGGCGGCTCGGCGCTTTGAAGCAATCCAATGAACTGGAGATTACCCTCAATCTGAGCTAGGTCGAGCATATTCTCCTTTGGCTCACCATCGATCTCGCCGCTCGAGAGACTTTGCCTTCAAACGATAACAACATCTCGCGCTTGGCCTCAAGAATTGCTCTCTCAACCTTGCTCTCGTGAAGCTCATTAACTGCTTCTAGCTGCCTTGTCAAGCTAGCTATCTCGCCTCACTTTGCCGGATTCTAGCCGCATGATCCGCTCGTCGGCTTCGTTGATGTGCTTCCTGTGCCCTTCTGCGTCAGCCTCAAGATCCTTGATCCTTTTAAAGGCTCTCTCTTGTTCAGTGGCGTGGTTTGCCTCGACCTCTTTGAGCTTCCCATCCAGCTCAAAGGTTTTTCGTCTAGCGTCTTCGACTCATTCACGGTCCTTTCGAGCGTCGGCTCATACCCCATCAGCTTCCTATTAAGATGGGATATGAACTGCAAGAAAGCCAAAAGAACTGTTATTAAAAATGTTTAAGTAGTTCGGGTCGCAAAGGCAAGATAAACAGAAGTACACCTTGACGCCTCGGAGCGACACTTCGCTATAAGCTTTATCTCTAAGAAGGGTGTCGGCAGGAGGAAAACGGTCACCCGGGCAGGTTATCCTCGAAAAGATAGCCGCAGATGCTGAGGCATTATTGTAAGCCCCTTCACCATTAATGGGCACCGTGGAAAGAGAAATTGCTTCGGGAATAATCTTTGGCACATCAGCGCGCCATTGTCGTTTTGACGATTCGGTCAACTCATCTCCCTTGTCAGCTACTGATGATTACCGTTTCTTGCTCGGGCCTTTTCTTTCCTTGGGTTTTCTTTTGCCCGTGTCTTTGTACGGTAATATTTGAGAGCCGGACAAAGCCCTAGGACCGCTCCTTGTGGAGCCAGGGAGGAAAGAGTTGGTTCGGGAAGATTATCAGTGGAGTTTGGTATGGGGACAAGTGCAGTGGCAAGCTGGGGGTTCGAGGGATGAGACTGACTTAATGCCTTTGCCTGCTTCGCCCTCTCTTTTGCCTCTGCCTCCGCTTTGGCTTTCACAGCAGCCCGATCCCTGAAAGTAGGTCTTCCCATGGTATCTCTCGAAGAATAAGAAGGGGATGATTGCTCGACTGATTTTCCTTCGGAAAGGGCTCGGGCTCTCTCCACTCATCGAAGATTGAAATCTCTGGACCAATTACACTTGCGAGCTAAAAGCGCTTCGTGAACCTCAGACAGATCGGGAGGCAATGAAAGGCGGAGATGACGCACTGCAAAACAAAAATATTTATGCGAGGTCAGAAAAACCTAAAAAGGAAAATTGCTAAATAATAGAAACCCGAGCCGTACGGATCGGTTACCAATTTCTCCCCAGCCAGACTTGACAAATTGAAGGAACTTCTGACCCACCGACGCTTCGGAGATAGGGACAAAAAAGAAGTAGTCTTCCCAATTATCGTCTTTGATCGGGAAACCTCTTATAATATTTCTCCTGGCTTTACCCGACACATAATACTTCAGCTCTCTCTTGTTACGACGCCTGAATTTGAGAAAGTGTATCAGGTGTTCGACGCCAACTTCCACATCGCATTCATAACTCCTGGTCAGAATGCCAACCATATGCCTGATTCCCCAAGCGTTGATTTGAGAAATGGCCAAGTTGTACTTCCAAAGAAACTGTAGAATAACTTCAGGGATCGGGAACCACAACAGGCAGCAGTAGAAGAAGCTTTCGTAGAGAGTGAAATGGTTAGGGGGAGGATTGCTAGCTCGGTCTGATGGCGAAAGAAGAACAAGCTCGACTTCCTCCGAAACGCCAAACCTATGCCTAAGGGCTTATAACGAATCCAGGGTTGAAAGGGTTGAACCAGGTGGATCAGGTCGCTTCTTGGTTTTCTTCTTCGTTGGAGTTTGACAGTTAAGACCCATCAAATGCTTCAACTCCTGTCTGGCCACAATTGGATCAAAGAACTAATCTTCTGGTTCAACTTTCGGCAGATCGGGATCCATTACATCAGTAAAAGGGTTCATCGCCTCGTCAAAAGGAGAGTCGTGAAGGTAAGGTACTTCGAATTTTGAAGGATCCCAGGAATTGCTGCCAGCTCTCGAGGATTCAGAAAGCACAATTTTCCTGCCAAGGACAGAGGGTCATACCCCCGAACCACTCGGATTATCCAGATCCTCTGAAACATGTGCACCAGAAGAATCTTCCCGGCTACAGCTTTGGGCGAGAAACGGATCAGAAGAGAAAGATGATTCGGGAAGCGAAGACTGTCCTGAAATGCCAAATAAGCGGGTATACGGATCAGGAGACGCACAAATAGATGACTGAGACATCCTTTTGAATTTGAAGACTTGTGGGGGTCCTTAGAAGATATAACAGATCGGGATCCCTAACATTTCTAAGATTCAGAGGACGGATTGGGATTCTCAGCAGCCTATCAAAACAGATCAAAGCCTTTAAAAAATTGAAGAACAAGTTGAGATCCTTCCGAAAAGATTGAGAATCAGATCCAAATCTTCAAACAAACTGATGGGAAATTCAAAGATAGTAGCAGAGCTAGTTGAAGACAGATCGGGAAATTCAAACGGATCGGCAGCGAAGGAAGAACAACGGAGCCTCAAAACTGAAAATTAAAACTTAAGCGAAAGAGACTAGAGAGAGAAAGAAGAGAGAAGTTATCTGCTTGGAGTGGATTTCGGAGAAATGAAGTAGTGAGGAAATGAGAAGTATCGAAAGTTATATAGGCAAATGATGACGTCATTCGCCTCGGAAATCAGCAGGAACGCTTGCACTCCCCAATAAAGGTGATGATGTATCAGAATAATGAAAATCCCGAGCCAAGTTTGTGTGACATAGCAAACCCAAACTGGATCCCTCGAAACTGATAGTACTACAAGTATGGCAATACCACTTAATGACAGTTCGGGGTCATCTGCAAGTGACGGTTCGGGTCATTACCAAAAAATGGTACGGGATTATCCGCAAGTCACGCTTCGGGATCATCATCAAAAAGACAGTTCGGGGTAATTAGGAGAATCGTTGATCTCAGACTCGACCGCTTACAGCTCGGCAGTAACATCACTGATACTGCCAAGCTGGGGGACTAACTTTTGGGGTTAGATTCCACCTCTTGAGAATCAACGATTGAAAAATGGCTAAGTATGAAGAACAATCGCAACTGGATCCCTAACCGTGGCTCGGGTACCCCTAACTGTGACAGAGTGAGTTGGATCGGGTTCCCCTAACCATGAAAGGAGTGAGTTGGGTCGGGTACCCCTAACCATGAAAGGAGTTGGTTCGGGTGCCCCCTAACTGCGATAGAGTGAGTTGGATCGGGTCCCCCTAACCATGAAAGGAGTGAGTTGGATCGGGTACCCCTAACCATGAAAGGAGGAGTTGGTTCGGGTGCCCCCTAACTGCGACAGAGTGAGTTGGATCGGATCCCGTAACCATGAAAGGAGTGAGTTGGATCAGGTACCCATAACCATGAAAGGAGGAGTTGGATCGGATACCCCTAACCATGAAAGGAGGAGTTGGTTCGGGTACCCCTAACTGCGATAAAGTGAGTTGGTTCGGGTACCCCTAACCGTGAAAGGAGGAGTTGGCTCGGGTACCCCCTAGCCACAATAGAGTGAGTTGGTTCGGGTGTCCCCTAACCGCGACAAGAGGATTTGGTTCGGGTGCCCCCTAACCGCGACATAGTGAGTTGGTTCGGGTGCCCATTAACCGCGACAAGAGAAGTTGGTTCGGGTACCCCCTAACCGCGACAGAGTGAGTTGGTTCGGATGCCCCCTAACTGCAACAAGGGGAGTTGGTTCGGGTGCCTCCTAACCGTGACGAGACAATTTGGATCGGGTGTCACGACCCATGGGGAAGGTTGGGTCGTGTACCCCGATCTATGAAAAAGCAGGCGGATCCGGTATCACAACCCATAGCAGAACAAACGGATCGAGGTCATGTTCAGAAGATGGATCGGGGTCAAGCCCAAACTGATCAAGGTCAAGAAAATAGGATTGAGATTGTCGTCTATCACCACCCGAGCCGTGAACCATGGTGTCACCCGAACCGTGAACCATGGTGTCACCCAAGCTGTGAACAATGGCGTCACCCGAGCCGTGAACCATGGTGTCACCCGAACCGTGAACCATGGCGTCACCCGAGCCGTGAACCATGGTGTTGCCCGAGCCGTGAACCATGGTGTCACCCAAGCCGTAAACTATAGTGTCGCCCGAACCGTGAACCATGGTGTCATCTGAGCCATGAACCATGGTGTCACCCGAGCCGTGAACCATGGTGTCACCCGAGCCGTGAACCATGGTGTCACTCGAGCCGTGAACCATGGTGTCACCCGAGCCAAAGGAAATGGTTTCGACGAAACGAAGCCTGGCCCAAGACAACAAATAATTCACAATAAGCCCACAAATGGGAGTGGGCCGAAGCTAGACAAGAAGCCCATTAAGCCGAGCCGACTTAAAAAAAAAAATATCCGAAGAAACATGAAATCTTCCTTATCTCTTAGGAATAGGTTTGGCTGACTCTGGCTTGTATATATACTCATGTACACTCTCAGAAAAGGGGATCCGCAATTGGATCTAGCAAAACTCTGTACTTTTTCTCTCATACAAAAGCTTTCTAAGAGCTTAATAAAATTCCATCTTTGGATCTCTGTTTGTGTTTTTAGTGGTTTTTGCTCAGAAATTTCATCTCTCTTAACAAACCTTTGACAAATTCAATTGGTGTGGATTCACGCTCCCACAATGTTATTCAATTAAAATCCACATATTGAATTACGGAATCATAACTTTTCAAGGATTTCTAAATACAGAAACAAATAAAATTAGAAGAAATAGTTCAAATCTCCTATGTAATGCGACAAAGCTGTCTTGCGAACCAATACAAGTAGCAGTTTTCGCATCCATGGTGATATTTGTGCTCAGTGGCACAATTTGGAAAAGGTAAATCTGGACAGTTAGGGTATTGCCACGTTGATGCAAAAAAATGGTTCCTAGGTGGATAGAAAGCTACAACCGCATCCAGAACCTTATCCCCAAGCCTGGTAAGTTTATCAAAATCACCTTCAGCGTGTACATCGACACATAATTTGAGAAGTTGTGCAGCCCGATTCGTACGTCCAGCACATACACACAACATTCCACAGATATAAGTTGCGTTAGCATTAAAAGGGACAAGCTGTTCCAAAAGCTCCATGGCTGCGCTGATGTCTTGTTCTGCGGTCACGAGTCTTGTATCCTCATAATAAATAGCTGTTGGGTTTCCGGCGTTTAAGCATCTTACAAAAAAGCTACGATTCACCCCGTCTAGGATAATTTTATCTGTGTCCTCACATAGATCGTTGAGACTAAGTTCCTTGAGGACTTCCTCAGGGTGAGGTGGCCAAGTTTTTGTGCAATGACAGAGATAATGTCCGAAGGCAGCTCTGGTATTTGCATGTTAACCTACGATGTGATGCGGTATTTGGATTTTGAAAATAATTAACAGGCACTCTGTTCGTAAACAATGATCTACTATTTTTATAGATAAGAAAAGAAATGAAAGGGGTCGATCTTCCTGTAAATTGTCTTGGAAAAGAAAACTCAATTTACAGGGACATAGGTCAACCATATTTATAAAGTCGTGTCTCTTTAAAAATATATCTAGAGTCATGCGGGATGATTACTATACAACCGCTCAACTATCATAACAAATGGCAGAGAAGACGCGTAAATTTACCGCGACATTAAATGGCGCGAACTCCCATAAGAATAAAGGACAACTCATTTTTTACACATGAGGAGATGAATGACAACTCATTTAAAAAGTATACATCCCGTCGCATTTGACTGAAATTTGAGAACTGGTGAAAAAAACAATGAACATATTTTTATTGCAGTAGTTGAAATCACATTCCCTAGTCTGCCAAAACCCTAGAGTTTATCAAAAACAGTAACGCTTCATGTTCATATAGGAGAAAGTCGTGTCTGTTTGTCTCTACATCTATTTGTTTACCAAAGATACAACATTCATCTTCTTCGTCTCTCTTACCAACTTTGTGACCATGGGTTATAGTCTAAGTTGAATTAAAATGGAACTTAAGCGGATCCAGAAGGATGTTCCTACACAGTTCATAAGGGCAGGTATAAAATCTAGAACTCCCAAGTCTTTTATGCAGTTAGAGGTAGTATTATTCACGGATGATAATAGGAACTTTACAGATCATAATAGGAACTTTACGGATGTAGTATTATTTAGATTAAATGTCTGAGTTGAGTCTTATTTGCTTTAGGTTCCGTTGGTGATTGTGTTTACGAATGGGAAGAAGCTATCAATGGACCATTCGACAGTCCCTATGCCGGAGGGATTTTCTTGCTTACCATCCATTTTCCTCCTGATTATCCGTTAAAGGCACCAAAGATTTGCTTTTTGCTTTTTTCAGTTAATTGTTATTTGTTGCAGGATGAAACTTCACTCTTGATCATCTTGCTTTTAATTGATATTCTCTTTCTCTTTGCATGCAGGTGGGTTTCAAAACAAAGATTTACCATCCAAACATCAACGCAAATAGAGCGATTGACTATGATATCTTGAGAGAAAAATGATTTCCTGCTTTAACCGTGTCCCAGGTTTGGATTTTTTTATATTTAACAAAGTTATTGTCGAAAAAAAAATACTTCAGCCAAACATGTGTGTTAATGCGATGGATTTTTGTTATGGAATTAAGTTTTGATGTCAATTTGCGCGCTGATGACTGACCCAATACTAGATGATCCTTTTGTGCCGGAGGTAACCCATATTTAAAGGACTGACAAATCCAGGTTCGAGTCAACTGCGCGAAGCTGGACGGAGAAGAATGCCATGGGATCAGAGTGAGGTGGTGGAGGCAAAGAAAGGATCTGTGTCACCTATGTGTTCTTTTTTAGCTTTATTATATTTCGAAGACTGCTTTGCTTTAAGTGTGGTATTTTTTATTTAGTAATTTTTAGTTATGTTATATGTTTGCTTTAATATCTTCTGAAGATTGGTTTGCTTTAAGTGTTTCATTTTGTATCGTTTCAATTCGGTTATTTTGAGCGAAGGCGCAGTATCTGCTTGTACTCTGCATCTTAAAGCAGATGATGGGCGGACTCTGCATTTAGGTTGCATCTACATCGCTTACACTAAGCATAAATTGCATATTCTCAACTTGTTTTCATCCACAAAGGTCTAACAAAACAAAATAAAGTATACCTAAATTACTGAACTATTATAACGAGACATACATAAGTGTTACTCCGAGTCTCAAAAGATTTAGTGCAATAACATTAAACAATACAGTTGACGAGGTTTATTCTAGGTGGTATTGTTACGATGAATAGGGTCATCAATGTATGCATCTTCAACCATTGAGAAACCACCGGTCTTAACAACCCTTAGTTGCTGGATTGCTTCTTCAAGGGCAAAAATTGCTGGATGAATGAGGAGTTCAGAGAATGGGTAGAGAGCCGAGACACATATCTCACCTGCAATGCCAAAGAGTTACCTAGTCATATATGTTGCAATAGTTCTCTATGATTGAATGAAGTAGTAACACTACCTCCAAAATAGTTCATATTCCAATTTCGTAGCAAGCAGAATATGACCTTTCCAATTGGCTGAAGTCGCCAGAAGAACTCAAATTCATCAGCAAAGTTTCCTTCGCAATACCGTTGATATCTTCGCCGCTGTAGCTCACAAAGACGAATTTATAGTACTTCATTCTCAAAAGACATCCTAAACTATAAACATAATTAACTTACCTGAAATTTCTCAATGTGAAGTGCAAAACTTTGTGACCAGGGACAATGTAAACGTCATCTGTTAAGCCTTGATAAATTTATAATTTCTTGACTTTCACAATAGCACCAAGCAAATCAACAATGTGATAGAGCAACATCAATATAGATTATTTGATCTGACTTTAAATGGAAAATCAAACAACTAATATTACATCAAAACTTACCAACACTAATCTTCTTATGCAATGAGCCGTTTAGAACTCTGTGAAATGGAGATAACGACACCATATGGTTACCACAGATTTCTGGTACCTTTTTAATGATAGATTCTTCATGGAAGAAGATATGGAACTCATGGTGTGTTAGTTTCCACTAATCCGGCTTAGTCACCACTTCAAAATCTCTAATCAAATACCATTGCTCTTCAGCCACGTCTTCAAACTTTGACAATAGATGATTCCGAATGGTTGCAGAGATCCGAACACCCTAAACCACAAAACCAAAGATTGTATCTATTCCTCTAAAAATGAAACAAAATCATGTATTCCTAAGAGACAACATAAGGACATCAAAGCATGGATTTCTTACAGCGTGATAATCAGCGAGAAGTAAGTGTCTTTCAGGTTGAAAGCGTGGATAGTGCTCTCCAAATTCTCTTACGACTTGAACTAAGATTCTTCCACCATTCTTCATGAGTGGCAAGTCTAAAACCATATCTAACTGAGCCATTTTTTAAGACTGAAAGTTTTAGAGAAAAGTTTTGAAGAAAAGTTTTGAGACTAAAATGTTTTGGAGAAAAGTTTTGGAGCCTGAGAAGTTTTGAAAAAACGTTACTTTTTACGGTTCCAAAAAATGTTAAGAGTCAAAGTAATATCACATCACAAGTATGGTTTACGAAGCGCCACGTGTCGATAATCGCATGATGCAACACGAGAAACAAGGCATTGCAGTAATTGTTAGAATGCACCTTATTTACGAAGTGCCATGTATTACTCTGCATTTATTGGTAAAACAATAACTTTTGATTCGACGTATAATTACCAATTAAATGCATTTACTCACTCTGCATTTAATTGGCAAAACAATAACGTATAATTACCGTTATTCCGAAATAATAATTTAGATAAGTTATAGTATAATATTTCAAACTTCCCTACTGTAGAGTACGAACACACGCTGCGACTTTTCTGCGTATAGTATTGCTTTTTCTCTGCATTTATCCTAACCTGATATTAAACTTTGCGAAAACCAATATTGTTTTTATTGTCTCAAAAAATAATTACGATAGTGAATACGTAATCATTACGTATAAATTAAGCATATATAGTAAAAATGAAACATACTTTTCATGGTTCCATTAAATGTTAAGAGTCAAAACAATATCACATCACATCACATCATGCACTCTTCTACAAATCTATTAGTATAATTTTTTCATGGGCCATGATTACAAAAAAGGTTTTACAAGATGAAAACCCTAACGGGCATACTCTGCAGCCATCAATGGAAGCGTGTAGAACAAGTGCAGGTTGCGAAGCGCGACATGTCGATAATCGCAAATGCAACACGAGAAACAAGGCATTGATGTAATTGTGAGAAGGCACCTGCTAGTTTGTAATGATGTCGTGTTGGAAGAGAAATACGAGATAAAATTCTGCGATTCTTTATTAATGGACCCCGTATTGCTGGACACTCTAGCAGAGGAAGAGCGGACTTCTTTATTTGTACGACAATAACTTTTGATTCGACGTAGAACTACTATTATAAATAATATTTTAGACGCAACCCAATAAACTTATTGAATTGGTCATTGGAGATATTTAGAAAAGTTATAGTATAATATTTCAAATTTCACCACAGCAGAGTACGAGCAAACTAATATACTGCTCTTACTCTGCCTACGCCAGCAGAAGAAGAGCCGACCTCTATTTTTATTCTGCATATTCTTTTCTGGGATCCATTTTGCTGGACGCTCTATCAGCAGAGGAAGAAAAAACTAATAAATGATGGGTCCGACTGGTAGCATGTAGTATCAAATTTGAGTTGCAGTAGATGTTATATTTGATATAACTTGCAGTAAATATATGCTGTAGAAACTGCACTTTACAGAAGAGGTTGGGAGAAGTCTATTTGGATTATGCGGTTTTGCTTTAGAGAGTGTGCATTAAGCGCGTTTAGTTTTTAGTCTGCTCTTACTCTGCATTTAATTGTTGAGTTATAGCTCCTATATGAAACAGAAAGTATCAAATTAAGAAATTACTAATACTTAAACAAGTAGAAAACAGAAGAAGAGGACGACCGAAACAACACCAACAAGTACTCCAATCATTAGCGTCAAAATAGCACGAATCCCCTAATCTATTTACGCACGAGAAATTTAGGTTTTAGGGGGAAAATTAAAAATTCAAATCTCTTTGAATTTTTAAACATTATCAATCTCGTGGCAAATACTGGCTCATACTCATATATAGAACTGATCCGAAATGGTACTGTCGAAAATAAATGACAAAAAGCACACATTTTCCCAGTAAAAGAGATAGAATCGTTATATAACAGAAAAATCAAAGGAAAATGTATATGTGTAGTATTAATTACATTTCTATCCATTTGGCATTTCTCGCCATGTCATCATTATTTTGTAGCGAAGGCATGTACCAAAGTGACCAAACCAACGTGATGCGTGAAGCAGGAAGCGTAAGGAGTGTAAAAGATCTAAAGAGATCCAAGGGGTCACAAAGATACTCCAATTTCTTAAACTCATTTTCGCATTTTCATTGATCAATATGAGCCTCAATATATAGAGTAAATACAAAAAAATCATTCATAAAAACTACTCTACATGCAGAAGTCATAGAAGAAATAAATTCAAACTCTAATCTGCATGAAAGAGAGAGAAAGAGACTGAAATAAATGCTGTGTTGACTGTGGACGAAAATAACTCTTCATGTGTTGTTGTTTTTTGGGTAGATTATCAGCAGATAAATACTCCAACAGAAGATAGCAAACCAACGGTAGACCAATAGCAAACCAATAGCAAATTGATGGTTATTGGACCAGAAACAACAATGTGATAGCCAATCCGTTTTGCTTCTCTTTTTCTTTGGTTGTTTCATTGGCTTGCACATCTGCTCCCGCATCACAACGTCACGACGTGTATTTTCTCTCTTTTAACTTAGCCTTATTTGGATGTTCACTGCAAATATGGTAGAATTTAACTTATTATATAATACAAATTTTACGCGGCTTCTCTGCAACAACTGTATTAGACGTATGTGGTTTAAAGCAGATTACATCACATTTTACGCAGATTGTGGGAGTGTAATCCACGCCAATTGAATTTTTCGGGGGTTTGTTAAGAAAGATGAAATTTCTGAGTAAAAACCACGAAAACGCGAACAGAGATCCAAAGATGGTGTTTTATTAAGCTGTTTAAAAAGCTGTCCGTATGACAGCAAAAGTACAGAGTTTTGCTAGGTAAAATTGCGGATCCCCTTTTCTGAGGGTGTACATGAGTATATATACAAGCCAGAGTCGGCCAAACCTATTCCTAAGAGATCAGGAAGATTTCCTGTTTCTTCGGGTGTTTTCCTTTTTAAGTCGGCTCGGCCTGCTGGGCTTCTTGTCCAGGTTCGGCCCACTCCAGTTTGTGGGCTTGTTGTGAATTATTTGTTGTCTTGGGCCAGGCTTGGTTTCGTCGAAAACATTTCCTTTGGCTCGAGTGACACCATGGTTCACGGCTCGGGTGATGCCATGCTTCACGGTTTGGGTGACGCCATGGTTCACGGCTGGGGTGACACCATGGTTCACGGTTTGGGTGACACCACGGTTCACGGCTTTGGTGATGCCATGGTTCACGGTTACGGTGACACCATGGTTCACGGCTCAGGTGACACCATGGTTCACGGTTCGGGTGACACCATGGTTCACAGCTCGGGTGACACCATGGTTCACGGCTCGGGTGGTGATAGACGACAATCTCGATCCTATTGTCTTGACCTTGATCCATCTTCTGAACATGACCCCGATCCGTTTGTTCTACTGTGGGTTGCGATACCCGATCCGTCTGCTTTGTCACGGATCGGGGTACACGACCCAACCTTTCCCATGGGTCGTGACACCCGATCCAACTTGTCTCATCACGGTTAGGGGGCACCCGAACCAACTCCTCCTTTCACGGTTAGGGGTACTATTGGGGTCGGTTTTCACCTCAACGAGATCAACTGCTGAAAATACTAAGTATGGAGAAAAAGCCTAGCCAAATGAGTGTAAAGCCTAGCCAAGCAAGCACAAATACTTGGCTCAGCAACAAAGACATAAAGAAGTAAGCGACGAGCCAAGGTTTGGCTAGGTATGAAGAAGCAGTGACGAGCCAACGTTTGGCTAGGCATAAAGAAGCATTGACGAGCCAACATTTGGCTAGGCATCAGGAAGGACAATGAGCAAACACTTTGGCTCGGCGACAAAGGAAAGAAGGAGACGAGCCAAACTTGGCTCGGCGACAAAGGAAAGGAGGAGACGAGCCAAACTTGGCTCGGCGACAAAGGAAAGGAGGAGACGAGCCAAACACTTGGCTCGGCAACGGAGGCAAGATGGAGACGAGCCAAACACTTGGCTCGGCGACAGAAGCAAGGAGAAGACGAGCCAAACACGGCTCGGCGATGGAGGCAAGATGGAGATGAGCCAAACACTTGGCTCGGCGACAGAAGCAAGGAGAAGACGAGCCAAACTTGGCTCGGCAACAGGAAGAAGTGACGAGCCAACATTTGGCTAGGCACGAAGAAGTAAGCAATGAGCCAACGTTTGGCTAGACATCAAGAAGGAGAAGCGAAGAGCCAAACTCTCTGGCTCGGCATCAACCAACGATCTAATGTGTTGGTAAACCAACAAACGGTGACGAGCTAACGTGTTGGCAAACCAACAAACGGTGACAAGCCAATATGTTAGCGAACCAACAAACGGTGACAAGCCAATAGAAGTTTGTCGAATCCCTAAAATTTCTTACAAAATTCAGTTGTGCGAGTTTCGACTCCCACAATTTGGTGCCGTCTGTGGGGAAGTCTCAAACTTTCTGACACATAAGAACCACCGAACACAAGATTTGAAGTGATGACTACTGACGGAGACCGAAGCGACGATGATGCGAGCAACACCGGTACCGACCTTCCTGGAACAAGAAGCGATCCACCACCGACGAACACGGAAGGCGCTTCCGAAATGCTTACAGAATTTAAGAACATGATGACCACGTTGCTGAAGAGGGTGGAGGAGCAAGACAAGCTGAATAACTCACTGACGGAGAGAATCGAGACGCTAGCAACAGAGAGCCGAGCTAGAAACACACGACTCTGAGGCACATGTTCGACACTGAATCCACCCATAAGCAGAATTACTAGACGACTTGGCTTAAACCCAACATCCCTGGATTTCTCAACAACACGTGACGCACCAAGGACTTTGGGAGGATTGCCACCACCACGTCCAACCAATGAGCAAACACCTGCGACGACTAGATCGAGTATCACCGAGCCACCTCGACTGGCTCGCAGGATAAGAGAAGCCAGTGGTGGGCGTGACCAACACACCAACGATGGGTCTGCTGCAGCAATCGTTCTCGACGAAGAGGGACGCGTGGAAGGAGATAACAACATGGAGAATCCCGCTGACGAAGGGTTTGTAACAACACTGACGGGAGTCTGAGCCAGCAAAGGTGACATTAACCTGAACCGAGCCAGGAGCTCAGCAGAAGAGGAGGAAAATCTCTTGTGGGTACAACAGGCACAATACGCTGACGAGCCGAGAACAACGAGCCGAGCCTAGAGAGAAAAGTTGGACGAAATCCGAGCCTCATTGGATCGTGCCACTACTGAGATGAAAGCCGTCTGATCCCAGGTGCACAAGGAAACCAGTAAAGTGCCAGAGATTGATCGCGTACTAGAAAAAGCACACAACACGCCGTTTACAGCTCGGATTACCGAAGCGAGAGTTTTCGACCCAAGAAAGATCAAGGTTCTAGTTTACGAAGGAAACACCGATCCTAAGGAGCATATAACGGCGTTCATCATAGCTATGGGCCGAACCAATTTCAGGGAAAATGATAGAGATGCCGGGTTCTGTCTGCTGTTTGTGGAGCATCTAAAAGGCGCAGCAGTCCAATGGTTTTCCAGGCTTGAGCGGAACTCCATTGACAATTTCCAGCAACTATCTGCTGCCTTTCTGAAGCATTACTCCATGTTTATGGATCGAGGAGCCTCTGATGCTGACCTCTGGACATTAACTCAAGGCCCTACGGAGACATTACGAAGCTTCATGGGAAGATTCAAAGCGGTTATGTCAAAGGTTGAGGGCGTAAGTGACAAGGCTGCCGTGCTCACATTGAAGAGATCGTTGTGGTACGAGTCGGAGTTCAGAAAAGAGATTGCTCTGAACACACCACTATCAATCAAAGACGCGCTACACCGAGCCTCTGACTTCATAGTCAACGAAGAAGAGATGAAGGTCTTGTCTCAGAAATATGGAGCAGCCAGAACGACGAACCGTCCCTTCCAAACTTCGAACCCACCTCCTCCCAAGAGGGGTAATCAGCGAAGTGGGTACGTAAATCATGAGAAACCCAATTTTGGAGGAGCCCACAACTACCAGGTGGGAGCAGGCCGAGGCAAAACACCGTGGAACACGTGGACACAAAGTCAGAATCCGTACGACAAAAAAGCCTACTGCGAGTATCATCACATGCACGGTCACTCAACTGCCAACTGCCGAACCCTGGGGATAAAGCTCACGGTGAAGCTAGTAGCCAGAGAACTCGGTAACGCTGTCAGCCTAAAGGACTTCGAGCGAGAAGATGAGAAATATCAGCCGAAACAAACAAATCAAAATGATGATACCCCCAAGCGAGGAAGGCGAGATGACGAGGCTACGCAGTCAGGTTCTCGAAGAAGAATAAATATGATAATGGGAGGATCACAATACTGTTCGGACACGGTGTCTTCAATCAAAGCCTTCCAGCGGCGAGCCGATGCGAGTGTCAACTGGTCAGCACCTTCCAAACTTCCCAACGATGTTATCTCGTTCGAAGAAAGGGAAACCATCGGCATCGACCGACCACATAATGACCCCCTCATGATAGAATTGATCGTAGATGATTGTGACGTCACCCGAGTTTTGATAGATACGGGAAGCTCTGTGTGGGAGTGGAAACTCGCACAACTAAATTTGGTAAGGGAAATTTAGAGATTCGACAAACTTCTATGAAAAGAAACCAAGAACAGAGATCCAAAGATGGTTTTCATTCTCTCAGCTATTTTGAAAGTTGTTGCAAAGAATAACAAGTGTGTTTCTAGGTCAATTTTTGGGTCCCCTTTTCGAAGAGGTATATTGTCTATTTATACACGAATAAGTCGGCTAGGCCTTTTACTAAACAAGAAAGGAAAACTTCCTTATTCTTTCTTGACTTTTCTAAGTCTGTTTAGGTGTGGGCTTCTTACTTGGACATGCTATCTCAGCCCACCAGCCTTTTGTGGCTTATCTCCTCGGCCAAACAAGATAGTTGGCATGTCACGTTTGTTGGTTCGCCAACATGTTGGCTCATCATCGTTTGTTCATGTCTAGCCAAACATTGGCTCGTCTCCTAGCCAAACGTTGGCTCGTCTCCTAGCCAAACGTTGGCTCGTCACTCACTTCTTCATGCCTAGCCAAACGTTGGCTCATCGCCTAGCCAAACGTTGGCTCGTCATTGCCTCCTATCACCGAGCCAAGGATGTGGTTCGTCACTGCTTCTTGTCGCCTAGCCAAAAGTTGGCTCGTCTTTCGCTTCTTCTACTGCCTAGCCAAGTGTTGGCTCGTCTTTCGATTCTTCTTGCTGCCGAGCCGTATGTTGGCTCGTCACTTGCTTCTCCCTGCTGCCGAGCCAATTGTGGCTCGTCCATCGCTTCTTCCACTGACTAGCCAATTGTTGGCTCGTCTTTCGCTTCTTCCTACTGCCGAGCCGTATGTTGGCTCGTCACTTGCTTCTCCCTGCTGCCGAGCTAATTGTTGGCTCGTCTTTCGCTTCTTCCACTGCCTAGCCAAGTGTTGGCTTGTCATTACTTTCTCTCGTTGCCGAGCTGTATGTTTGGCTCGTCACTCCTACTTCTTGATGCCTAGCCAAAGTTGGCTCGTCATTGCCTCCTGTCGCCGAGCCAAGGATGTGGTTCGTCACTGCTTCTCCCTGCTGCCGAGCCAATTTTTGGCTCATCCATCGCTTCTTCCACTGCCTAGCCAAGTGTTGGCTCGTCTTTCGCTTCTTCCTACTGCCGAGCCGTATGTTGGCTCGTCACTTGCTTCTCCCTGCTGCCGAGCCAATTGTTAGCTCGTCTTTTGCTTCTTCCACTGCCTAGCCAAGTGTTGGCTCGTCATTGGTTTCTCTTGTGGCCGAGCCGTATGTTTGGCTCGTCACTCCTACTTCTTGATGCCTAGCCAAAGTTGGCTCGTCATTGCCTCCTGTCGCCGAGCCAAGGATGTGGTTCGTCACTGCTTTCTGTCGTCTAGCCAGAAGTTGGCTCGTCACTCCAAAGTTGGTTAGTCTCAAGATCCTCTAACCATTTTTGGTTGCCAATCTCGATGGGGTGGAAATTAACCCCAACAGTTGGCCCCCCAGCTCGTTATAATTAGTGATGATGACGAGGTGAAAGTTGGCGATCTCTGAGATTGGCATCCAAGACTTACCTTATGTTATCGAACCACCTTAAGGGGAAGTTTTGGCGAGGTATACATTGCCGAGCCAAAACTGGCTTGTCATGCTGTGGAGCCAACTTCTTTTGACATGCTGCCGAGCCAACCTATCACTTGTGTGTCCAAGCAGTTTTGGCTCCTGATCTTGCTGAGTTGCCTAGACTGTTATTCCGCCGAGCCATCTTCTTTTGTCATGCTGCCGAGCCAACCTATCACTTGTGTGACCGAGCTGTTTTTGGCTTGTGATGCCTCTTTCAAGTTGTTATGTTGCCGAACCATCCCAATAAGTTTGATTTATCTTTGGCTTGGCAGTAATGTTGGCTTGGAGTATCTCTTATCATGATCATAACTTTATTGGGAACGTCAAACGTTTTCGCATGCTCCCGAGGCCGCGTGGCATCACGCGCTGTACTTTCATGCGTCTCTATATTCAGATCCTCGTCTCACTCCTCATAACTCACTTCTCTTCATTTTCGAAAAATCAGGTAGCTCTCTTCTGTCTCTTCTTTTCTCTCTTTTTGTTTAAGTTGTTGGCTAGGTCTTTATCTATTTCTTCATTTCCGCCGCCGAACCTTTGAATTTTCTGACCCATCTTCAAGCGTGGCTCGGTGACCCTTTGCATTTCCTGATCCGTCTTCAAACTCTTCCGGCGAGACCTTGCATTTTCTGATCCATCTTCATATATCTGCGGTGAGTGTTCGAATTTCCGATCCATCATCATCCGGGCCGCGTTGCCGTTTTGATCTTCTCTGCTTCCGAGCCAAAATTCTTCATATCAAGGTTGTTTCCGAGCCAAATTTGCTCGAATTCCTGCTAAGTATCAGTTTGATTCCGAGCCAAAATCTCCAATGTCTCATATCGCCGAGCTGGAAGATTCTGTAGGATCAGCAAATTCTGCCTCGTTGCTCGGACGCAAGATGGTTTTGTCTCCACAGGTTACCGAACCAGTTGAACCAAGTTCTCCCCTAGGTCAGTTGCAGATGGTCGTCCCATCTTTGGTTCATGAGGCTTTTGATGCCGAGGCAGCTTTGGTACAAAAGGCTCTCGAAGAATTTAAAGCCGAACCAGAAGAATACATTATTGACGAGGCAGAAAAGATGCGGTTGGAGAGACTGTTTGCGAGCCACCAAGCTAGCGCATCGACGAGGCGAAAGCCTAAAAGAAAAGCTCCTAAGAGACGACCTGACCCACCTGGTTTGTCTTTGTGCACTGCTGAGTCTTTGGAGGCATTGAGGCATCGATTTAATATCTCAGAAAATGTAGATCTGGTTGTTTCAGCCTCAACAGATCGAGCTGAATCTCCGCCGCCTGGGCATTTCACTCTCTACGAGTGTTTCTTTTAGGATTGTCTACTTTGGTTTCCAATCCCTGGCTTGATCATCCGTTTTCTGTCCAAACATGGGTTAGTGCCGAGTCAAATTACGCCTTATGGGATGCGTCACTTAGTTGAGATTCTGGTTCGGTGCTACGAGTGCGACGTGACTGTCCGCTTTTCTCACATTCGACAGTTTCTTGAGTTTCGAAAGATCAAAAATTCCAAAGCCTATTAAATCTCTAATAAGAAGCAGAGAAAGATCATAGAAGGCTTCCAAAGCAAGGACAGTGACTGGGGAAACTACTTTTTCTTTGTTCCCATCAACGATGCTACGGTGGAAGCCAAGAGCATCCATTATGTTAAAGCGGAGTGGGGAACCATTGGTGGGCGAGCCATAGACTTTTCTAGGAAATTTGCTAAGGTTTAGTTTTGTAGCGAGCTGACCACTGCTTTCTCTTCTCTGTTTTTGCAGTTCGGCAGATTCTTCCACGTTATCCAGAGGATACGCTCACAATTTGGAGAACACTTGCTGACAGGAAGTGCCATTGGGAGAAATATTTTTCCCTAAGAAGAGTCGAAAAAGCCCGAGCCATTTTCGCTGGAGTTGAAGTTTCTGACAGCTCGGAGTCTGAATCTCCGGCCCTCGCAAAGTCCTCCAAGAAAAAGCATGGAAAAAAATTGACGATCTATGATAAACAGGCTTTGAAGGAGAAAAAGTAAAAAGAGGAAGCTGGCCGAGCTGCCGACGGGGCTGAACAAATCACCGAGCCGACTACTGAACAGGTTGGTGAGATCGAAGCTGGAACAAAAAGTCAAATTCTTCCCGAGCCCCCAACTCTCGAAGCCGAAGCTGGGGAAGCGGCTTCGACTCTTGTTCCAGCTACCAGGCCTTCTAGCTCGGTTATTTCCCAACACAGAGATGGCAAAAAAAAACGTGCTGCCGCCGAGCCTGACGAGGAGAAAAACAAAGAAAAACAAAAAAGGAAACATCAAAAACCTAACGACCCAACTCTTGCCGAGCCAAAGCTAGCGTTATTTAGACTCGAAGGATTTGAGCCGATCTGCAATGATGGAGAAGCTTCAGCGACTCTCTTTTCGCAGGTTCGCTGCTCACGAGATAGATTGCCGCATGTCGATGTTCTCTCTCATGGCGACTTGTACACTGATATGTCGCTTCGAGACACCAAGGTATGTTCGTAGATTGAATGTTTTACTGAAAAACCCTAAACGCTGACTGTTTCTTCTTATGGGTAGTTTGTTGCGTCTATCAACAAGATTGTCGCTGCTTTCGAGCAAGATGTGAGGAAGGATAGGTGTCGGGTCGAAGATGCTCAAAAAGACTCCTCCTTCATAAAGAGCAAAGTCGTCGAGCTGGAGAGCAACCATGATGCCGAGCTGGCAACCGCATCCGCTCAAATTTAAGTTCTTGAGAAGGAGAAGGCGTATCTTAAGGACGAGTGGGACAAGACCCGTGACTTAGCTATGAGGCTGGACCGTTCAAAACAAAAGAAACACGCAGAAATTGAATCTCTGAAAAGGCAGCTCGTCGCTGCTCATGCTTTACACGAAGCGAATGTTAAAAAAGCGCGCAAGGCAGCGTGGCGAGAGATGTTAGAGAAGTTTTAGGAGCGGCTCACCAAGATCGAGAAAAGTGTCGAGGAGTTGAAGGCCGCAAAGGAGAAGGAGCTTGATTTAACCCAAGTTGACAGTAACCTGCAGCTACTCGAGATTCTCCAGACAGAGGACGCGTGTAATGCCCGTGTTCGGGAAAATGGACCATGGGATGATTTGACTGATCATTGGGTCATGTTGGATCGAAATGGGTTGGGTAGACTGGCTGATGGGAATCCGAATGTGTGTCGATCAAAATGATCGAACTGAATCCGAACTGCTTGGTCAGTTTTAGCCGAGAAAATGGAAAGGATAGACTTGAACTGAGCTGGGCGGATTATTCAAGTACGCGGTCAGTCTGGACAGTCGGATGGGACAGTACGCGGTCGGTCTGGATAGTCCGGATGGGACAGTATGCGATGGGACTGACTGATCCGAACTGGATCAAATGGGAAATAATCTAAGTGTTGGGTCAAAAATCCGGGTTGACTTATGTTGACTTCGGGTTGACTTGTATTGACCTTAGTTGACTTGACTTTTGGAATATCCAGAAGCATATTCGTTTGGAGCATATTCTGCAGAATATTCTGGTCGGATTCTGGGCAGTTGGGTCATATATAAACACGGAACCTGCCCATTTTCCCTTCCCTAGATGCCCAAAAATGCAGAAATACTTAGAAAGAATTCAAGGGAAATCGAGTCTGTGGGTCGCGACGATCGAGTCTGTGGGTCGTGACGATCGATTCTGTGGGTCGCAAACGGGTCTAGGAAGAAACTGGGTGATCGGCAACAAGAGGTGTCAGAACCGAACCGGATCGAGGCAAAATGATTCCGACTGTCTAAGGTGAGTGCATGACCGTGGTTACTGTTCTAGGATCGTTTGATTACTAGATTTATTACTGTCATAGATTGCTTGGGTGATTCCGACTGTTTTGCTTGTCATGATCGTATAATCTGCTTGTCTGGTTAAGACGCTTGGGAGTCGAGTGTTCTCGCCAAGGCTTAATTCTGTTCATGATAAGTAATATTGACTGTATTAAATCGACAGTATGATTGCGATTCTGTTCTGTGGCCTAGTGAGATGGGATGACCGCATCACTAAGCAATTCTGTTGCTTATGCCTCCTTTATGGATGCAGGTTTTGAGTCTGGTCGTGAAAGTAGCTGATCGCGAGACAAAGGCAGAAATGAATGGATGGTTGGATCGGGTAGATAGGTTTAATTCAATGTCATAAGCTTCTTAGCAAACTGATCATTGTAATTGAAACCACCAAATCCGATCTAACTTTAATCTTATGCTTAAAAAGGCTTGTCAATTGAAATAAAACGCGAAATCCGGATAAGTAAAAGAACTGAAAATTCTGGCTAAGTACATGGTTCGTAGTGAGGCTTAACCGCGGGTGAGAATCCGGGTTGGGTCGTCTCAAGTTTGGTATCAGAGCGTTTACGATTCTAGGACAGTCTAGCATAAATGGGTAGTGGGTCTAATCCATCCTTCCAATGCCAAGGTCTCGCGGTAAGTTTTCTGTTAAGTTTTTAGTCTGTGTTATAAGTTAGCGTCAAAGCTAACTTATGAACCGGATCATGCAGATGGTTAAAAGAATCCTAAACCAAAGAGTGCATACTGCTGGGGATACTGGTGAAAATTCTGGAAATACTATGGTGAGGAATACTACACTGGACTATGAGGAAGTCCAGAACGAGGTGAATGAGAATGCAGCTGCTGCTGCAGTGAATGCTGCGAATGTTGCTGCGGCTCCAGTTGGATTAGAGGCAGTATTGATGCTACTGGCTCAAGTGTTGGAAAGGTTGCCGGTTGTAGCGCCTGTTCCGGCAGTACCACCGCAAGTCGTGCCACCACAAGAAGTGGAGGAACCTGCTGTTGTAATAGTGGATCCGGTGGTTAGGATTCCATCTTACCTCAAGGTGATGGACCACATGCTGAAATTGGGAACGAAGTACTTTTTGGGTGGATATGATCCGATTGAAGCAGATGAATGGAGGACAAGGCTGGAGAGAAACTTTGAATCCATTCGTTGCCCGGATGGGTACAAGAAAGATATTGCAGTACACTATCTGGAAGGTGATGCGCATATCTGGTGGAAAGGTGTGGAAGGGCGGTTGGATAACCCGCACTGTTCTTGGGAAACATTTAGTGCACTGTTTAAGACTAAGTATTTTCCACCAGAAGCGTATGACAGGCTGGAAGGAGCCTTCTTGGATCTGCACCAAGGAACTAAGACTGTAAGGGAGTATGAAACCGAGTTTAACCAGTTAAAAAAGTACGCTGGTCGAGGACTTGAAGATGAACTGGTTCAAGTCCGCCATTTCATGCGTGGTATGAGACTAATTCTGAAGAACGGTTTTTGTGTCCGCAACTATACCACCGTTGTTGAACTGGTGGAAAAGGCATCGATCTTAGAAGCAGGCTTTGCCGAAGAAAAGATGCTTAAGGGTGGGACATCGCAGACTGCAACTCGACCGCAAGGTCAAAAATACTGCTGGACAGAACAAGAGAAAGTGGGATAAGAATGTTTCCACGGAAAAGTCATCTGTTGGACGCGGGAGGTGTTTGGCATGCGGAAAAGTGCATGTGGGTGAGTGTAGAACTGCATCTGGTGCTTGTCATCGTTGTGGTAGCATGACACACAAGGTCCGTGACTGCCCCGAAGAGGATCTAAGGATGAAGTATCCGGGGAAAAATAGTGTAGGTCGGGTGTGCTACAACTGCAATGAACCTGGACATTTCAAGAAGGACTGTCCGAAACTAGAGATGGTGCAGCAAGTGGCTGGTCAGCTGAAGCGGAGAAATGATGGACTGCCACCGCCAGCTAAGAGACAAGAGATAATGCCAAGGCTGTACAACGCTACTATGGGGGGAAATACGGATCCTAGTACTTCTCGTTCGATCACTGGTGAGTCCTATCACTTACCTTTTAATTGAGAATTGCTTATTGCATATTTCTGCTAGGCTCTTAACATTCTAGGATGAATGTGTAGGGACCTTAAATATGGGTGGTGTGGCAACCCATGTTCTATTTGACTCTGGAGCAAGTCATTGCTTTGTAAGTTTAGACATGATTGAAAAGGGTGGGTTCCGTAAGGAACCCGCAGAACAGTTTGGTTTAGTGAGAATGGCTGGTGGCCAAGTCATGTTTTCACATGGAGTGGTCAAAAACATTTCGGTTTGGATTGGAGGTGTTGATATGCCAACCGATTTGATAATCTGCCAACTAAAGTCTTATGATGCCATCTTGGGAATGGACTGGCTTGGGAAGTTTAAAGCTCACTTAGACTGTCACCGAGGAAGGGTGCGGTTTGAGAAAAGTGATGGAAAGTTCTTGGAGTATCAAGGGATCAAGTCAACGTCAGGGAGTTTGATCGTTTCAGCAATCCAAGCAGAACGATTGATCGTGAAAGGATGTGAAGCTTATTTGGCTGCGATCATAACTGCGGATCTTGGGTCAAGTGCAGAACTTAAGGATATTCCGTTGGTGCATGAGTTTGAAGACGTATTCCAAATGTTATCAGGGTTGCCTCCAGTTCGTTCAGATCCGTTCACGATTGAACTTGAGCCTGGTACAACTCCGATTTCCAAGGCACCTTACCGAATGGCACCGGTAGAGATGGCCGAGTTAAAGAAGCAGTTAACCGAGTTGATTGATAAGGGATTTGTGAGACCCAATACTTGACCGTGGGGAGCACCTGTGTTGTTTGTAAAGAAGAAAGATGGGAGTTTCAGACTGTGCATCGACTATCGTGGGCTTAACAGAGTAACCGTGAAGAATAAGTACCCTCTTCCAAGGATAGATGAGTTGTTGGACCAAATCAGAGGTGCTACTTGGTTCTCAAAAATTGATTTAGCTTCGGGCTATCATCAAATTCCGATAGAGGAGTCAGATGTTCGGAAAACGGCTTTTCGGACAAGGTACGGGCATTATGAGTTCGTGGTCATGCCTTTTGGACTGACTAATGCACCTGCTGCTTTCATGAAGCTCATGAATGGTCTATTCAGGGACTACTTGGATGAGTTCGTGATCATCTTCATAGATGATATTCTGGTTTACTCAAAGAACCTGGAAGATCATGAAGTTCATTTGAGGACAGTCCTGGGTAGACTGAGGGAACATAAACTATTTGCTAAACTCAGCAAGTGTAGCTTTTGGCAAAGGGAAATAGGATTCTTGGGTCATGTGGTCTCGGATAAGGGAGTGTCCGTTGACTAGGAAAAGATTAAGGCAATTGCGGATTGGCCTAGACCTGAGAATGCAACCGAGGTAAGGAGTTTTTTGGGATTAGCTGGGTATTACCGATGTTTTGTGAAGGGTTTTACGGGCATGGCTCAGCCTATGACCCGTCTGACTGGGAAAGATGTTCAGTACGTGTGGACAGCAGACTGCGAAGAAAGTTTCTCTAAGCTAAAGGAAATGCTGACGAGTACTCCAGTGTTGGCTTTACCAGAATCAAATGAACCCTATGTGGTTTATACTGATGCATCGAGAAGGGGACTCGGGTGCGTTCAGATGCAGCAAGGTAAGGTGATTGCTTATGCATCGAGACAGTTACGGAAGCATGAAGAAAATTATCCGACCCATGATTTGGAAATGGCAGCCGTAGTCTTTGCGTTGAAAATTTGGCAATCCTACCTTTATGGTGAGAAAGTTCAAGTTTTTACGGATCACAAGAGTCTGAAGTATATCTCCACTCAGCCAGAACTGAATCTAAGCAAAGAAGATGGATGGAACTGGTTGCTGATTTTGACTTGGATGTTGCCTACCACCCGGGAAAGGCAAATCTGGTAGCTGATGCACTAAGCCGAAGGAGAGCTAGTGTATCTTCTGAGAAAGAAGTTGAGGGAATGGTTAACATGATAAGGACATTACGGTTGAATGTCTTGACAGAGGATCTGGAACCATTAGGTTTGGGAGTAGCAGATCAAGCAGATTTATTGAATCGAATTCGTTTGGCTCAAGAAGATGATGAAAATCTTATCAAGGTGTCTCTGAACGAAAAGACAGAATATCAGACTTCCAACAATGGGACAATCCTGGTAAATGGCTGAGTGTGCGTTCCTAACAATAAAGAACTGCGGGAAGAGATTCTTAAGGAAGCCCATCAGTCAAGATTTTCAGTTCATCCGGGGAAGAATAAAATGTATCGGGACTTAAAGCGGTACTACCATTGGGTTGGAATGAAGCGGGACGTGGCTATGTGGGTAGCCGGATGTTCGACTTGTCAGATGGTGAAGGCTGAAAATCAAGTGCCGAGTGGGTTATTGCAGACATTACACATGCCTGAGTGGAAGTGGGACATGATCGCAATGGACTTTGTAATAGGACTGCCCAAGTCACCAAACAAAAGAGATGCAGTTTGGGTTATAGTAGACAGATTGACCAAGTCTGCACATTTCTTACCGATGAAGAAGAATGATGGAGTAGCCAAACTGGCGGAGCTTTACATAGATCAGATCGTGAAGCTTCATAGAGTCCCGGTTAGTATAGTTTCAGATCGTGATCCACGTTTTGCATCTCAGTTCTAGAAGGAACTTCAAGGGACGTTCGGAACTAAGGTCCATATGAGTACGTCCTATCATCCGCAAACAGATGGACAATCAGAAAGAACAATCCGGACATTGGAAGATATGTTGAGAGCATGTGTTCTAGATTGGGGTGGCACTTGGGAAAGCTATCTACCTTTGGCTGAATTCGCTTATAACAATAGTTATCAAGCAAGTATTGGGATGTCTCCATATGAAGCGTTGTATGGGAACCTTGCAGAACACCGCTGTGTTGGACTCAAGTGGGGGACCGGAGTGTAATGGGACCAGACATAGTAGAGAAAACCACTGAGAAAATCGGTTTTCTAAAGGTTAAGTTAAAGGAAGCCCAGGACCGTCAAAAGAGCTATGCGGATAAGCGGAGAAAGGACTTGGAGTTCAGCGTGGGTGACATGGTTTATCTGAAGACAGTCACTTACAAGGGTAAAAGTCGGACTACTCATAATGCAAAGTTAAGTCCAAGGTACATGGGACCGTACCAGATTCAGGCAAGGGTTGGCGAAGTAGCTTACAAACTAGATCTGCCATCTGTTATGGACTCATTTCACGATGTGTTCCATGTCTCCTTGTTGCGGAAATGTATAATAGATCGGGAAAATGTTATCTCTCAACCACCTTCAGACTTGCAAGAGAATATGAACGTTGAAGGTAGACCTATTCGGATCATTGGTCGAAAGGAAGACATGGAAAGGAGAAAACGGGTTAAGAAAGTCCAAGTCATTTGGGATTGTAACGGAGAAAAAGAGGTAACTTGGGAAGTGAAATCAAGGATGAAAGCAGATTTCCCTAAGTGGTTTGAAAAGCTTAAGGAAGATCAGAACGTTGGGACGAATTTGAGAACGAATTTCCTAAGTTTTTCGAAAACCTAAAGGAGGTTGCTGTAAAAAGGAAAGAAGATTCGAGGACGAATCTTAAGCTAAGTAGGGGAGAGTTGTAACGCCCGTGTTCGGGAAAACGGACCATGGGATGATTTGACCGATCATTGGGTCATGTTGGATCGAAAGGGGTCGGGTAGACTGGCTGATGGGAATCCGAATGTGTGTCGATCAAAATGATCGAACTGAATCCGAACTGCTTGGTCAGTTTTCGCCGAGAAAATGGAAAGGATAGACTTGAACTGAGCTGGACGGATTATTCAAGTACGCGATCAGTCTGGACAGTCGGATGGGACAGTACGCGGTCAGTCTGGATAGTCCGGATGGGACAGTATGCGATGGGACTGACTGATCCGAACTGGATCGAATGGGAAATAATATAAGTGTTGGGTCAAAAATGCGGGTTGACTTATGTTGACTTCGGGTTGACTTGTGTTGACTTGACTTTTGGAATATCCAGAAGCATATTCGTTTGGAGCATATTCTGCAGAATATTCTGGAGAATATGCTAAGCATATTTTGGTCGGATTCTGGGCAGTTGGGTCATATATAAACACGGAACCTGCCCATTTTCCCTTCCCTAGATGCCCAAAAAGCAGAAATACTTAGAAAGAATTCAAGGGAGATTGAGTCCGTGGGTCGCGACGATCGAGTCTGTGGGTCGTGACGATCGATTCTGTGGGTCGCGAACAGGTCTGGGAAGAAACTGGGTGATCGGCAACAAGAGGTATCAGAACCGAATCGGATCGAGGCAAAACGATTCCGACTGTCTAAGGTGAGTGCGTGACCGTGGTTACTGTTCTAGTATCGTTTGATTGCTAGATTTATTACTGTCATAGATTGCTTGGGTGATTCCGACTGTTTTGCTTGTCATGATCGTATAATCTGCTTGTCTGGTTAAGACGCTTGGGAGTCGAGTGTTCTCGTCAAGGCTTAATTTTGTTCATGATAAGTAATATTGACTGTATTAAATCGATAGTATGATTGCGATTCTGTTCTGTGGCCTAGTGAGACGGGATGACCGCATCACTAAGCAATTATGTTGCTTATGACTCCTTTATGGATGCAGGTTTTGGGTCTGGTCGTGAAAGTAGCTGATCGCGAGACAAAGGCAGAAAGGAATGGATGGTTGGATCGGGTAGATAGGTTTAATTCAATGTAATAAGCTTCTTAGCAAACTGATCATTGTAATTGAAAATTCTGGCTAAGTACATGGTTCGCAGTGAGGCTTAACCGCAGGTGAGAATCCGGATTGGGTCGTCTCAACGCGCCTCTCTTGACTCCGAGTTGACAAAACTGACAGGCTGGAGAGCTGATTTGGCCGACGCGGCTGATGAAGTTGATAGAATTCAGGCCGAGTTGAAGAAAGATCTGACGCTTTCACCTGGTTCCTCAGATTCTGCAGACACTCTCCTGGGTACCGAACCAACGGAGAATGTGGCAGCGACAGTCGGGGTCACAGATTTTGCCGGCTTGAATGTTGGCACCCCAGGGATTGCTGATCTTACTACTGAGAAGCTTTCCGAGCCGGATCCTCTCGAAGGATCTTTTTCTCTATGTTTCTTTAACTTAAAAACTCTTCTCTTTTGTTCGGTATGTTTTGAAGACAAGTGCCTGGATGGCTTTATCCACCTCTTTTGTATGTTACTGATAAGTTTTGTAATGGTTGTTGTTTGTTGGCATGACATCTTTCATCCTTTGCTGGAATTATCTGCTTATGTTCTGTTTGTATTTTTAATGTGATATTGCGAACCATCTTTGTTTAGTAAAAGTATTGTTGTCTTTTTATTGAGTGCTTTAGTGTCAGTTCAGGGTTTGCGTGTTCCGACTTACATTTCCGTTCTTTTAACAATGAAACATGTTTAAAATCTCATACTAACTTTTAGGTTTAGTATCATGTTTCTAAAATGTTTACGACCAGTGTACCAAGAGGTGTTTACTGGGTTTAAGAGTTTACTTTGAGTGTTAAGACTTGCGAGTTTTTGACTTACGGGTCCCTCTAGAGATAAACTTGTAAGAATATCGTTCAGGATATACCTTTCGGATATTTAGACCAGAATATACCTAATCAGAATTTGTATAGCGCACTTTTATATCCGTAAGAGGATGTTGAGAACCCTATCCCATATAGAGATAGTGATTAAAATTCATAAAGGATGTGGTTGTCCGTCTGTTGTGGCCAGTAACAGACGAGGTGATAAAATATCGGTGAAGGATGTAAACTTGTAATTCGTGCAGACTAAGTACCTCAAGTTTTGTGTTTGACAGAGTTTGAAGTTATTCTTTTTGAAGAGTGGGACAACTGAACCCGTCCGAGGACGAGCTGCCTACGTATCTTTTTCAGGGATAAAGTCGTCCCGTAGTTCATGCGAAGTGATTTAGTGGTAATACCTCTTTAGGTGTATTGCGTTCCAAGATCTTGGTATCGGAACGTCAGACATGTTTGCGAGCTCGTACACTCCTGGTCTGACTGTTTTGGTGATTTTGTAGGGTCTTTCCCAGTTTGCTCCTAGTTTGCCAGCATTTGTTTCGGCTGTGTTCTGAAAAACTTTGCGGAGAACCAGATCACCTTCTTTGAACTTGCGACTTCTGACGTTGGTGTTGTAATACTTAGCCGCCGCCTGTTGGTAATTTTGAATTCGAACCAGCGCTTGATCTCTTCGTTCGTTAACCAAGTCTAACTCGTCGAGTAACATAAGGCGATTCAGTCCTTCCTACCCTGAAAGAAGTCTGCAGCGGACTCCAGGAAATTGGACTTCAGCTGGGATGACACATTCTGCACCCTAGACAAGAGCGAAAGGTGTTTCACCGGTGGCTCGCAGTGGAGTGGTTCGGTGTGACCATAATACTCCTTCGAGTTCATCTGCCCAGCGTCCCTTCTTTGCATCAAGGCATTTTTTCAGACCGTCCAGGATAGTCTTGTTCACTGCTTCTGCTTGCCCGTTCCCTTGTGGATAGCGTGGTGTAGACTTGCTGAGTCGTATCTTCTATTTTTCACAGAAAGCTTCAAACCTTGTAGAGATAAACTGTGAGCCGTTGTCTGTGACAATTTCGTAGGGAACTCCATGTCGGCATAAGATATTTTTCCATACGAAAATTTCGACTTGGGCGTCCTTTATGTTGGCGTAAGAACCTGCCTCGACCCATTTGGAGAAGGAATCTGTCAAAACTAGCAGAAATCTCTTCTGTTTGGACCTATGTAGAGGACCAAAAATATCCATTGACCAACGCATGAAAGGGTAGGGTGCTGAGATTGATGACAGCAGCTCCGTTGGTCGGTGAATCATCGGGGCATGTCGTTGGTATTTTTCGCATCTAGCAGAGAACTTTTCGCAGTCCTTTACTATAGTTGGCTAATAGTAACCATGACGCTTGATCTTGATGGCCAAAGCTCTCCCTCCAGAGTGGTTGCCGCATGATCCGCTGTGGACTTCTTCAATGATTTTTCTAGCTTCGACGCCTTCGACACATGCCATCAGTGGTCCTGAGAACCTCCACTTGAAGAAATTTCCATCTAATATAACGTATCAGGCGGCTTGAGCTCTGAGTTTTGGGGCAGCCCATTTGTCTGATGGTACCTCGCCATCCATGATGTATACGCGAATTGCCCCCATCCATTCTTTATCGCATCCGTAATCTGCTTCCGTTGGTTGTGGATCTACCTCCATCTCCATTGCTTCGCTTTCGGCCTGAGGATCTGTGTTAGGGTCTTCCCCTATCTCAATCGCCTCATCTTTCGCCAATGACATCATGTTTTGGTCTTCCTCCCTAGTGGTGATGACGGCGCTCCCGGATGCACCTTCGGCCTGGTTGGCTGTTTGGGAGCGGGTGATCGCGTTCACGGAGTCGGAGAGGTTGATGCTTGGATGTTTGATGAATTCCACTGGGATTATCCTTTTCAGGTCTGGATCAGACCATCCAGCCAGCTCTTTGACGATCTTCAGATAAGCTTCCATTCGGTCGTCTCTGCTGTGTATTCGCCGCTGACTTGGTTGACCACCAGCTGTGAATCACAGTAGGCTTGGACATGCGAAACCTTGAATCCAAGAGCAAGTCTTATTCCTGCGATCAAAGCTTCGTACTCTGTTTCGTTATTAGATGCGCGAAAGCCCAAGCGGAGTGACTGTTCGAGGATTTCGCCTGTTGGAGAAGTTAACCGTATTCCCACTCCAGATCCTTGTTTTGATGATGATCCGTCCGTGTGGAGCATCAATATTGGGCTCGGAGCCGGCTCTTCTGTCATTTCCTCTGGGAGTTCTATCAGAAAATCTGCAAGGACTTGAGATTTCGCGCAGGTTCGGCTCTGATATTCAATGTCGTACTCGCTCAGCTCTATTGCCCACTTTGCCAATCTCCCAGACTGGCTAGGACTATGCAGGATGGATCGCAGGGGGAAGGTAGTTAAAACCATAATTAAATGTGATTTGAAATACGGTCTCAGCTTCCAGGCGGACATTATCACAGACAATGCCAGTTTCTCCATCTGTGGATACCGGGTTTCAGCGTCGGTGAGAGTTTGGCTGACATAGAAAATAGGCTTCTGCTCGTTGCGCTCTTCCCTGATGAGTACTCCACTTACTGCTGTTGCCGAGACGGCCGTGTATAGAAAAAGTGGCTCGCCTTCCACCGGTTTCGTAAGCACCGGAGGGCTGGCTAGGTAATCTTTTAGCTGTTGAAAAGCCTGTTCGTATTTCTCTATCCATTCGAACTTCTTGTTCCCGCGTAGTGTATCGTAGAAATGTAAACACTTATCGGTTGACCGAGAGATAAAACGGTTTAGCGCGGCGACCCGTCCTGTTAGCCTCTGGACTTCACGCTTTGTCTTTGGTGACACCATTTGTCTGAGCGCATCAATCTGCTTTGGGTTGGCTTCAATTCCACGATGGGTGACCAGATATCCAAGGAACTCCCCAGATGTGATGGCGAATCTGCACTTGGTTGGGTTCAGTTTCATGTTATGCAGATTCAGTTGCTTGAAACATTCTTCTAGGTGAGCTACGTGGTCCTTCTCTTCTAAAGACTTCACCAGCATGTCGTCTATGTAAAATTCCATCGTTTTCCCTAGTTGGTCAGCGAACATTCGGTTCACTAATCGATGGTAAGTTGCTCCGGCATTTTTAAGACCGAACGGCATTACTTTGTAGTAATATATCCCGCGATCTGTGATGAATGCCGTCTTCTCTTGATCATCTAGGTTCAATAGGATCTGGTTGTATCCGGAGAAAGCATCCATAAATGAAAGGAGTTTGTTGCCTGCTGTTGCTTCCACCAGTCGATCAATATGTGGGAGTGGAAAGCTATCTTTTGGGCAAGCTTTGTTCAGGTCAGTGAAGTCCACGCATACACGCCACTTCCCATTCTTTTTCTTGATCACCACTGGATTGGCGAGCCAGTCAGGATATTTTGCTTCCACTATTGATCCCACGCGTAGTAACCTTTCCACCTCGTCATTTACTTCTTGTGCTCTTTCTAGTCCAAGTTTTCGCCTTTTCTGTTTGACTGGTTTAAAGGTTGGATCCACGTTCAGCTCGTGGCCTGTGACGTTGATGCTGATTCCGAGCATGTCTTCTGCTTCCCAAGCGAAGGTGTTTACGTTCTTCTGAAGGAAAGAAATCAGCTCTCCCCTTATTGGATCTTTCAGCTTCGCCCCTATTTCAATGTAACGCTCTGGATGATTGCCATCGATATTCACCGAGACGATGGGGTCGCAAGGTTGTTTTCCCTCTCACGGTCCTCCGTGATCTGTAATTGCTATAAGAGTTTTGCCAACTCCTTTTTGGGCTCTCTGTCAGTCTTCATCTTCTTTCGCTTAGTTGTGGTATCTGTGATGGGGTTCCTGAGTTTGTGCTCGGTTAGGAAACAAATACGAGATTCCTTTTGGTTTCCCCAAATTGTTTTGACTCCACCGGGGGTCGGGAATTTGATGTAGAGATGATAGGTCGATGGTATGACTCGCATAGAGTTTATCCAGGGGGTGCCCATAATAACATTGTAGATCGCAAGGTGATCTGCAACCGAAAATTCCACGATCTTTGTTACTTCTTCAGCTCGGACGGGGAGCTTTATTGTTCCGAGGGTCATGGTTGTTTCTCCAGAGAATCCGGTTAAAGGTTTCGGCGCAGCTGTGATACTGGATAGGTCTATGTTCATCCTTCTGAGAGTTTCCCGGAAGATCACGTTTACAGAGTGTTGGGGTCAATTTTCACCCCATCAAGATTGGCAACCAAAAATGTTAGAGGATCTTGAGACTAACCGACTTCGGAGTGACGAGCCAACTTCTGGCTAGGCGACAGGAAGCAGTGACGAACCACATCCTTGGCTCGGCGACAGGAGGCAATGACGAGCCAACTTTGGCTAGGCATCAAGAAGTAGGAGTGACGAGCCAAACATACGGCTCGGAAACGAGAGAAAGCAATGACGAGCCAACACTTGGCTAGGCAGTGGAAGAAGCGAAAGACGAGCCAACAATTGGCTTGGCAGCAAGGAGAAGCAAGTGACGAGGCAACATACGGCTCGACAGTAGGAAGAAGCAAAAGACGAACTAACACTTAGCTAGGCAGTGGAAGAAGCGATGGACGAGCCAACAATTGGCTCGGCAGCAGGGACAAGCAGTAACGAACCACATCCTTGGCTCGGCGATAGGAGGCAATGACTAGCCAACTTTGGCTAGGCATCAAGAAGTAGGAGTGACGAGCCAAACATACGGCTCGGCAACGTGAGAAAGCAATGACGAGCCAACACTTGGCTAGGTAGTGGAAGAAGCAAAAGACGAGCCAACAATTGGCTCGGTAGCAGGGAGAAGCAAGTGACGAGCCAACATACGGCTCGGCAGTAGGAAGAAGCGAAAGTCGAGCCAACACTTGGCTAGGGAGTGGAAGAAGCGATGGACGAGCCAACAATTGTCTCGGCAGCAGGGAGAAGCAAGTGACGAGCCAACATACGGCTCAGCAGTAGGAAGAATCCAAAGACGAGCCAACACTTGGCTAGGCAGTAGAAGAAGCGAAATACGAGCGAACTTTTGGCTAGGCGACAAGAAGCAGTGACGAACCACATCCTTGGCTCGGTGACAGGAGGCAATGACGAGCCAACGTTTGGCTAGGCGACGAGCCAACGTTTGGCTAGGCGACGAGCCAACGTTTGGTTAGGCGACGAGCCAACGTTTGGCTAGGCATGAAAAGTGAGGGACGAGCCAACGTTTGGATAGGCATGAACAAACAATGAAGAGCCAACATGTTGGCGAACCAACAAACGGTGACATGCCAACATCTTTGGCGGCGTGCCCAAAATGTCATCGACAATCCAAACAGGTGATGGGCTAAACACGGATCCAGACGAGGCAAAGAGATGACGAGCTGGATCCTCAGCGACCCAACAAAGCAGCAAGCCCACTATCTTGTTTTGCCGAGGAGATAAGCCACAAAAGGCTGGTGGGCTGAGTTAGCATGTCCAAGTAAGAAGCCCACACCTAAACAGACTTAGACAAGTCAAGAAAGAATAAGGAAGTTTTCCTTTCTTGTTTAGTAAAAGGGCTAGCCGACTTATTCGTATATAAATAGACAATATACCTCTTCGAAAAGGGGACCCAAAAATTGACCTAGAAACACACTTGTTATTCTTTGCAACAGATTTCAAAACAGCTGAGAGAATAAAAACCATCTTTGGATCTCTGTTCTTGGTTTCTTTTCATAGAAGTTTGTCGAATCCCTAAATTTCCCTTACCAAATTTAGTTGTGCGAGTTTCCACTCACACAATTTGGCGCCGTCTGAGGGGACTAATCAAACTTTTTGACACCTAAGAGCCACCGAATATGAGATCTGAAGAAATGACCACCGACGGAGACCGAAGTGGTGACGATGCAAGCAACACTGGCGTTGATCTTCAAGGGCAGGATCCAATCTGCCTCCGGCGAACATGGAAGGCACCTCAGAAACATTGACAGAGTTGAAAAACATGATG
The DNA here is from genome assembly GCA_900406555.1 of Pseudoturritis turrita. Taxonomy (NCBI): domain Eukaryota; kingdom Viridiplantae; phylum Streptophyta; class Magnoliopsida; order Brassicales; family Brassicaceae; genus Pseudoturritis; species Pseudoturritis turrita. Next base: position 469,062 of record OVBL01000487.1, read on the forward strand.
ACCGCGTTACTGAAGAAGGCCGAAGAGCAAGATAAGCTTAATAGCTCGCTGACGGAGAGAATTGAGACACTAGCAACGGAGAGCCGAGCCAGAAACGCACGACTCGGAGGCATGGGTTCGACACTGAATCCACCCGTCAGTGGAATCACCAGAAGACTCGGTTTAAACCCAACATCCTTGGATTTTTTAACACCACCTGATGCACCAAGGACTTTGGGAGGACTGCCACTGCCACATCCAAATAACGAGCAAACACCCGCGGCGATGAGATCAAATATCACTGAGCCACCTCAACTGATCTGAGGAGCAAGGAGAGCCAGTGGTGGATACGACCTACGCACCGATGCTGGGTCGGCTGTAGCAATCGTTCTCGACGAAGGAGACCACGACGTAGAAAATCTCGTTGACGAAGGATTCTCACCAGCAATGACGGGAACCCGAGCCAGCGAAGGTGATTAGCAATTCCAGGCGTACCAACGTTTGAGCCTGAGAAGTCAGCAACTCCAGCCGCTGCCGCCGCATTTTCCGTTGGCTCGGTCCCAAGGACAGAACCCATAAAATCGGAGGAAACAGGCGAAAGAGTCAGATCTTTCTTCAGTTCAGTTTCGATCTTCTCGAATTCATCATTAGCATCAGCCAGTTCGATTCTCCATCCCGCCAACTTTGTTGCCTCGGAGTCAAGAGCAGGCGCGTCCTCCTTCTGCAGAATCTCGAGTAGCTGCAGGTTACTATCAACTTGGGCTAAATCGAGCTCCTTCTCCTTTGCGGCCTTCAGCTCCTTGATGATCTTCTCAATCTTGGCAAGCCGCACCTGAAACTTTTCTGACGTCTCTCGCCTCGCTGTTTTGCGCGCTTTCTTAACGTTTGCCTCGTGCAAAGCATGGGAAGCAGTGAGCTGCCTCTTCAGGGATTCGACTTCGGCAGCCTTCTTTTGCTTCGAACGATCCAACCTCATTGCTAGGTCGCCGGCCTTGTTCCACTTATCCCTCAGATATGCCTTCTCTTTCTCAAGAGCCTCGATCCGAGCTGAAGCAGTTGCCAGCTCGTCAGTATGTTTACTCTCCAGCTCGGCGACCTTGTCTTTAAAGAAGGATGCATCCTTGCGAGCATCATCGATCCGGCGTCTGTCCTTTCGCACATCTTGCTCGAAACCAGCGACAATCTTGTTGATAGACGAGATCAACTGACCATAAGAAGAAATAAACAGCACATAAGTCTTTTTGTTTAGTAAAACATTCGATCTACGAACATACCTTGGTGCCTCGGAGCGATATGTCAGTGTACAAATCACCATGAGATAGAACATCGAGAGGCGGTAGTCTATCTCCTGAGTAGCGAACCTGCGAGAAGAAAATCGCTGAAGCTTCCCCGTCATTACAGATCGGCTCAGATCCTTCATGTCTAAATGAAGATAGATTTGGCTCGGCAGGAGTTGGATCGGTAGGTTTTTGGCATTTTCTTTTTTTTGTTTTTCCTTGGTTTTTCCCTCGTCTGGCTCGACGGCAGTACGTTTCTTTTGGCCGTCATTGTGTTGGGATATAACCGAGCTAGAAGGCCTAGCAACGGGAACAATAGCAGAAACCACTTCCCTGGCTTCGGCGTCAAGAGTGGAAGGCTCGGAAAAAGTTGTTGCTCCACTTCGGTGACACCCTAGCCAACCACCTCGGCAGCCGGCTCGGCATTTTGGTCCGTGATGGTTACCTCGTCAGCTCGGCCAGCTGCCTCTTTTTCCTTCTTTTCCTTCAAAGCCTGTTTGTCGCGGATGGTCAACCTTTTTCCCATGCTTCTTCTTGGAGGACTTCGCGTTGGAGATTCAGATTCTGAGCTGTCCGATACTTTAACACCGGCAAAGATGGCTCGGGCTCTTCCAACTCTCCTTAGGGAAAAATGATTTTCCCAGTGGCACTTTCTGGCAGCAAGTGTGTTCCGAAGCGTGAGAGTATCTTATGGGTAACGTGGGAAAACCTGCCGAACTGCAAAAACAAAGAAAAAGAAAGCAGTGGTCAGCTCACTACAAAACCAAACCTTAGCAAATCTCCTGAAAAGTCTACGGCTCGCCCACCAATGGTTCCCCACTCCGTATTGACGTAATGAACACTTTCGGCTTCCACTGTAGCGTCGTTGATGGGAACAAAGAAAAAGTAGTTCCCCCAGTCACCGTCCTTGCTTCTGAAACCTTCGATGATCTTTCTCTGCTTCTTATTGGAAATATAGTAAGTTTTGGAGTTTTTGATCTTTCGAAACTCAAGGAACTGCCGAAGGTGGGAAATGCGGACAGTCACATCGCACTCATAGCTCCGAACCAGAATCCTAACTAAATGACGCATCCCACGAGGCGTAATTTGGCTCGACGCTAACCCATGTTTGGATAGAAAGCGGATGATCAAGCCAGGAACTGGAAACCAGAGCAGACATTGGTAGAAGAAACACTCATAGAGAGTGAAATGCCCAGGCGGCGGAGATTCAGCTCGGTCTGTTGAGACAGGGACAACCAGATCTACGTCTTCTGAGATATTAAACCGATGCCTCAATGCCTCCAAAGACTCAGCAGTACACAAAGACGAACCAGGTGGGTCAGGTCATCTTTTAGGAACCTTCCTCTTAGGCTTTCGCCTCGTCGAGGTACTAGCTTGGTGGCTCGCAAATAGTCTCTCCAACCGCATCTTTTCTGCCTCGTCGAGAATGTATGCTTCTGGTTCGGCTTTAAATTCTTCTACCAAAGATGGGACAACAATCTGCAACTGACTTAGGCGAGTACTAGATTCAAATAGCTCGGTAACCTGCGGAGATAATACCATCTTACGTCCAAGCAATGAAGCAGAGTTGGCCGAACCCACATAATTTTCCAGCTCGGCGGTATGAGACATCGGAGATTTCGGTGAATACGCTAAAACTTGTAGGAATTGGAGATTTTGGCTCGGAAGCACGCTGACACTTAGCGAAAATGGGAGGAATTTCGGCTCGGAGATACGAAAAACCACGCTTGCCGGATGAGTTTGAAGGTGGATCGGAAAATGCAAGGGCTTGCCGGATGAGTTTGAAGATGGATCGGAAAATATATAGCACCACCGAGGCACGTTTGAAGATGGGTCGGAAAACTCAAAGAGTTGGCGGCGGAAGAAAAGAAACCAATCGAAACCTAGCCAAAACTTGAAAATAAAAAGAGAGAAGAGAGCTACCTGATTTTTCGGAAATATGGAGAAGTGAATTATGAGGAGTGAGACAAGAATCTAAATTTATAAACGCATAAAGGCACAACGCGTGATGACACGCGACCTCGGAAACATGGGAAAACGTTTGCAGTTCCCAATAAATTTGTGGTCATGATAAGAGAAACTCCAAACCGGCATTACTGCCGAGCAAAGACAAACCAAACTCAGCATGATGGTTCGGCAGCTTGTCACAATGGCTCGGCAAGTAAAGGAGCAAGCATCTCGACAAGAATCCGAGCCAAAATAGATTGACAGTACAGATAAAGGAGTAGCTTGGCTCGGCATCGTGTCAAAGAAAAGATGGTTCGGCAATATGACCAATTAAAGTAACATCACGAGCCAAACAGCTCGGTGACATGTTGCGCTAGCATAGCTCGGCAACAAAAATAATCGAGCAAAATGCTGAGCCAAGAAAGCATGCCTCGGCAACATGATCCCCGAGGATGGTTCGGAGAAACGACATCCAGTTTGAAGATACGGCTTCGGTAACACTATCAGTCCGGCTTGGCATATATCAATGCCCAAATGACAGCTTCACCGAAAACTTGGCTCGGTAGCCCAAAGATAGTTGATCTCGATCTCGACTTTTCACCTCATCACTATTATTAATAATACTACCGAGCTGGAGGGCTAACTGTTGGGGTCGGTTTTCACCTCAACGAGATCAACTACTGAAAATACTAAGTATGGAGAAAAAGCCTAGCCAAGCAAGCACAAACACTTGGCTTGGCAACAGAGGCATAAAGAAGTAAGCGACGAGCCAACATTTGGCTAGGTATGAAAAAGTAGTGACGAGCCAATGTTTGGCTAGGCATAAAGAAGTAGTGACGAGCTAACATTTGGCTAGACATCAGGAAGGAAAATGAGCAAACACTCTGGCTCGGTGACAAGGAGACGAGACAAACTTGGCTCGGCGACAAAGGAAAGGAGGAGACGAGACAAACTTTGCTCGGCGACGAGCCAAACTTTGCTCGGCGACAAAGGAAAGGAGGAGACGAGCCAAACTTGGCTTGGCGACAAAGGAAAAGACGAGACGAGCCAAACACTTGGTGACGAGCCAAACACTTGGTGACGAGCCAAACACTTGGTGACGAGCCAAACACTTGGCTCGGCAACGGAGGCATGATGGAGATGAGCCAAACACTTGGCTCGGCGACAGAAGCAAGGAGAAGACGAGCCAAACTTGGCTCGGCAACATGAAGAAGTGACGAGCCAACGTTTGGCTAGGCACGAAAAAGTAAGCAAAGAGACAACGTTTGACTAGACATCAAGAAGGAGAAGCGACAAGCCAAACTCTCTGACTCGGCATCAACCAACGATCCAACATGTTGGTAAACCAACAAACGGTGACGAGCTAACATGTTGGCAAACCAACAAACGGTGACAAGCCAACATGTTAGCGAACCAAGAAACGGTGACGAGCCAACATGTTGGCGAACCAAGAAACGGTGACATACAAACGTGTTTGGTGGCGCGCCAAAATGTCATTGAAAATCCAAACAGGTGTGGGCTAAACACGGATCCAGACGAGGCAAAGAGATGACGAGCTGGATCTTCAGCGACCCAGAAAAGCCGGAAGCCCAATATCTTGTTTTGCCGAGGAGACAAGCCACAAAAGGCTGGTGGGCTGAGTTAGCAAGACAAAGTAAGAAGCCCACACCTAAACAGACTTAGACAAGCCAGAGAGGAAAAGAAAATCCCGAAGAATAAGGAAGTTTTCCTTATTCATTTAGTAAAAGGCTTAGCCGACTTATTAGTATATAAATACACAATGTACCTCTTTGCAAAGGAGATCCAAAAATTGACCTAACAAAACACTTATTATTCTTTGCAACAGCTTTCAAAATAGTGGAGATAATAAAATCCATCTTTGTTCTTGGTTTCTTTTCATAGAAGTTTGTTGAATCCCTAAAATTCCTTACAAAATTCAGTTGTGCGAGTTTCGACTCCCACAGTCACCTTCGGCGAAAGACGAGACAATCGAGATAGAGGAAGAGCCCAAAGCAGATCCTCCGTCCGAAGGAGAAGCAGTCGAGATGGAGGAAGATCCACGACCGACGGATACAGACTATGGATGTGACAAAGAATGGATGGGAGCAATTTGTGTTTACATCATGGACGGCGAAGTACCATCAGATAAGTGGGCCGCTCGAAAACTCAGAGCTCAAGCCGCTCGATATGTTCTATTAGACGGAAACATCTTCAAGTGGAGATTCTCAGGACCACTGATGGCCTGTGTCAAAGGCGCCGAAGCTAAAAAAATCATGACAAGAGGTCCACAGCGGCTCGTGTGGCAACCACTCCGGCGGAAGAGCTTTGGCAATCAAGATCAAGCGTTATGATTACTATTTGCCGACAATGGTGAAGGACTGCGAGAAGTTCTCCGCCAGGTGCCAAAAATGCCAACGACATGCCCCAATGATTCACCAACCCACGGAGTTGCTGTCGTCAATCTCAGCGCCCTACCCTTTCATGCGCTGGTCAATGGATATTGTCGGACCTCTACATAGGTCCAAGCAGAAAAGGTTTCTGCTAGTTTTAACATATTACTTCTCCAAATGGGTCGAGGCAGATTCTTACGCCAACATAAAGGACGCCCAAGTCGAAAACTTCATCTGGAAAAATATCTTATGCCGCCATGGAGTTCCATACGAAATTGTCACCGACAACGGTTCTCAGTTTATCTCCACAAGATTTGAAGCTTTATGTGAAAATGGAAGATACGACTCAGCAAGTCTACGCTACGCTATCCACAAGGGAATGGACAAGCAGAAGCAGTGAACAAGACTATCCTAGGCGGCCTGAAAAAGCGCCTTGATGCAAAGAAGGGACGCTGGGCAGATGAACTTGAAGGGGTGCTATGGTCATACAGGACAACTCCGCGGTGAGCAACCAGTCAAACATCTTTCGCCCTCGTCTATGGTGCAGAATGTGTCATCCCAGCTGAAGTCCAATTTCCCAGAGTCCGCCGCAGACTTCTTTCAGGGCAGGAGGGACTGAATCACCTCATGTTACTCGATGAGTTTGACTTGATCAACGAACGACGAGACCAAGCGTTGGTTCGGATTCAAAATTACCAGCAGTCGATGGCTAAGTATTACAACAGTAACGTCAGAAGTCGCAAGTTCAAAGAAGGTGCGCTGGTCCTCCGCAAAGTCTTTCAGAATATGGCCGAAACAAACGCTGGCAAACTAGGAGCAAATTGGGAAGGACCCTACAAAATCACCAAAACAGTCCGACCAGGAGTGTACGAGCTCGCCAACATGTCTGACATTCCGATAACAAGGTCTTGGAACGCAATGCACCTAAAGAGGTATTACCACTAAGTCACTTTGCATGAACTACAGGATGACTTGACCCTGAAAAGGGTACGTAGGCAGCTCGTCTTCAGATGGGTTCAGTTGTCCCCCTCCTTAAAAAAGGGAGAGGGGGTGGGTACGTATACATGTATACTCCCATATCTCGCATTACACTTCTCAAAGAGAATAACTTCAAATATTTCAAACAATAACCTGTGTCACTCGACCTACGCAAGTCACAAGCTATACATTCATTCAGGGATATCCTATCACCTCGTCTGTTGCTGCCCACAACAGATGAACTACCACATCCTTTACGGATTTTTAACCACTATCTCTATACGGGATAGGGTTCTCAACACCCTCTTACGGGTATAAAAGCGCGCTATACAAATTTTGATTAGGTATATCCTGGTCTAATATCCGAAAGGTATATCCAGAACGATATTCTTACAAGTTTATCTTCGAGAGGGACCCGTAAGTCGAAAGCTCGCAAGTCTTATAACTCGAAATGAACTCTTAAACCCAGTAAACACCTCTCGGTACACTGGTCGTAAACATCTCCGAAACATGATACTAAACCTACCAGTTAGTATGAGATTCGAAACATGTTTCATCATCAAAAGAATGGGAGCGTAAGTCGAAACACCGCAAACCTCAAACTGACAACAAATCAATCAATAATAAGATAGCCATGCTTTTTCAAAACAAAGATGGCTCGCGATATTAACACATCAAAAATGCAGCAAAACAAATACGCAAACATAAGCAAATGAATCCAACAAAGATAAGTATCATGCCAATAGACGGCAACTGTTACACAAAAGTAAGCGTACAAGAACCGAGTGGATAAAGCCATCCAGGCATTTGTTTTCAAAACATATCGAACAAAAGAAAAGAGTTTGCAAGATAAAGAAACATAGACAAAAGAGATCATTCGAGAGGATGCGGCTCAGAAGGCTTCTTAGCGGCAAGATCAGCAACCCCTGGTGTGCCAACATTCGAGCCTGCAAAGTCTGCAACCCCAGCAGCCGCAGCTGCACTCTCTGTCGGTTCAATCCCAAGGAGAGTGTCTACAGAGTCATAGAAAACCGGCAAAAGCATCAGATCTTTCTTCAGCTCGGCCTCAATCATCTCGAACTCATTAGCCGCGTCTGCCAAATCAGCTCTCCACCCTGTCATCTTCATCACCTCGGAGTCAAGAGCAGGCGCGTCCTCTGTCTGTAGAATCTCAAGCAACTAAAGGTTGTTGTTGACTTCGGCTCGATCAAGCTCCTTCTCCTTCGCCGCCTTTAGCTCGTCAATGCTGTTCTCGATCTTGGCAAGTCGTTCCTTAAACATCCATGACATCTCTCTCCTCACTGCCTTCTGGGCCTTTTTAACATTTGCCTCGTGCAAAGCATTGGCAACGTTGAGCTGTCTTTTCAGGGACTCAATTTCGGTGGTTTTCTGCTGCTTAGAACGGTCCAGCCTCATAGCCAAATCACTGGCTTTGTTCCATTCAATCTTGAGAAATGCCTTCTCCTTCTCAAGAGCCTCAATCCGAGCTGAAGCAGTTGCTAGCTCGGCAGTGTGCCTGATCTCCAGCTCGGCGAGTTTGTCCTTGAAGAAGGATGCGTCCTTGCGAGCATCTTCAATCCAGCGTCTGTCCTTTTGCACATCTTGCTCGAAAGCAGCAACAAGTTTATTGATGGACGCGATGAACTGGTCATAGGAAGAAATAGTTAGAACCAAATCTTTTTACTTAGTGAAACATGCAATCTCCAAACGTACCTTGGTGCCTCGGAGCGACATATCAGTATACAGGTCGCCATGAGATAGCACATCAAGAGGCGGCACTCTATCTCCTGAGAAGCAAACCTGCGAGAAGAGAGTCGCTGAGTCATCCCCATCATTACAGATCGGCTCGGACCCTTCGTGTCTAAATGACGCTGGTATTGGCTCGGCAGAAGTTGGGTGGGTAGGCTTTTGGCATTTCCATCTTTCTTGTTTTTTTTTGGCCTTTCCCTTGTCAGGCTCGGCGGCAGCACGTTTCTTACTCCCTTTGTGTTGAGATATTGCCGAGCTAGAAGGCCTGGCAACTGGAACAAGCGCTAAAACCACTTCCTTGGCCTCGGCATCAAGAGTTGGAGGCTCGAGTAGAGTTTGAGGCACTATCCTAGCGTCGATCTCACCAGGCATCTCAGGATCTGCATCGGCAACTGGTTCAGCCCCATCTACGGCTCGGCTGGCAGTTTCCTTCTCTTTCTTCTCCTTTAAAGATTGCTTATCACGGATCGTCATCCTCTTTCCCATAGCCTTTTCTTGGAAGTTTTGAGATGAGGATTCGGACTCCGAAGCGTTGGTGGGTCGGAAGTGCCTTCAATTTGTCAAGTATGGCTGGGGAGAAATTGGTAGCCGATCCGTTGTTCGACTTGGGCCACAGCTCGGGTTTCTATTTTTTAGCAATTTTCCTTTTTAGGTTTTCCTGACCTTGCATAAATATTTTTGTTTTGCAGTACGTCATCTCCACCTTTCATTGCCTCCGAATCTATCTGAGGTTCACGAAGCTCTTTCAGCTCGCAAGTGTAATTGGTCCAGAGATTTCAATCTTCGACGAGTGGAGAGAGCCCGAGCCCTTTCCAAAAGATAGTCAGTTGAGCAATCATCTCCTTCTTACTCTTCAAGGAATACCATGGTAAGACCTACTTTCAGGGATCAGGCTGCTGCGAAAGCCAAAGCCAAGGCAGAGGCTAAGGAGAGAGCAAAACAGGCAAAGGCGTTGAGCCAGTCTCGTCCCCTGATCCCCCAGCTTGCCTCTGCTCTCATCCCCGAACCAAACTCCGCTGGCAATCCTACCGAAACGACTCTTTCCTCCTTGGCTCCTCAAGGGGTTATCCTAGGGCTTCGTCCGGCTGATTCTCAGATTTTGCCGCACAAGGACAAAGGCAAAGGAAAGGCCAAGGAGAAGAAAGCCCCGAGCAGAAAATGGCAGTCGTTGGTAGATGACAAAAATAAAGAAGTGTCAAAGCGACTACGACGCACCGAAGCAACTCGAGCTATTCCCGATGCAATTCCTATCTCCAACGTTCCCATAAACCCTGAAGGGGCTTACAATGATGCCTCAGCGTCTGCGACTATCTTCTCAAAGATCACCTGTCCAGGTGATCGTTTTCCGCCATCCGACACCCTACTTAGGGACAAGGCCTACATCAAGATGTCTCTTCAGGACATCAAGGTATATGTGATGTCGTTTGTTTTGTTTTCGTTACCCGAACCATTTAAGCTCAATTAACAGCATTCTTGTTGTCGTGCAGTTCATATCCCATCTTAACAGGATGGTTATGGGGTACGAATCTGATGCCCGTAAAGACCGTGAGAGGGTCGAAGATGCTAGGCGGAGAACCATTGAGCTGGATGGGAAGCTCAAAGATGCCGACGCGAACCACGCTACTGAACACGAAAAAGCTGTCAAGAGGATCAAAGATCTTGAAGCTGATGCAGAAGGGTGTAGGAAGCACATCAAGGAAGCCGACGAGCGGATCATGCGGCTGGAATCTGGCAAAGTGAGACGGGATGCTCACATAGCTAGCTTGACAATACAACTAGAAGCAGCGAATGAGCTTCATGAGAGTAAGGTCGAGCATACCGTTCTAGAGGCCAAGCGTGAGACTATGATAATGCTTAAAGGCAAAGTTTCCCGAGCCGAAAAGCTTCTTGGTCAGATTGACGGTGAGTCAAAGGAAAACATGCTTGACCTTGCTCAGATTGAAGGCAATCTTCAATTCACTGGGTTGCTTCAAGGTGACGAGCCGCCATCTCTCGATGCCTAGGCGAAGAGTCTAGCTGAGCAGAAGGAGGATTTGAGGGGAGCTCACGAGGTGTTTGCTCAGCTTGTGGTATAAATAAGGGGAACCCTGAGGTTGTCTCCTGTTCGTTCTGATATACTGAAGGAGCTCAACGACGGTGAGCCCATGGAGATGGCTGCTGCAAGCGTTGGCATCCAGGATTTTTCTGGCTCTAACAAGGGAACGCCAGGTTTAGCTGAGCTTAGTTCAAAGGAGATTGCCGAGGAAATAGTCCCCCAACAAACTTCTAAGAAAGCCAGCAAGGTTGCTCTAGAGGAAATGGTCATAGAGTTTGCTGAGATGGTACTCGAGGAAGACAAATCGCCGGGAGGTGACGTAGCTGAGCAACTGGTGGAGCCAGAGCAGAGGGTGGTCACGACCCTTGAGATAACAGAGGACTATGATCCTCTTTTCTTTGTTTAGTTTAAAACTCATTTCTTTTTCTGTTTAACGCCTGGACGGCTTTATCCAAGTTATAGTCTTTATAAGAACTATTGTTATGGCTTGGTTGTTGATTTTGGTTAACCCTTCCGGTCGATGAATATATATGTATTTTGTTCGACAAACTTCTAAGTTTCATGCAATAAGTTTGTAAATACTTTGCTTGCGTAGTCTTAGTTGAGATGCAGTTGTTCCGATGAACGGATACAAGCTCATGTTTGCATAGTTATGAGATGATCAGTCTCGAGATGATCATTTCGGTTCACAGATTTGTTACCATAAACTTATCTGCTCCGATAATGAACATTTGTTTGCATAGTTTAGTTTGAACATTTCGATTTATGGATGTGTTACCACGAATGCTTCCGCTCCGATAATGGACATATGCTTTGTATAGTTTAGGATGAACATTTTGGTTTACGGATATGTTACCATAAACGTATCCGCTATGACAATGAATGAATATTTGTATAGCGCGCTTTTAATCCTGAGACGGATGTGAGAGTTTAGATTCGAGATGGATGTGAGAGTTCACTATTGTGGCCAGCAATAATGAAGATGTTGCGAGATGCCCGTTGTAGTCTGATTTGTTCAAATATGTCTGTTTTGTTAATACTTAGTGATCTTTGAAGGATGTTTATCTTTGAAAACTTTGCTTTGATAGATCGTAGAGTCGATTACAAAGATGGGAGCATACGAGTATACGTATACGTACCCACTTCCCCCCCCCCTTTTGAAAGGAGGGGGCAACTAAACCCGTCCCAAGACGAGCTGCCTACGTACCCTTTGTAGGGATCAAGTCGCCCCGTAGTTCATGTAAAGTAACTTAGTGATAATACTTTTTGAGATGCATTGTGTTCCATGATCTCGGTACTGGAACATCTGTCATGCTGACAAGTTTGTAAACGCTGGGTTTGACTACCTCTGTGATCTTGTAAGGTCCTTCCCAGTTTGCTCCCAGTTTGCCGGCATTTGTTTCCGCGGTGTTTTGAAAAACCTTTCGCAAAACCAAATCCCCTTTGTAGAATCTTTGTTCTCGAACATTGGAATTGTAGTATTTTGCTGCTACGTTCTGATCATTCTGGATCCGGATCAAGACTTGATCCCGTCTTTCGTTCACTAAGTCCAACTCGTCGAGTATTAATAGGTGGTTGAGCCCTTCTTGCTCTGGTAGTAGTTTGCGGCGAATTCCTGGGAAATGTATCTCCGCTGGGATGACGCACTCCATTCCATATACGAGGGCGAATGGTGTTTCTCCCGTTGCTTGTCTTTGGGTAGTGCGGTGAGACCAGAGTACTCCTTCAAGTTCTTCAGCCCAATGTCCCTATTTCTCATCAAGACGCTTCTTCAGGCCGTTGATTGCTTTGGCCTGTCCGTTTCCTTGTGGATATCTTGGAGTAGACTTGCTGAGTCTGATTTTCCATTTCTTGCAAAAAGCTTCGAAACGATTTGAGATGAACTGCGAGCCATTATCCGTCACGATCTCGTATGGCACTCCATGTCGATATATGATGTTCTTCCAGACAAAGGCTTCCACTTGTGCATCTTTAATGTTGGCATATGAGTCGGCTTCGACCCATTTCGAGAAATAGTCTGTCAAAACCAAAAGGAATCGCTTTTATTTTGAGGGATGCAGCGGACCAACAATGTCCATGGACCATCGCACGAACGAATATGGTGATGAGATTGATGAGAGCACTTCCGTTGGTTGGTGAATTATTAGCGCATGGCATTGACATTTCTCACATTTGGCTGAAAACACCTTGCAATCTTTGATCATCATTGGCCAATAATAACCATGACATTTGACTTTTATTACTAGTGCCCTTCCTCCAGAGTTAATGCCACACAAACCGTTGTAAACTTCGTCCATGATTTTCCTTGCGTCCTTTCCTTCCACGCAGTTCAGCAATGGTCCAGAGAATCTCCACTTAAAAACATTTCCATCGAGTAAAACATAACGAGCCACCTGGGGTCGAAGCTTACGAGCTGCCCACTTTTCAGATGGTAGGACGCCGTCGTATATGTATTCTCTGATCGCGCCGATCCATTCCTTGTCGCATCCATATTTTGCTTCCTCGTTAATCTCGTTTGCTTCTACGTTGGGTTGTGGGTTGATGATAGGGTCGTCGTTGCTTCCGATGTTCGGTGATTTTTCGAGAATGTCTTCTTCCATTAGGGCTGTATCCAGCTCAGCGGATGGTTGGTTTGCCAATTCCTCTTGCATTTCATCTGTCTCCTCTTGCCCAATTGTGACTTCTGTTGTTTGTTTAACTGCTTGGGAATGGGTTACGGCATACACTACGCCGGTCAGATTGATGCTTGGGTGCTGGATGAATTCTACCGGGATGATGGACATGTAGTACTGTTGCGACCAACGATTCATTTGTTGGGTTTTTAATGAGCATTTCGGTTTACGGATACGTTACCATAAACGTGTCCGCTCCGACAATGGACATCTAGTACTGTTGCGACCAACGATTCGTTTGTTGGATTTAAGATGAACATTTCGGTTTACGGATACGCTACCATAAGCATATCCGCTCCGACAATAGACATAGATATTTATATAGCGCGCGCTTTTAATCCGCTAGGATGTAATAGTTAGATTCATAAAGGATGCAGTAGTTTGTTGCTGTGGCCAGCAGCAACGAGAGTGAGATGAGGTGCCTATTTAGTTAGGACTTTGAGTAATCCGTGAAGGATGCGAATGGGATGCTTGTTTTTGTTAAAGCTTTAGTAACCCGTGAAGGATGTGGTATGATGATCTTGCCTTCGAAAAGCTTGTATTAAGTAGACGTAATGCCTACTATGAAGGTGGGAGTATACAAGTATACGTACCCACTCCCCTTTTTTTTTAAAGAAGGGGTCAGCAGAACCCATCCGAAGATGAGCTGTCTACGTATCCTTTGTAGGGATCAAGCCACCCCGTAGTTCGTGTGAAGTGACTCAGTGATTCGTAAAATTGTGCTTTGATAGCTCGTTCTTAGGTTGCTGATCCAGCTTGGCTATTTTTTCCTTCGTCTTTGTTTTAAGCTCTGTACGGGATTCCTGAGCTTATGCTCGACCATAACACAAATTCAGGACTCCTTCTAATTTCCACGAATGGTTTGGATTCCATTAGGCGTTGAGAACTTTATGCACATATGGTATGTTGAGGCCACGGCGCGCATCGTATTTAACCAAGGGGTTCCCAAAATAACGTTGTAGATTGCTGGGTGATCGGCCACCGAAAACTCCACAATTTTGGTTATCTCTCCAGCTTGAACAGGTAGCTTGATTGTTTCGATTGTCATTGTCGTTTCTCCGGAGAATCCAGTCAATGGTTTTGGAGTTTTCGTCACTTCGGATAGGTCGACGTTCATTCTTCTGAGAGTCTCTTTGAAGATTACGTCCACCGTGCTTCCGGTGTCTACCACCACTCTGGCCACATCGCAATCATCGATGATTAGCTCGATTACGAGAGGGTCATCGTGAGGTTTGTCGATTCCGGTAGTCTCCCTTTCTTCAAATGTGATTACGTCATTTGGGAACTTAGAAGGCTCGGAACAATTGACGCTGACGTCGGCTCGTCGTTGAAAAGCTTTAATCGACGAGATGGTGTCTGAGCAATAGTGAGATCCACCCATTATCATATTTATTTTTCTTCTTGTCCCAGCTTGCGGGGCATCGTCATCTTGCCTCCCTCGCTTAGGAAGGTCTTCATTCACCTGCTCGGAGAGGTTCGCGTTGGTATCCATGTCAAAATCCTTGAGGCTAATATCACCTTTGAGATTGCCAGCCGCCAGTCTTGCAGCGAGTTTCAAATCTAGGATGCGGCAATTTGCAGTCGAGTGTCCGAAGATATGGTGATGTTCGCAATAAGCAGTTTCGTCGTAAGTTTCTTGGCCCCTCGTCCACGTGCTACTCCATGTACCTCTTCCTCGGCCTTGACCTCGTCCTTGCCCATGGCCTGACGAGTCCAATTGGTAGTTATGGGCTCCCTTGAATCCTCCTTCGTGTTGGATGTATCCAGAGCCCTGGTTGCCCTTTCTGTTGTTTGGTGGGTTCGGAGCAGGGGGTGGATAGTTCGCGGACTTCGCCTTTCCGTGCTTATGGGCTAGGATCTTCACTTCTTCTTCGTTGAAGGCAAAGTCTGTTGCTCGATGCAATGCATCCTAGATCATGGTTGGTGCGTTCAGCGCAATCTCCTTCCGAAAATCTGAGTTGAACCACAGGGCTTTCTTCAATGCTTGCAGCGCAGTTTCGTCACTTATCCCTTCTACCTTCGACAGTACCGACTTGAACCGCTCGATGAAGGTACGCAATGTTTCGTTATGTCCTTGCCCCATGGTCCACAGATCTGCGTCGGACGTTCGGCGTTCCATAAATATAGCATAATGTCTGAGGAATGCTGACGACAGCTGGTTGAAATTGTCGACCGAATTTCTTCCCAGTCTGGAGAACCATTGGAGAACTGAGCCTTTAAGGTGCTCAACGAACAAGAGACATTGACCAGCGTCTTCTTCACCCTCTCTGAAGTTTGCACGTCCCATTGCTATTGCGAAGGCGGTCAAGTGCTCCTTTGGATCAGTTTTGCCTTTGTAAACTGGTATCTTCATCTTTCCTGGATCAGAAACTCTTGCCTTAGTGATTCGAGTCATCAATGGGGTGTTCTGTGCTTCTTCAAGCACTCGGTCGAGTTCAGAGGCCTTTCTAGTAGCCCTATGCATCTGAGATCGAACAAATTTCATCTCAGCGGCAGCGCACTCCATGCCTGCCCTAATTTCAGCCATCTCCTCCTTCTGGGCTCGGATTATCGCTTTGCCTTCTCCTTCTGGCAAACACTTATCGGTTGACCGAGAGATGAACCGATTTAGTGCGGTGACCCGTCCTGTCAACCTCTGGACTTCGCGCTTCATTTTTGGTGACGCCATTTGTATAAGCACATCAATTTTCTTCGGGTTGGCTTCAATTCCACGATGAGTGACCAGATATCCAAGGAACTCTCTAGATGTCACCGCAAATCTGCACTTTGTCGGGTTGAGGTTCATGTTATGCAGATTCAGTTGCTCGAAACACTCTTCCAAATGAGCTACGTGATCTTTTTCTTCCAAAGACTGCACTAGCATGTCGTCTGTTCACCAATTGCTGGTAAGTTGCTCCGGCATTTTTGAGGCCGAATGGCATCACTTTGTAGCAGTATATCCTGCGGTCTGTGATGAATGATGTCTTCTTTTGATCGTCTGGGTTCATTAGGATCTGGTTGTATCCATAAAAAGCATCCATAAATGAAAGGAGTTTGTTGCCCGTTGTTGCTTCTACCAATCGATCGATATGCGAAAGCGGGAAGCTGTCCTTTGGATAGGCTTTGTTTAAGTCGGTGAAATCCACACACACATGCCACTTTCCGTTCTTCTTCTTTACCACTATAGGATTAGCAAGCCAGTTTGGGTATTTCGCTTCGACTATTGAGCCGACGCGTAGTAACCTTTCCACCTCGTCATTCACCGCTGGTGCTCTTTATGGCCAAAGTTTTCTTCTTTTCTGTTTCACCGGTTTAAAGGTCGGGTCCACGTTTAGCTCGTGGCACGTCATGTCGATGCTGATGCCAGGCAATTATTCTGCCGCCCATGCAAAAGTGCTTACGTTTTTCTTGAGGAAAGAAATCAGCTCTCCCATGCAAAAGTGCTTACGTTCTGGGTGATTGCCATCAATGTTCACTGAAATAATGGGGTCGCAAGTGGGTTTGCCCTTTCTCTCACGATCCTCCGTGATCTGTAATTGCTATAAGAGTTTTGCCAAGTCCTTCACAGGTTCCCTGTCAATCTTCATCTTTTTTCACTTGGTTGTGGCGTTTGGCTCCGTGACGGGGTTCCTGAGTTTGTGCTCGGTTAGAAAACAAATGCCGGACTCTTTTTGGTTCCCCAAATTGTTTTGACTCCTCCAAGGGTCAGAAATTTGATGCAGAAGTGATATGTCGACAGTACGGCTCGTATGGAGTTTATCCAGGGGGTGCCCATAATCACATTGTAGATCGCATGATGATCTGCAACTGAAAACTCCACTATCTTGGTTACTTCTTCAGCTCGGATGGGAAGCTTTATTGTTCCAAGGGTCATGGTTGTTTCTCCTGAGAATCCGGTCAAAGGTTTCGACGCGGCGTGATTTTGGATAGGTCAATGTTCATCCTTCTGAGAGTTTTCCGGAAGATCACATCTACGGAGCTCCCAATGTCTATCAGAATTCGGGTGACGTCGCAATCGTCCACGATCAATTCAATCACAAGGGGGTCGTTATGTGGTCGATCAATACATGTGGTTTCCCTTTCTTCGAACAAGATTACGTCATTGAGAAGTTTGGATGGTGCTGACCAGTTTACACTAGCATCGGCTCGCCGCTGGAATGCTTTGATCGAAGATACCGTGTCCGACGAGTAATGTCATCTCGCCTTCCTCACTTGGGAGGATCACCGTTTTGATTCGCCTGGTTCGGCTGTTCTTTCTCATCTTCTCGCTCGAAATCTTTCAGGCTGACAGCGTTGCCGAGCTCTCTGGCTACTAGTTTCACCGCAAGCTTTATTCCCAGGGTTCGGCAGTTTGCAGTTGAGTGCCCGTGCATGTGATGATACTCGCAGTAGGATTTTCCGTCGTACGAACTCGGATTTCGTGTCCACGTATTCCATGGTGTTTTACCTCGGCCTGTTCCCACCTAGCAGTTGTGGGCTCCTCCGAAATTGGGTTTCTCGTCGTGTACATATTCGTTTCATATTCTTCTTATGAGGCGGTGGATTAGGAGTTTGGAAGGAACGATTCATCATTTTGGCCACTCCATACTTCTGAGACAACACATTCATCTCTTCTTTGTTGACTATGAAATTTGAGGCTCTGTGCAGCGCGTCTTGGATTGATAGTGGCGCGTTCAAAGTGATTTCTTTTCGGAGCTCCGATTCTTACCACAAAGACCTTTTTAATGCGAGCACGGCGACCTTGTCGCTTACGTCCTCGACTTTTGACATCACTGCTTTGAATCTCCCCATGAAACTACAGAGTGTCTCCATAGGCCCTTGACTTAGTGTCCAGAGATCGGGATCAGAGGCTCCTCGATCCATAAACATAGAGTAATGCTTCAGAAAGGCGGCAGATAGCTGCTGGAAATCGTCGATGGAGTTCCGCTCAAGTCTGGAAAACCATTGGAGGGCTGCACCTTTTAGATGCTCCACAAACAGAAGGCAGAAACCATCATCTCTCTCCTTTTCCCCAAAGTTGGCTCAGCCCATTGCTATGATGAACGCTGTTATGTGCTCCTTTGGGTCGGTGGTCCATTCGTAAACTGGAACTTTGATCTTTCCTGGGTCTAAAATCCTTGCTTTGGTAATTCGAGCTGTAAACGGCGTGTTGTGTGCTTCTTCTAATACGCGATCAATATCCGGGACTTTACTGGTTGTCTTGTGAACTTGGGATCGGACAGCTTTCATCTCAACAGCAGCACGATCTAAAGAGGCTTGGATTTCGTCCAGCCCTTCTCTCTAGGCTCGGTTCTTCTTTCTCGGTGGCTTGTCAGTGTATTGCACCCATTGGACCCATAGGATATTTTCTCCTTCTTCTGCTAAGTTTCTGGCTCGGTTCAGGTTGATGTCACCTTCGCTGGTTTGGGCTCCCGTCATTGTTGGTGTGAATCCCTCGTCAGCGAGATTCTCCGTGTTGTGGTCTCCTTCTTAGTCGAGAACGATTGCTGCAGCTGACCCACCGTCGGTGCGTAGGTCATGTCCACCGCTAGCTTCGCTTGCACCTCAGATCAGTCGAGGTGGCTCGGTGATATTTGATTGGTCGCTGCGGGTGTTTGTTCGTTGATTGAATGTGGCGGTGCCAGTCCTCCCAAAGTCCTTGGTACGTCGCGTGGTGTTAAAAAATCCAGCGACGTTGGGTTTAAACCAAGTCGTCTAGTGATTCCGCTTACCGGTGGATTCATCGTCGAACCCATGCCTCCGAGTCGTGTATTTTAGGCTCGTCTCTCTGTCGCCAGCGTCTCGATTCTCTCCGTCAGCGAGCTATTCGGCTTGTCTTGCTCCTCTGCCCTCTTCAGCAACGTGGTCATCATGTTCTTCAACTCTGTCAGAGTTTCTGAAGCACCTTCCGTGTTCGCTGCCGGCGGATTGGTTCTTTCTCCAGGTCTCGTTTCAGATCTCGTATTCGGTGGTCATCGTTTCAGATCTCGTATTCGGTGGTTCTTAGGTGTCAGAAAGTTTTGAGACTCACCACAGACGGCGCCAAATTGTGGGAGTCGAAACTCGCAGAACTAAATTTTGTGAGGAATTTAGGAATTTGAAAAACTTCTATGTAAAGAAACCAAGAACAGAGATCAAAAGATAATGATTTTATTCAAACTGTTTAGAAAGCTGTTCTAGAGAAAATAACAAGTGTTTTCGTAGATAAAGTTGTGGATCCCCTTTTTAAAGGGGTACCTGTCTATTTATACAAGAATAAATCAGTTCGGCCATTTCCTAAACGATAAAGGAAAACTTCCTTATTCTTCGAGATTTCCTTTCTTCTCTGGTTGGCTACGACATCTTGGGTTTTACAGCTGGGCTCGGCCTCCAAACTCTGGTGCCTCGTTTCCTCGTCTTCAGCTAGGGCTTTGACATCATTATAGGCTTAAATTCATGGGCTCGTCGTCTCGGCCCATACATTCATTTGCTCAGCTCGGCCCAACTTTCTGTCCGAGCTTAGCTTTATCTTCGATGATGAGCTTCGGCTCGGTTACGACGACCCGAGCTTCATGGCTAGGTACGTTGCCGACCCGAGCTTCATGGCTAGGTACATTGCCGACCCAAGCTCCATGGCTCGGTGTGTTGTTAGCAGTTTGGCTTGTCACCAAAATGTTGGTTCGCAGCCAAAATGTTAGGCTCGTCACCGTTATCTTGGCGCGCCACCAAGTATTTGGCTCGTCATCATTATCTTGGCGCGCCACCAAGTGTTTTGGCTCGTCACCGTTATCTTGGCGCGCTACCAAGTGTTTTGGCTCGTCGTCGAAGTGTTTTGGCTCGTCGTCGAAGTGTTTGGCTCGTCGTCGAAGTGTATGGAAAATTATTTAGTTAAAAAAATAATGCATTTATAGTTAAGTATTAATTTATTTTCTTAATATGTGTGAAAAGGTTAAAACATCAATTAAAAAAACAGAGGGAGTAGTACTCTGCTTACGCGCCTTGTAATAGTACTCTTATTTACTGGACTTTTATTAGTACTCGTCTTTGATTTATAATCAAAACACGCGCCTTCTCTACATATACTCTACTAGGGTCGACCCAATTCCTAAATAGAAGAGTAGTCTGATTATATTCTGCATTAAATTTAATAGTACTCTGCTTACGTACCTTCTCTGCATATACTCTATGAGATAACGGGTTAAATGATGGGAAGGTGGACCGTTGAAATGATGTGAAGGTGGACCGTTGAAATAACAGCTAAGAAAAAAATGACGTATGTGGTTTCGCTTTATCCCTCTTAGATCATTACTGTTCCACTCCCATCTATAAAAGGAAGAAGAACCCTCAAAATAACTTGCGGCTTTTCTTCTACTAAATCTTTTTTTTTGTCTGTGCAGTTGATTCCTATTTTTAATAGGCACATTCTCCGCATTTTACTCTTTTACAGGCACATATTCAAGCCATCATGGCCGCATATCATTCGAAGAAAAGAAAAGCACCAATGTCAGACCTGGAGTTGGAACCAGAAGAGAAGCGGAACAATGCAGTTATGGAGACGGAAAAGGAAGGAAAGGATCGCCTGAGGGCAATTCTTCTGCTTGTGCGATCTCAAATGAGAGCGAAGGACGAAGCCCACCGCGTCAAACTCAAGTTGGAAAGAATAGCCGGTAAACGCTCTATGTTGGAGAAGATGATGCATGAAGAACAAGTGGTCATGGATGCTAGGCGGCAACAGTTAGCAGAGAAAGAAATGATTGCTGAGGAGGAGCTCAGAGGATTACAGTTCTTCATATTGATTGGTTCAAACTTGATCTTTCGTTTATGGAGGACTAAAGTTATGTAGAACTCTTCTTATCCTTTTTTGCGTTGTGTGTTTGAACTTTAAACTTTAAAATCTGAACTTATGTGTATTTTGGATTTGTTGTTTGTACTCTTTTTTTGGATTTGTGTTTCTGTGTGTTGTGTCTTTCAACCTACTGACACGTTTTGGAAGCAACGTACGGACAGATTTTTGGGGCAGAGTACAAATAGACTTGGATATAGAAGCAGAGTACCGAAAAAGTATGCGAAGCAGAGGACCTAGTTTTGGAGCATATTTTAGGCAGATTTTGAACTTATGTTTATATATGTACAATGTATTGTTGGGGTCAACATTCACCCACTCGAAGTTAACTGCAAACGGGTCTGGGGTCACGACCCACGGTGAAGAAGCTGGGTCATGTACCCCGATCCGTGGTACAGCAAACGGATCGGGGTCACGACCCACGGTGAAGAAACTGGGTCGTGTACTCCGATCCATCGTACAGCAAACGGATCGAGGGTCACGATCCACGGCGAAGAAGTTGGGTCGTGTACCCCGATCCGTGTTACAGCAAACGGATCGGGGGTCACAATCCATGGTGAAGAAACTGAGTCGTGTACCCCGATCCATCGTACAACAAACGGCGTACAGCAAACGGATCGGAGGGTTACGACCCATGGTGAAGAAACAGGGTCGTGTACCCCGATCCCTCGTACAACAAACAGATCAAGGGGTCACCCATGGTGAAGAAACTGGGTCGTGTATCCCGATCCATCGTATGGTAACGGATCGGGGGTCACGAACCACGGTGAAGAAACTGGGTCGTGTACCCCGATCCATCGTACAACAAACGGATCGGAGGTCACGACCCACGGTGAAGAAACTGGGTAGTGTACCCCGATCCATTGTACATAAAATGGATCGGGGTAACGACCCACGGTGAAGAAACTGGGTCATGTACCCGAATTCTATCGTACAACAAATGGATCGGGGGGTCACGACCCATGGTGAAGAAACTGGGTCCTGTACCCCGATCCATCGTACAACAAACGGATCGGGGGTCACGACCCATGGTGAAGAAGCTGGGTCGTGTACCCCGATCCGTGGTACAACAAACGGATCGGGGGTCACGACCCATGGTGAAGAATCTGGGTCGTGTACCCCGATCCATCGTACAGCAAACAGATCGGGGATGACCCATGGTGAAGAAACTGGGTCGTGTACCCCGATCCATCGTACAACAAACAGATCGGGGGGTCACGACCCACGATGAAGAAACTGGGTCGTGTACCCCGATCCATCGTACAGGAAACGGATTGGGGGGTCACGACCCACGGTGAAGAAACTGGGTCGTGTACCCCGATCCATCGTACACCAAACGGATCGGGGGGTCACGACCCATGGTTAAGAAACTGGATCGTGTACCCCGATGCATCGTACAATAAACGGATCGGGGGTCACGAGCCACGGTGAAGAAACTGGGTCGTATACCCCGATCCATCGTAGATCAAACAGATCGGGGGTCATGACCCACGGTGAAGAAACTGGGTCATGTACCCCGGTCCATCGTACAATAAACGGATCGAGGGTCATGACCCACGGTGAAGAGGCTAGGTCGTGTACCCCGATCCATCGTGCAGCAAACGGATCGGGTGTCACGACCTATGGTGAAGAAACTGGATCGTGTACCCCGATCCATCGTACAGCAAACAGATCGGGGGGTCACCACCGGTGAAGAAACTAGATCGTGTACCCCGATCCATCGTACACCAAACGGATCGGGGGTCCCGACCCATGGTGAAAAAACTGGATCGTGTACCCCGATCCATCGTACAGCAAACGGATCGGGGGTTACGACCCACGGTGAAGAAATTGGGTCGCCTACCCCGATTCATCGTACAGCAAACGGATCGGGGATCATGACCCACGGTGAAGAAACTGGGTCATGTACCTCGATCCATCGTACAGCAAACGGATCGGGGGTCACGACCCATGGTGAAGAGGCTAGGTCGTGTACCCCGGTCCATCGTGTAGCAAACGGATCGGGTGTCACGACCCAGGGTACGAGATGTGAACCATGGTGTCACGACCCATAGTACGAGCCGTGAACCATGGTGTCACCTGAGCCGTGAGCCATGGTGTAACCCGAGCCGTAAGCCATGGTGTCACCCGAGCCATGAACCATGGTGTCACCCGAGCCGTGAACCATGGTGTCACCCGAGCCGTGAACCATGGTGTCACCCAGGCCGATCAGCCAGTGCCATCCGAGCCAAAGCCTAAGGATAAGAAGTTGGGCCGAACTGAGCAAATGAACGGATTGGCCGAGACAATGATCCCATGAATCGAAGCTCATAGCAAAGGCAGGCTTTGCTAAAAGGAAATCCCGAGGAATTAGGAAATCTTTCTTATCTCTTTAGATATTGGCCTAACCGACTTAAACTTGTATATATACTCATGTATACCCTGGAAAAAGTGGATCCGCAATTCCACCTAGCAAAACTCTATACTTTTGCTCTCATACAAAAGCTTTCTAAGCAGCTTAATAAAATTCCATCTTTGGATCTCTATTTGTGTTTTGAGTGGTTTTTGCTCAGAAATTTTATCTCTCTCTTAACAAACCTTCGACAAATTCAATTGGTGTGGATTCACGCTCCCACAATTTGGCGCTAGAAGGAGGGCGCAAGAAAATTTCTTACTCAAAAGAACCATCACAAAACCGATCCGAAGACGATGACCAACGACGGAGATGATAACGCTGCTGACACTAGAAACACCGGCATGGAGGATCAGACGAACCAATCTAAGGACGCTGGGAAGACTTCGGAGACGCTGCTCAAGAAGGCGGAGGAGAAAGACAAACTCAACAAGATGAATCGGAAGGCGCCTCAACCCAACAGCCATGGATTTCTCAACCCCGCTCAACCCGCCAAGAACCCGTGGAAGATTGCCACCACTCCATCAAAGCTAAACAAACCTAGCTTCCGGAATGCAAGGAGCAAGCGACACACCGATGGAAGAGGAGCCCGCCCCAATCATCAATATGTAGGAGGAGAATCGAATGGAGCAAAACACGGAGAGCCGTGATAACCCCGAATCCTTAGCAGCTGGCCAGGCCCAAACTGAAAGATGCGAGGCCATCCTGGAAGGAGATCAAGAGCTAACCGAGGAGGAGGAGAACATACTCTGGGCTGAGCAAGCACAGGTGAACGAAGAGCGAAGAGCAGGAGTCCGAGCCCAGAAAGAAGAGATGGCCATGATGCGAGCAGATATGGACTGAGCAGCTGCCGACATAAAAGTTGTCCGATCCATGATGCACAAAGCAACTAGCAAGGTGCCGGAGATAGTTTGTGTACTGGAGGAAGCGCAGAACACCCCATTCACAGAGCGGATTACTAGCACAAGAATTCCAGACCCTGGAAAGATGAAAGTCCCAATCTACGAAGGAAAGACCAATCAAAAAGAGCATCTAACGGCTTTTGCTATAGCCATGGGATGCTCTAACTTCAAATAAAATGAAAAAGACGCCGGACAGTGCCCTTTCTTCGTGGAGCATCTGAAAAGACCAGTGCTCCAGTGGTTTTCCAGGCTCGAGCGGAACTCCATCAATAGCTACAACCAACTGTCCGCGGAATTCTTGAAGCATTACTCCATATTCATGGATCCCGAAACATCCGACGCCGATCTGTGGACCCTGGCTCAAGGGCAGAATGATACACTCTGAAGCTTCATCGGGATATTCAAAGCCGTCATGTCCAAAGTGGAAGTCCTGAGCGACAAAGCAGCCTTATTGGCCCTGAAGCGAGCACTCTGGTTCAACTCCAATTTTTGCAAGGAAATTGCACTGAACCCCCCACAACGATAGAGGATGCAATGCATCGAGCCGCAGACTTCATCACCGAAGAAGAGGAGATGAAGATCCTAACCGAGAAGTATGGGAAGGCAAAGACAGTGAACCACTCCCCCAAGTCTCAACCCCTTCTAATACAAAGAGGAATAGTCAAAGTTCTGGCTAAGTGCAGCATGAGGGAGGCTTCCGAGGAGCCCATAACTATCAAATCGATGCCCGCGACTATGGTCGAGGCAGAGACCGAGGCCGCGGAAGAAATTCATGGAGCACTTGGACCAAAAGCGATAGTTCTTACGATGAAACAGCTTTTTGCAAACATCATCACATCTATGGGCATTCAACTACCAACTGCTGAATCCTAGGTTTGAAACTTGCTAAAAAATTAGCCGGCAAACTTGGAGGGAACATCAGCCTTAAGGATTTCGAGATGGATGTGAACGCACATAGACCCGACCAGACGAAGGAAGACCATCCCAAGCACGATAGAAGGGATGACGAAGCACCACCCTCCGGATCAAGAACAAGGATAAGCAAGATAATGGGAGGATCTCACTATTGCTCGAATACCGCCTCGTCAATCAAAGCAATCCAGCGAAGGGCAAATGTCAGCATCAACTGGTCTAAACCATCAAAATTTCCAAACGACAGGATATCATTCGAGGAAAGGGAGGCGATCGGAATCGACAGACCACATGATTACCCTCTCGTGATCGAGTTGATTATCAATGACTGCGACGTAGCACGGGTATTGGTAGACACCGGGAGTACCGTGGACGTAATATTCCTCGAGACTCTCAGAAGAATGAACGTGGACCTGTCCAAAGTGATATCTACCCCCAAACCATTGACTGGATTCTCTGGAGAAACCACCATGACTACTGGGACAATCAAACTGCCTGTCCAAATTGGCGAAGTGACAAAAATCGTCGAATTCTCCATAGCTGATCACCCGGTGATCTACAACGTCATCATGGGGACCGCTGGTTAAAATTCTACCATCTCTGCCCAAGTTCTCTACACCAAACGGAGTGAAAACGATTCGAGGAAACCAAAAAGAGTCTCGTGTCTGCTTCCTTGCCGCACACAAGCTCAGAAACCCGGTGACCGATCCGACGGTAAATTCAAAGCGCAAGAAGATGAAGACCGACAGAGAACCGGTGAAAGAGTTTTCCAAATTGTTATAGCAATTACAGATTTCGGAGGATCGCGAAGAAGAAGTGTCTAGACCAACTTGCGACCCCGTCATATCAGTTTGCATTGACAATAAACATCCAGAGCGATGCGTGGAGATTGGAGCAACATTGGATGAAAAGATCAGAGACGATCTCGTTGCATTTTTTAGGAACAATATCCACACATTCTCATGGGAAGCAGAAGACATGCCCGACATCGATATTAGCATAACAAGCCACGAACTGAATGTTGACCCAACATTGAAACCGGTGAAGCAGAAAAGGAGAAAGCTTGGGCCAGACATAGCTAAAACAGTCAATGACGAGGTAGAGAGACTCCTGCGCGTCGGATCGATAACTGAAGTGAAGTACCCGGACTGGTTGGCTAACCCAGTGGTGGTCAAGAAGAAGAATGGCAAAGGGCGTGTATGCGTGGATTTCACCGATCTGAACAAAGCTTGCCCAAAAGACAGCTTCCCCTTCCACACATCGATCGCTTAGTCGAAGCAACGGCAGGGAACACACTCCTATCTTTCATGGATGCCTTCTCAGGTTACAACCAGATCTTGATGAACCCCGATGACCGTGAGGAGACCGCTTTCATAACAGATCGTGGAATATATTACTACAAGGTGATGCCATTCGGCCTGAAAAATGTCGGAGCAACATACCACCGTCTGGTGAACAAGATGTTCGCTGATCAACTCGGAAAGACAATGGAGGTTTACATAGATGACATGCTGGTGAAATCGCTGAAAGAGTAGGATCACGTCACTCATCTCAAGGAATGCTTCTCGCAGCTGAACTTTCACAACATGAAGTTAAACCCGACCAAGTGCAGATTCGGGGTCACCTCGGGAGAATTCCTTGGTTACCTAGTAATTCACCGCGGTATTGAGGCTAACCCTAAGAAAATCAACATGCTCATCAATATGACTTCACCAAAGACAAAAAGGGAAATACAAAGACTTACCGGGAGGGGAGCTGCACTTAACAGATTCATCTCACGATCCACCGACAAATGCCTGCCTTTCTATGATACCTTGCGAGGGAACAAGAAGTCCGAGTGGACGAAAAAATGCGAGGAAACTTTTCAACAACTAAAGAGCTACCTGGCTACCCCTCTAGTTCTCACAAAACCAGAAGCAGGAGAACCACTTTTTCTGTACACCACAGTTTCTGCCACAGCAGTAAGCGGCGTGTTGATTCGAGATGAGCGTGGGGAGTAGAAGCCAATCTTTTACGTCAGCAAAACCCTCACAGACGCTGAGACAAGGTACTTACAGATGGAGAAATTGGCAGTATCTATAGTTATGTCGGCAAGAAAGCTAAGGCGATACTTCCAGTCTCACTCGATCGTCGTCCTGAGCACCTTCCCGATAAGGTCCGTTCTGCACAGCCCAAGTCAGCCAGGGAGGCTAGCAAACTGGGCAATACAACTGAGCGAATATGACATTGAGTATCGTGGACGAACGTGCGCAAAATCCCAAGTCCTAGCTGATTTTCTTATCGAACTACCCGAAGAAAGCATTGACGACAAAATGCAAGGCCAGCTCTGGAAACTCCACGTTGATGGCTCATCCTCCAAAAATGGCTCAGGAGTAGGGATACGACTAATTTCTCCGACCGGCGAACTACTGGAACAATCATTCCGCCTTGGTTTCCATGCATCCAACAATGAAGCAGAGTATGAAGCCTTGATCACCGGGATGAAACTTCCTAGTGGCCTAGAAATCAAGCAACTCCATGCATTTTGCGACTCACAACTAGTCGCAAATCAGTTCAGGGGCGAATATGTAGCAAAGGATGATCGAATGGAAGCTTACTTGAAGATCGTCAAAGAATTGGCTACGAAGTTCAAACAATTTTTCCTAACACGTATTCCACGAGGAGAGAACACCCGAGCCGACGCACTTGCAGCTCTTGCATCAACTTCCGATCCGGATCTAAAGAGAATAATCCCAATAGAATTCATCCAACACAAAAGCATCAGCCCTCCCGACACGGTGAATGCCATAACTCGTTCACAGGCCGTTATGTGAGCAACGGAAGTCACAATCGGACAAGAGGAGATAGATGGAATGGAGGAGGAATTGGCAAATCTGCCATCCGCTGAGCGGGGAACAGCCCCAATGGAGGAAGACAATCTTGAAGAGTCACCAACCATCGAATGCAGCAACGACCCTGTCATTGAACCAGACGAAGAAGCAAACAAGATCAACGATGAAGCAGAATATGGCTGCGATAAGGAATAGCTCAGCGCAATCCGAGGATACATATACGACGGAATCTTACCAACTAAAAGTGGGCAGCTCGTAAGCTTCGAGCCCAGGCAGCTCGTTACGTTTTACTCGATGGAAATGTCTTCAAATGGAGATTCTCAGGACCATTGCTAAACTGCGTAGAAAGAAAGGACGCAAGGAAGATTATGGAGGAAGTTCACAACGGTTTGTGTGGCAATCACTCTGGAGAGAGAGCACTAACCATAAAGGCCAAACATCATGGCTATTATTGGCCAACGATGATCAAAGATTGCAAGAAGTTTTCAGCCAAATGCGAGAAATGTCAACGTCATGCGCCAATGATTCACCAACCAACATAAATGCTCTCATCAATCTCATCACCATATCCATTCATGCGATGGTCTATGGACATCGTCGGGCCGCTACACCCCTCAAAACATAAACGTTTCCTGCTGGTTTTGACAGATTATTTTTCGAAATGGGTCGAACCCGACTCATACGCTAACATTAAAGATGCACAAGTGGAAGCCTTTGTCTGGAAATACATCATATACCGGCATGGGATACCATACTAGATCGTGACGGACAATGGCTCGCAAATCATCTCAAATCATTTCGAAGCTTTCTGCGACAAATGGAAAATAAGACTAAGCAAGTCTACTCCAAGATACCCACAAGGAAATGGACAGGCGGAAGCAATCAACAAAATAATCCTCGATGGCCTGAAGAAGCATCTCGATGAGAAAAAGGGACGTTGGACTGAAGAATTGGAAGCAGTACTCTGGTCTCACCGCACCACCCCAAGACGAGCAACGGGAGAAACCCCATTCGCTCTCGTATACGGAATGGAGTGTGTAATCCCACCGGAGATACATTTCCCAGGAATTCCCCGCCGACTACTACCAGAACAAGAAGGGCTCAATCACCTATTGATGCTTGACAAGTTGGACTTAATCAACGAAAGAAGGGATCAAGCCTTGATCAGGATCCAGAACTATCAGAACGCAGCAGCAAAATACTACAATTCCAATGTTCGAGAACGACGATTCTATGAAGGCGATTTGGTTTTACGGAAGGTTTTCCAAAACATAGCAGAAATGAATGCCGGACAATTGGGAGAACACTGGGAAGGACCTTAAAGAATCACAGAGATAATCAAACCTGGCGTTTACAAACTCTCCAGCATGACAAATGTTCCAGTACCGAGGTCATGGAACGCAATGCATCTCAAAAAGTACTATCACTAAGCTACTTTACATGAACTACGGGGCGACTTGATCCTTGCAAAGGGTACGTAGGCAGCTCATCTTCGGATGGGTTCAGTTGCCCCTCCTTCAAAGGGGGGGGGGGGAGTGGGTACGTATACTAGTGTACTCCCATCTTTGTAATCAATTCTACGATCTATCAAAGAAAAGCTTTCAAAACATCCTTCAAAGATCACTAAGTCTTAACAAAATAGATATATTTGAACGGATTAAGCTACTACTGGCATCTCGCCACATCTTCATTACTACCGGCCACAGTAGTGAACTCTTGCATCCATATCGGATCTAAACTATTACATCCGACTCAGGATTAAAGGCACACTATACAAATATTTTGTTCATTGTCAGAGCGGATATGCTTACGGTAACATATCCGTAAACAAAAATGTTCATCCTAAACTGTACAAGCATATGTCCATTGTCGGAGCGAATACACTTATGGTAGTGTATCCGTAAATCGAGATGTTCAAACTAAACTATGCAAAATTATGATCAATTTCGGAGCAGGCAAATGTACGGTAACATGTCTGTAAGCCGAATTGTTCATCTCAAACATAACTACTATGGAATCCCATACTTAGATCCCTAGTTTATCAAGACAATACATTCAGACTTGTCATAAAAAAAAAAGAGGCATACTTAACATTTCTTCGTAAACACATTCATCAAGACCAAAGGCGTTCTCTTATAACCAACGAGTTCGAAAGATCACAGAACGGATAAAGCCATCCATCCAGCAAAAAAAAAATCTTAAAACTACACAAAAAGCAAAGGATCGTAGGACTCTAAGGCTTCAGGATGATCAATCTCCCCTTGCTCTGCCCCTTGAGGGTGCTCGTCTTCCCCTGTTTCTTCATGATCTTCATTGACGGGGTCAATTACCTTCTATGGATCGGGCACAACTACTGCTTTTTCGATAACTTTCTCAGGAGATGGTTCGGGAGCCTTTTTCGTACTGCCTCCACTTGACTCAGAAAATGTTGGATCCTCTGATGCCTTCGCCAAGATTGGCACAGCTAAGCCCGGTGTTCCTTGGTTCAAACCAGAGAAGTCTTTAATGCCGACACTCGCATCAGCCATCTCAATGGGCTCATCTCATCAAAGTTAAGCTCCTTTAAGATATCAGATTGAATAGGGGACAACCTTAGCGTTTCCCCCAGGTCAACTATCAAGCTGGCAAACGCTTCGTGGGCACCCTTGAGTTCCCTCTTTTGCTCAGTCAGGTTTGTTACCTCGGCGTCAAGAGATGGCGGATCCTCGCTTTGTAGCAATCCGATAAACTGAAGATTGCCTTCGATCTAAACAAGATCGAGCATATTCTCTTTGGGCTTGCCACCAATTTTGCCAATAAGCTTTTTAGCTCGGGAGACCTTGTCTTCAAACGATGACTGCATCTCACCCTTGGATTCCAGAACCGCCTGCTCCATCTTAACTTCATAAAGCTCGTTCACTGCCTCCAACTGCCTCGTCAGACTGGCAATGTGAGCGTCGCGCTTTACCTTGCCCGACTCCAGTCGCATGATCCGTTCATCGGCCTCCCTGCGATGCTTCTTATGCCCTTCCGCCTCGGCCTCAAGACACTTAATCCTTTTTAAGGACCCTCTCGCGTTTAGAAGCATGACTCGCTTCGGCTTCTTTAAGCTTCCCGTCTAGCTCAATGGCTTTTTCCTGGCTTCTTTGACCTTTTCCCTGTCCTTACGGGCGTCAGATTCATACCCGAGGGCCATCCTATTAAGATGAGATATGAACTGTGCAAAAATACCGGCAATTCAACAAACATAACGACAAAAAAACAGATCGGACAACGATGGTCAAAATAAGAACGAATAGAAAACACACCTTGATGCCCCGAATGTACACCTCGTTGTAAGCTTTGTTCCTGAGCAAAGTATCAGGAGGAGGAAGTTGATCACCCGGGCAGGTGAGCTTAGAAAAGATATCTGCGGCCGCCGCAGCATCGTTGTAAACCCCTTCAGCACTAAGGGGAATGGTAGACAATGGAATCGCCTCGGGAACAAGTCGAGGGATTTCAACACGACGATGTCACTTCAACGCCTCAACCAACCCTTCACCTCTGTTGTCCGTCTGACGTTTTTTGCTCGGATCCTTCTTCTCCTTGGCCTTCCCCTTGCCCTTGTCTTTATGCGGCACTATTTGGGAGTCAGCAGGACGAAGGCCTAGTATGACCCTTTGAGAAGCTTCAGGGCGAGAAATCTGTTCGGGTTCGGTATGAGAGGAAACTGGATCGGGGTTAAGAGCAGCATCGACCTGGGGATTCGGGAGGCGAAGCTGACCCAATGCCTTGGCCTACTTTGCCCTCTCTTTGGCTTCGGCTTCCGCTTTTGCCTTGGCTGCGGCTCTATCTCTAAAGGTTGATCTTCCCATGGTATCGTCCGAGTTGGAAGAAGATGATGGACCAACAAATTGACCTTCAAAAAGTGCTCGGGATCTCTCTACTCGTTGGAGATGGAAATCTTTTCTCCAATTACACTTTCAGGATGAAAGTGCTTCGTGAATCGTGGACAGATCGGGAGGCAATGAAAGTTGGAAGTGGCGTGCTGCAAAAAGAAAACAATATAAGTAAACCTAAAACGAAATCATTATAAAAGGAAACCGAGCCGTAGCTCAAAAAATAAGCCACGGGTCGGCTACCAAGTTCTCCCCAGCTCGTCTTCATTAAGTTAAGACATCTTGATCCCACTGATGCCTCGGTGATGGGAACGAAGAAAAAGTAGTCCTCCCAGTTGTCATCCTTGGTCGAAAACCCTTTTATGATCTTTTTCTTCCGATACGTAGTATTTCAACTCTCTTTTATTGCGGCGCTTGAACTCGAGGAAACTTCTCAAATGCTCAACACCAACCTCAACGTTGCACTCGTAACTTCTGACAAGAATGCCGACCAGGTATCTAATCCCCTTGCAGTTGATTTGGGCAATAGCCAGATTATGCTTCCATAAAAATCGCAGGATCACTTTGGGGATCGGGAGCCATAGTAAGCAGCGATAGAAGAAGCTCTCGTAGAGAGTAAAGTGATCGGGAGGAGGCTTATCGGCTCGGTCTTCGAAGAAGGAAGAACAAATTCAATCTCCTCCGAGATATTGAATCTCTGCCTAAGATCCACCAACGAATCCAAGGAAGAGAGAGTTGAGCGAGGTGGATCGGGTCGTTTCATAGTTTTCTTCTTCCTTGACGCTCGATGGATAGGTCTAACCAGACATTCTAACTCTTGACTAGCCGGGTCGTAGAACCAATCCTCTGGTTTAATTTTTGTCAGCTCGGGATCCACTGTGTCAGCAAAAAGGTTCACCTTTTCATCAAACGGAGAACCGTGAAGGTGGGGGATTTCAAATTCCACTAGAGCCCCGACATTACTGTCGGCTCTCGAGGATTCGGAGAGTACCATTTTTCTACCAAGGACAGAAGGTCCTATCCCCGAACCATCTGAATCATCCAAATCCTTTGCAATGTTTGAGCCAGATGAATCTGCTCGGCTGCAATTATGATCAAGGATTGGATCGGGGGAAAGTGAAGGCTCAAGAAGTGAAGATTGGGCTGGATTGACAAACAATCTGGCATACGGATCGGGAGACGCGGATGCGGAAAACTGGGACATCCTTTGTTTGAAAACAGATCGGGGTCTTTGGAAGGCAGACAATAAGATCGGGATCTCCAGAAGCTCAGAAGAAAAGATCTAAGTTTTTGAAGATTCAGGAAACATATCGGGGTTATCTACAGATTATCAAAACGGATCAGGCTTTCTAGGAATCGAAAAGCAAGTTGAGATCTTCAAAATAAATTTAAAGTTAGATCCAAATCTTCATACAGATCACCGGAAAACTCAAGGATAGCGGCAGAACTGATTGAAGATGGATCGGGAAACTCGAACGGTTCGGCGGCAAGGAGGAAATAATGAAGGCGCAAGCATAAATCAACTTAAGCAAAAATTAGAGAAAGAAAGAAGAGAGAGGTTACCTGTTTGGAGAAGTTTTCGAAGAAATGAAGTAGTGAAAGAAAATGGAAGGCATCACAAGTTATATAGGCAAATAGTGACGTCATATACCTCGGGAATCGGCAGAAATGTTTGAACTCCCCAATAAAGGTGATAGCTCGCCAAAGTCCCCCGAACAGAATCCAAACTCTTGATATAACAGTAAAAAAATAGCTCGGGGTCGCGAAGAGAAGTGGTTTGGGGTGAGTTAATTTCAAACCGCTCTTTACCTCGACACTTTCAATATTAAAACTGACGAGCTGAGGGGGCTAACTGTTGGGGTCAACATTTACGCACTCGAAGTTAACTGCAAACGGGTCGGGTGTCACGCCCCACGGTGAAGCAGCTGGGTCGTGTACCCCGATCCGTGGTACAACAAACAGATCGGGGGTCACGACCCACGGTGAAGAAACTGGGTCGTGTACCCCGATCCATCATACAGCAAACGGATCGGGGTCATGACCCACGATGAAGAAGTTGGGTCGTGTACCCTAATCCGTGGTACAGCAAACGGATCGGGGGTCACAACCCATGGTGAAGAAACTGGGTCGAGTACCCCGATCCATCGTACAGCAAACGGCGTACAGCAAACGGATCGGGGGTTACGACCCATGGGGAAGAAACTGGGTCGTGTACCCCAATCCATCGTACAACAAATTGATCGGGGGTCACGACCCACGGTGAAGAAACTGGATCGTGTACCCCGATCCATCGTAGAGCAAACGGATCGGGGGACACGACCCACGGTGAAGAAACTGGATCATGTACCCCGATCCATCGTACAGCAAATGGATCGGGGGTCACGACCCACGGTGAAGAAACTGGGTCATGTACCCTGATCCATCGTACAGCAAATGGATCGGGGGTCACGATCCACGGTGAAGAAACTGGGTCGTGTACCCCGATCCATCTTACAGCAAATAGATCAGGGGGTCACGACCCATGGTGAAGAAAATGGGTCGTGTACCCCAATCCATCGTACAACAAACAGATCGGGGGTCACGACTCACGGTGAAGAAGCTAGGTCGTGTACCCCGATCCGTGGTACAGCAAATGGATCGGCGGTCACGACCCATGGTGAAGAAACTGGATCGTGTACCCCGATCCATCGTACAGCAAACGGATCGAGGGGACACGACCCATGGTGAAGAAACTGGTCATGTACCCCGATTATTCGTACACCAAACAGATCGGGGGTCACGACCCAGGGTGAAGAAACTGGGTCATGTACCCCGATCCATCGTACAGCAAACGGATCGGGGGTCACGACCCATGGTGAAGAAACTGGGTCGTGTACCCCGATCCATCGTACAACAAACTAATCGGGGGGTCACGACCCATGGTGAAGAAATTGGGTCGTGTACACCGATCCATCATACAGCAACCGGATCGGGGTCACGACCCACAGTGAAGAAACTGGGTCGTGTACCCCGATCCTTCGTACAGCAAATGGATCGGGGGTCACGACCCACAGTGAAGAGGCTTGGTCGTGTGCCCCGATCCATCATGCAGCAAACGGATCGGGTGTCACGATCCATGGTACGAGACGTGAACCATGGTGTCACGACCCATAGTACGAGCCATGAACCATGGTGTCATGACCAATCGTACGAGCCATGAGCCATGGTGTCACCCGAGCCGTAAGCCATGGTGTCACCCGAGCCGTGAACCATGGTGTCACCTGAGCCGTGAACCATGGTGTCACCCGAGCCGCTCAGCCACTGCCATCCGAGCCAAAGCCTTAGGACAAGAAGTTGGGTCGAACTGAGCAAATGAACGGATGGGCCGAGATAATGAGCCCATGAATCGAAGCCCATGGCAGTGGCAGGCTTTGCTAAAAGAAAATCCCGAGGAATTAGGAAATCTTCCTTATATCTTTAGATATTGGCCTAACCGACATAAACTTGTATATATACTCATGTATACCCTGGAAAAAGGGGATCCGAAATTCGACCTAACAAAACTCTGTACTTTTGCTCTCATACAAAAGTTTTCTAAGCAGCTTAATAAAATTCCATCTTTGGATCTCTATTTGTGTTTTGAGTGGTTTTTGCTCAGAAATTTCATCTATCTCTTAACAAACCTTAGACAAATTCAATTGGTGTGGATTCACACTCTCACATGTATGTTTCTTGTTTTTACTCTTGTTTAGGTTTGATGACGCTCAAGATACATATAAAATCTACCTCGAGCAAAAACTAGTAGATGTTCTTATTAGTCTTGATCATGGTGAAATACCTAGCGGATAATTTCTGGGATAGGGAATATTTTGTTAAATCCAAGGTGTTCCCATTCTGAAGGATGGGCCTCGAGGCGTTTTATAATCTTCTCGATTCTCTTCTGTTTCTTGTGAAGTTTAGCATTTTTCTTCACGATGTTCTCGTGAGTCTTGATTGCTCGCTGGTACTTCTCGTTAAGCTGCATAAAATAAATTATAGATACATAAGGAACAACAACGGAAAACTCTTAAAAACATGTAACACCTTTACCTTAGTTATGAACTCCGTGGATTGCTGAAAACATCTAGGGTTATGGTTCATGAGTAAAACTAAAGGAATCTTCAATCCGGAACGTTAAAATACATTTGTTGAACTAGCGGAAGATTCACTATCGTTCATCGGATTGAAGACAGAGCCTATAGATGGCTCCATTAAAATTCGGCTATATGTGTTCGCAAATAAAGAAGAAGTGTTGAAGATAACCCACGTCATAAATACAAAAGTGGACCCACTTACTAAATACAAGAGTGGTTGACGAAATCGACTTCATAAATACAAGAGTGATGACGCTTGATATTCCAACTTCAATGAAACTCTACTGATTTTTATTATACTAAATGGAATGCAAACGCATACTCTTATAACAGTTATGGGCCCACGTTTATGCTGAGTGTAAGCAAAACAGATGCAGAGTATGAGCAGGTGCTGCGTCTTCTCGGTTTACACTCTATAAGCGTAGTTTATGATGCGTGTAAACGAAGAATAAGCAGAACAAGTTCTCTTCTACTAACGAAGGAAAAACAAAAATTATGCTTGTACGCCGCAGAGTTTGTTAATGTAATATTTATTAGAACAAATCTCCCTATTTACTATGTACATATATTTACTAACCATGCAATTAAAATTGAACGTCGTAGGGATGGCAGATACTTGCAATAATTTGCTCATCATTGTTCGGTATACGAAGATATCTCATCCAACACCTCTGCAGCGAGCTTCATCCTCCAGGTCAGCATTTTGGCATAACACAGTTCTTTTGCTGATAGCGGAAATCCTAACTTGTGACACTCAATGTATTTGAATGCGTATACTCTATGTTGGGGTCAGAATCCGCCCAGCTGAGATCAATGGGAAATGACTAAATATAGAAATACGATGAGTCGGATGAGGCCTAAGCTAACGAAGTAGCTAAGGCCTAAGCTAACGAAGTAGCTAAGGCCTAAGCCAACGAAGTCCTGGCCGAAGACAACGTGGCCGAAGACAACGTGGCCGAAGCCAGTGTGGCCGAAGCCAACGTGGCCGAAGCCAATACGGCTGAAGCCAATTCTCATGGCCAAAGCCAATTCCATACGAAGTCATGGTCCAAGCCAATTCCATACGAAGTCATTGCCAAAGCCAATGTGGCCGACGACAGCGTGGCCAAAGCCAACGTGGCCGATGCCAGTACGACCGAAGCCAATTCTATACGAAGTCATGGCCGAAGCCAATTCCATACAAAGTCGTGGCCGAAGCCAATTCTATACGAAGAAAGTGTGGCCGAAGACAGTGTGGCTGAAGTCGATTCTATACGAAGTCGATTCTATACGAAGTCAATTCTATACGAAGTCGATTCTATATGAAGTCAATTCTATACGAATTCGCGACCGAAGTCAATTCCATACGAAATCATGGCCGAAGCCAATTCCATAAGAAGTCGTGGCCGAAGCCAATTCTATACGAAGACAGTGTGACCAAAGTCGATTCTGTACGAAGTCAATTCTATACGAAGTCGCGGCTGAAGTCAATTCCATACGAAGTCATGGCCGAAACCAATTCCATACGAAGTCGTGGCCGAAGCCAATTCTATACAAAGACAGTGTGGCTGAAGACAGTGTGGCCGAAGTCGATTGTATACGAAGTCAATTCTATACGAAGTCGCGGCCGAAGTCAATTCCATACGAAGTCATGGCTCGGCAACACGGCGAGCCGGCAAGCTCGGCAAACAGGACAGCTCGGCAACATGATGACGAGCCAGCGAGCTCGGCAACATGATGACGAGCCGGCGAGCTCGGCAACATAACGACGAGCCGGCGAGTTCGGCAACATGACGACGAGGTTGCGAGCTCGGCAAGCTCGATAAGCCGGCGAGCTCGGCAACATGACTACGAGCCGACGAGCCGACGAGCTCGAGAGAATTTGGAGGCCGAGCCCAGCTGTAAAGCCCAAGATGTCATAACCGACTTGCGAAAAGGAAATCCCGAAGAATAAGAAAGTTTTTCTTTATCATTTAGGAAAAGGTCTAGCCGACTTATTCTTGTATAAATAGACATGTACCCCTTTGAGAGAGGGATCCGCAATTTACTTAGCAAAACCCTAGATATTTTGCTCTCAAACTCTTGTACGCAAAATCTTTTCGAAACAGCTTAATAAAATCATCTTTGGATCTTCGCTTTGTGGTTTGTACGCAGAAGTTTATGTTCTCTTAAACTCTTGTACGCAGAAGTTTATGTTCTCTCAAACTCTTGTACGCAGAAGTTTATGTTCTCTTAAAACTTACGTTACAAATCTAATTGTGTTGATTTCAACTCCCACAATTTGGCGCCGTCTGTGGGGACTGGAAACTTTCTTACACCAAGGAACTACCGTACGCACGATCCGAAGAAGGTGACCAACGACGGAGAAAGGAGAGCTGACGACCCGCAGGATACCGAAGGCGATGGATCCGGAGCGAAAGATTCACCAATACTCGCAGCTTTGGAGATGAGCCCGGA
The DNA here is from genome assembly GCA_900406555.1 of Pseudoturritis turrita. Classification (NCBI taxonomy): domain Eukaryota; kingdom Viridiplantae; phylum Streptophyta; class Magnoliopsida; order Brassicales; family Brassicaceae; genus Pseudoturritis; species Pseudoturritis turrita. The sequence continues at coordinate 507,311 of OVBL01000487.1, forward strand.
GGCTCTGACTCAGATATAGACAATGCTAGAGACGCTGCTCAAAAAGGCGAAGGAGCAGGATAAGCTAAACACGACGGTGACCAACAAGCTGAAAGTCCTTGCGACAGTGAGCCGAGCCCGAGTTAGGGGCTAAGGCTTCGACTTAATAAGGTGCCCACTTCGACGCCTCAATCCAACAGCCCTTGATTTCTCAATGCCTCTTGATGCACCGAGAACCCGAGGCGGATTACCTCCGCCGAACCAACCAACTGCTACCGCCGAACTGAACGCGGGATCTCAAGAAACAAACACGCAGACTGTGGATGAAATGAATCCGGTGATCGGCCTGGAGGATAACCCAGAGGGTGAACATGACTTGGAAAACCACCGCGAATCCGAACTCGCTGGCGCAAGCCTAACTCGAGTCGAATGAAGCGGTACCAACCTCGACCATGATCAAGAATTTACCGAGGAAGAGGAGAACATCCTCTGGGTCCAACGAGCCCAGATCGAAGAAGAGCGAAAAGCAGTAATCCGAGCTCAGAAGGAGGAGATGGCTGAAATTCGAGCCAGTATGGAGCGACCTGCCGCTGAGATGAGATCTGTTCGATCTCAGATGCATAGGGCTACTAACAAGGCTCCCGAACTTGACCGAGTGTTTGAAGAAGCATAGAACACCCCGTTCACAACTCGAATTACGAAGGCAAATGTTTCCGACCCGGGGAAGATGAAGATACCGGTTTACGAAGGAAAGGCCTATCCAAAGGAATATTTGACAGCCTTCGCGATAGCAATGGGTCGAACAAACTTCAAAGAAGGCAAAGAAGACGCTGGTCAATGTCTTTTGTTCGTTGAGCACCTTAAAGGACCAGCTCTCCAATGGTTCTCTAGGCTCGGAAGAAATTCGATCGATAATTTCAATCAGCATTCTTCAAGCATTATGTTATATTCATGGAACGCAGAATATCTGATGCGGATCTATGGACCATGGGGCAAGGACAAAATGAGACATTACAAACTTTCATCGAACGGTTCAAGTCGGTACTGTCGAAAGTAGAAGGGATAAGTGACGAAGCTACATTGCAAGCATTGAAGAAAGCCTTGAGGTTTGACTCAGATTTCTGAAAGGAGATTGCGCTAAACGCTCCAACCATGATCCATGATGCATTGCATCGAGCAACGGACTTCGCCTCCAACGAAGAAGAAGTGAAGATCCTAGCCCAGAAGCACGGAAAGGCGAAATCTACGAACTATCCTCCCTTTTCTCCAAACCCACCAAACAACAAAAAGGGCAACCAAGGTTCTGGATACGTCTACAATGAAGAAGGTTTCAAAAGAGCCCATAGTTACCAAGTTGACGCGTTAGGATACGGGCAAGGACGAGGCCAAGGCCGAGGAAGAGGTACATGGAATAGCACGTGGACCAGGAGCCAAGGAACTTACGACGAAATAGTTTATTGCGAACATCACCATATATTCGGATATTCGACCGCAAATTACCGTATTCTGGGATTAAAATTCGCTGCAAACCTGGCAGCTAGCAAACTCAAGGGTGATATTAGCCTCAAGGATTTTGACATGAATACCAACGCGAACCTCCCCGAGCAGGTGAATGAAGATCTTCCTAAGCGAGGGAGGCAAAATGACAAAACTCCACAATCTGGACCCAGAAGACGGATCAACATGATAATGGGCGAATCTCATTATTGCTCAAATACCGTCTCGTCGATTAAAGCTTTTCAACGGCGAGCCGATGTCAACGTTAACTAGTCCGCGCCTTCCAAATTTCCAGACGATGTAATCTCATTCGAAGAAATAAAAACAACCGGAATCGATAAACCGCATGACGATCCTCTCGTAATCGAGTTAATCATCAGTGGTTATGACGTAGCCCGGGTATTGGTTGATACGGGCATCACAGTGGAAATAATCTTCAAAGAGACTCTCAAAATAATGAACATCAATATGTCCGACATAGTGGTCACCCCAATACCGTTGACTGGATTCTCCAGAGAAACGACAATGACAATCAGAACAATCAAACTACCTGTACAAGCTGGAGGGGTTGTCAAGATCGTCTAGTTTTCTGTAGCCGATCACCCGGCAATCTATAACGTCATCATCAGGACACCTTGGTTAAATTCAATGCGCACCGTGGCCTCGACCTACGATCTCTGAATAAAGTTCCCAACACCGAGGAGAGTAAAAACAATCTTGGGGAGTCAGAAGGAGTCCCGCGTTTGTTTCCTAGCTGCACACAAACTCAGGAACCCTTTCATCGATCCGAAAGCCAAGTCAGAGTGCAAGAAGATGAAGACGGACAGAGAGCCAGTGAAAAAACTCTCCAAACTCTTATAGCAATTACAGATTGCGAAGGATCGCAAAGAAGAAGCGGCCGAACTAACCTACGACCCCATAATATCAGTTTATATTGATGATGAACACCCGGAATGATGCGTAGAGATTGGATTCGGCCTCAACGAAAAAATCAAGGAATAGCTCATTTCGTTCCTAAAAGAAAACGTAGACACTTTCGTGTGGACAGCAGAGGATATGCCCGAAATCGATGTCAACGTAACCAATCATGAGTTAAATGTCGACCCAACCTTCAAGCCAGTAAAGCAGAAACGGAGGAAGTTGGGGCCTGACAAAGCGAAAGCAGTGAACGACGAAGTTGAAAGACTCTTACGAGTCGGTTTGATAATGGAAGTCAAGTACCCGGATTGGCTGGCGAATCCTGTAGTAGTCAAAAAGAAGAACGGAAAATGGCGGGTGTGTGTAGTTAAACAAGGCATGTCCAAAAGACATCTTTCCGCTACCACACATTGATCGACTGGTCGAAGCAATAGCAGGCAACAAGCTCCTATCATTCATGGACGCATTTTCTGGATAAAACCAGATTTTGATGAATCCGGATGATCGAGAGAAGACAGCCTTAATTACGGATCGCAAAATATAATTCTACAAGGTGATGCCTTTCGGCCTCAAAAATGTTGGAGCTACATATCAGCGTCTGGTGAATAAAATGTTTGCTAATCAACTCTGAAAGACGATGGCTGTTTACATAGATGACATGCTGGTGAAATCGCTAGAGGCAAAGGATCACGTATTACATTTGGAGGAGTGTTTCAAACAGCTCAACTCGCACAACATGAAGCTGAACCCGACAAAGTGTAAATTTGCAGTCACGTCCGGAGAGTTTCTTGGTTACTTAGTTACTCATCGAGGTATCAAAGCAAACCCCAAGCAGATTGACGCGCTTATCCAGATGGCTTCACCAAAGATAAAACGTGAAGTGCAAACACTGACTGGGAGGATAGATGTGCTCAACAGGTTTATTTCGCGATCTACCGACAAATTCTTACCCTTCTATGACACTTTACGAGGAAACAAGAAGTTCGAATGGACGGAGAAGTGTGAAGAAGCATTCCAGCAATTGAAAGAGTACGTAGCCACCCCTCCAGTGCTCGCCAAACCAGTTGAGGGAGAGCCTCTATTTTTGTATATCGCAATCTCCGCCACAGTATTAAGCGGAGTGCTCATTTGAGACGAACGGGGAGAACATAAACAATCTTTTTACGTCAGTAAAACTCTCTCCGACACAGAGACAAGAGACCCGCAAATGGAAAAGTTGGCTTTATCGGTTGTCATGTCCGCCAGAAAACTAAGGCCATACTTTCAATCACACTCCATTGTCGTCCTTAGTACTTTCCCGTTATGATCCGTTTTGCACAGTCCAAGTCAATCCGGGAGATTGGCCAAGTGGGCTATCGAGCTGAGTGAGTACGACATCGAGTATCGCGGACGAACTTGCGCGAAATCGCAAGTGCTAGCCGATTTTTTGATCAAACTTCCGGAGGAGAGCCTCGTAGAAAGAAACCCGAGTTTGACTTGTCAACTCCACGTTGATGGCTAGTCATCCAAAAATGGCTCAGGAATTGGGATAAGTCTGACATCACCGATGGGCGAGATACTTGAACAATCTTTCTGACTAGGCTTTCGTGCCTCCTCCAATGAAGCAGAGTATGAAACCCTCATTTTCGGAATGAAGCTCGCACAAGGACTCAAGATTGACTGCATTCGCACATTCTGCGATTCACAGTTAGTTGCGAACCAATTCAGTGGGTAATATGCAGCTAAAGATGATCGTATGGAAGCATATCTAAAGGTCGTCAAAGACTTGACTGCGCAGTTCAAAGAATTCACGCTCACACGTATTCCACGAGGATAAAACACTTCCGCTGATGCACTGGCCGCTCTCGCATCCACTTCTGATCCAGATTTGAAGCAAATTATTCCGGTGGAATTTATCGAACGCCCTAGTATCACTCTTTCAGATATGGTGAGTGTAGTTACTCGATCTCAAGCAGCAAGGAAAGCAAGGGAGAAAGTACGTGCACCGGACGTCGCTGAGGACGACGCTGAAAAACAAGAAGCCATAACCAACGACTCAATGGTCCAGGACGAGGCAGATAAAAGATCCGAATCTCAAACGGAAATAGACGCAGTCAATGAAGACAAAAATCCCTAAAATTTTGAAAACGAATCGACAGCCATGGACGAGGATTCTGTTTCCCTATCTCCCGACATCAACCCCCTTCACGAAAATGAAACAGTCGAGACAGACGAAACATCACAGGAAATGAAATACGGCTGCGACAAAGGGTGGCTTGATGACATCCGAGGATACATTTGCGTTGGTATCTTACCTTCTGACAAATGGGCGGCTCGTAAGTTTCGGGCACAAGCGGCTCGTTACATCTTGCCCGAAGAGAATGTTTTCAAATGGAGATTCTCGGGACCATTACTCACCTGCGTTGAAGAAAAAGAGGCGAGAGAAATCATGGAGGAAGTCCATAGTGGATCATGTGGTAACCACTCAGGAGGACGAGCTTTGGCAATAAAAATCAAACGACACGGTTATTATTGGCCAACTATGATACAGGATGGGGAAAAGTTCTCCGCTAGATGTGAGAAGTGTTAGCATCATGCACAATGATTCATCAGCCAACTGAGATGCTTTCCTCAATATCGTCATCTTATCCGTTCATGCGATAGTCCATGGACATTGTTGGACCTTTACATCCTTCGAAGCAGAAACGATTCTTACTGGTCTTGACGGACTATTTTTCGAAGTGGGTGGAGGCAGATTCTTATGCCAGCATTAAGGACGCACAAGTTGAAAGTTTCGTATGGAAAAAGATCATATGCCGACATGGCGTCCCATACGAAATCGTTACCGATAACGGTTCGCAATTCATCTCCACGAGGTTCGAAGCTTTCTGCGAGAATTGGAAGATCCGACTAAGAAAATCCACCCGAGATATCCACAAGGAAATGGCCAGGCAGAAGCAGTAAACAAGACAATTCTCGACGGTCTAAAAAGCGTCTTGACAAAAAGAAAGGACGGTGGGCTGACGAACTGGAAGGAGTATTGTGGTCTCATAGGACAACACCGCAACGAGCAACCAACGAAACTCCATTTTCCATGAGTCCGCCGAAGACTTCTCCCAGAGCAAGAAGGGCTCAATCACTTATTAATGCTTCATGATTTGGACTTGATCAACGAAAGGCGGGATCATGGTTTGATCCGAATTCAGAATTACCAGAATGGAGCGGCAAAGTACTACAACTCTCACGTACGAAATCGACAGTTATACGAAGGAGACTTAGTCCTACGGAAGGTTTTTCATAATACAGCAGAACGGAATGCCGGCAAACTTGGAGAAAATTGGGAAGGACCTTACAAAATCACAAAAGTAGTCCGACCCGGAGTGTACGAACTCGCCAACATGTCTGACATTCCAATACCAAGATCGTGGAATGCAATGTATCTCAAAGAAGTACTATCCTTAAGGTACTTTACACGAACTACGGGGCGGCTTGATCCATGCAAAGGGTACGTAGGCAACTCATCTTCGGATGGGTTCAGCTGCCCCCTCCCTCTTTAAAAAGGGGGGGAGTGGGTACGTATACTCGTATACTCACACCTTTATAATAGGCTCTACGTCTACTTAATGCAAGTTTTTCGAAGCTAAGATCATAATATCACATCCTTTACGTATTACTAAAACCTTAACAAAAATAGGCATCCCATTCGCATTATTTACGAATTACTCAAAATCTTAACTAAACAGACATCTTATCTCACTCTCGTTGCTGCTGGCCACAACAACGAACTACGACATCCTTTACGGATCTAACTATTACATCCTAGCTGATTAAAAGCGCGAGCTATATAAATGTCTATGTTCATTGTCGGAGCGGATATACTTACGGTAGCGTATCCATAAACCGAAATGTTCATCTTAAACCCAACAAACAAATCGTTGGTCATAACAGTACTACATGTTCATTGTTGGAGCGGATTTGTTGATGGTAACTCGTCTGTAAACCAAAATGATCATAAAAAAACCCAACAAATGAATCGTTGGTCGCAACAGTACTACATGTCCATTGTCGGAGTGGATATGTTTACGGTAATATATCCGTAAACCGAAATACTCATCTTAAACCAAACAAACAAATTGTTGGTCGAAACACCTATGCTCATTATCGGAGCGGATATGTCTACGGTAACATATCCATAAACCAGAATGTTCATCTTAAACCCAACAAACGAATCGTTGGTATTAACATTAAAGCGAGATACAGTGAAACAAATCGGTCCTCCTTGGATAAAAAGCATTCAGCAACAAGGTTCGGAAACAAAGAAGCAACACTACAATAACAAAAGCCATAAGGCGAAAATAACAAGTTGATATGGATAAAGCCGTCCAGGCACTCTATTCCAAAAAAGTCAAGCACAACATCATAGAATGGGATAAGCCAAGCCATAGTCTTCGGCATGTCCTCAATAACGGGTTCGACGATCCCCGTCATCAGTAACCTTACCCTTGGAAGATACATCGTCATCGTCGTCGGAGGATTCGGTCATCGTCATGGATTCAGAAGCTTTCTTCCAAGCAAACGAAGACAAACCAGGACTACTGTGGGAGTATAAATCCATGCCAATTGAATTCGTTGTCTTTTAGCGAGATCTGAAACTTCTGAGTAAAAATCACCAAAAAACACAAACAGAGATCCAAAGTTGGTGTTTTATTAAGCTGCTTAGAAAGCTTTTGTCTCAGAGCCAAAGTACAGAGTTTTGCTAGGTAAATTCCGGATCCCCTTTTCTTAGGGTTTACATGAGTATATATACTAAGTTAAGTCGGCTAAGTTAGTATCCAAAGAGATAAGGAAGATTTCCTAATTCTTCGGGATTTCCTTTTAGCAAAGCCTGTCATCGTCATGGGCTTCGATTCATGGGCTGTCTTTGTCATCTCTTTTGTGGGCTTTAATCTGTGGGCTCGTTGTCTCGGCCCCTTCTCTAACCATGGTTCGCGGCTCGGGTGACACCATGGCTCACGGCTCGGGTGACGCCATGGTTCATGGCTCGGGTGACAACATAGTTCACGGTTCGGGTGACACCATGGCTCACGGCTCGGGTGATGCCATGGTTCACGGCTCGGGTGACACCACGGTTCACGGCTCGGGTGACACCATGGTTCACGGTTCGGGTGACGCCATGGCTCACGGCTCGGGTGACACCACGGTTCACGGTTCGGGTGACGTACTATGGGTCGTGACCCCCGATCCGTCTGTCGTGCCATGGATCGGGGTATACGTCCCAGCTTCTTCGCCGTGGGTCGTGACCCCCGATCCGTTCGTCGTGCCATGGATCGGGATACACGACCCAGATCCTTCACCGTGGGTCGTGACCCCCGATCCGTCTATCGCATCATGGATCGTGGTACACGACCCAACCTACCTCGTCACGGTTCGGGATACTCAGTTCAACTCCTTTGTTCACGGTTCGGGGTACCTGATCTAACTTCATGGTTAGGGATCCCGATCCAACTTCTCACGGTTAGGGATCCCGATCCAACTTCTCACGGTTAGGGATCCCGATCCAACTTCTCACGGTTAGGGATCCCGAACCCACTCACAGCTCGGGGTACCCGATCCAACTTCATGGTTAGGGATCCCGATCCAACTTCTCGCGGTTAGGGATCCCGATCCCACTCACAGCTCGGGGTACCCGATCCAACTTCATGGTTAGGGATCCCGATCCAACTTCTCGCGGTTAGGGATCCCGATCCCACTCACAGCTCGGGGTACCCGATCCAACTTCATGGTTAGGGATCCCGATCCAACTTCTCGCGGTTAGGGATCCCGATCCCACTCACAGCTCGGGGTACCCGATCCAACTTCATGGTTAGGGATCCCGATCCAACTTCTCACGGTTTGGGATCCCGACCCCACTCACAGCTCGGGGTACCCGATCCAACTTCATGGTTAGGGATCCCGATCCAACTTCTCGCGGTTAGGGATCCCGACCCCACTCACAGCTCGGGGTACCCGATCCAACTTCATGGTTAGGGATCCCGATCTAACTTCTCGCGGTTAGGGATCCCGATCCCACTCACTGCTCGGGGTACCCGATCCAACTTCTTGGTTAGGGATCCCGATCCAACTTCTCGCGGTTAGGGATCCCGATCCCACTCACAGCTCGGGGTACCCGATCCAACTTCATGGTTAGGGATCCCGATCCAACTTCTCGCGGTTAGGGATCCCGACTCCACTCACAGCTCGGGGTACCCGATCCAACTTCATGGTTAGGGATCCCGATCTAACTTCTCGAGGTTAGGGATCCCGATCCCACTCACAGCTCGGGGTACCCGATCCAACTTCTCACGGTTAGGGATCTAGCTGCTAGCACCTTTTCATACTTAGCCATTTTTCCAACCGTTGATTCCCACGAGGTGGAATCTGACCACAACAGTTTTGACTCCCGATCCTGTCTACCGCACCATGGATCGGGGTACACGATCCAGCTTCACCATGGGCCGTGATCCCTGACTCGTTTCATCCTACGCACAGTTAGGGGGACGCCCGATCCCCTTGCTGTTAACTTCAAGAGGGGAGATTTTGACCCCAATAGTTAGTCCCCCAGCTCGTCAGTTTTAATGTTGAAAGTGTCGAGGTTAATAGCAATTTGAAGTTAACTTGCCCGAACCATCTTTCACCGTGATCCCAAACTGTTTGACTGACTGTTTCCCCGAACCATCGTCTAGACCAGGGTTTAGATTCTGTTCGGGGGATTTTTGAAATCTACCTTTATCGGGGAGTGTAACCGTTTTTGCTGATTCCCGAGGTATGTGACGTCACTTTGTGCTTATATAAACCGTCTTTCCCCTCGACTCCTCATATCTTCATTTCTCCGAAAATCCCCCAAAACAGGTAACCTCTCTCTTCTTTCTCTCTCTATTTTTTTTGCTTAAGTTTTTTTTTAATTAGAGCCTCCGCGAAACCCCCTTTGCCGCCGAACCGCTTGCATTTTCCGATCCTTCTTCAATAGTTCTGCCGCAGTTCTTCGAGCTTCTGGCGGTTCGTCCAAGGATTTGGATCTGACTATTAGTTCACCTAGAAGATCTTGATCTGTTCTTCGATTTTTAGAGGTTTTGATCTATTTTGATAAGCAATCCGAAACCCCGACCTGTTTATCTAAATTTCCAGAAGCCTTGATCTTCCTTTTCCTGTGACGAGGGATCCCGACCTGTTTTTAAGCACAACAGATGTCTCGACTGTCCGCGCCAATGTCTCCCGATCTGTATGCTAGATTGCTTGTTAGTCCGGATCAATCTTCATCTCCCGAACCGTCTTTCTCCCCCGAACCGATCCTTGCTCAAGATTGCAGCCGAGCAGATTTGTCCGGTGCAAACATCCTAGAAGATTTGGATGATTCGATTGGGTCGGGAGTAGGTCCCTCCATCCTTGGAAGAAAAATGGTGCTTTCTGAATCATCGAGAGCTGACAGTAACGCTCAGATCCCTGCGTCGTTTGAAAATCCCCAACTTCACGATTCTCCGTTTGACAAGGCGGTGAATCCTTTTATTGACGCCGTGGATCCCGAGCCGGCAAAAATTGAACCCGAAGATTGGTTTTACGACCCGGCTGTAGCCAGACAAGAGTTAGAACGTCTGATTGGACCTACTCGGCGAGCGCCAAGAAGGAAGAAAACTAAGAGGCGACCCGATCCACCTGGTTCCACTCTTTCTACCCTAGATTCGTTGACAGATCTCAGGCGGAGATTTAATATCTCGGAGGAGATCGAATTTGTCCTGCCTTCTTCGGCCGATCGAGCCGTTAAACCTCCCCCCGATCACTTTACCCTTTACGAGAGCTTCTTTTATCGCTGCTTGCTATGGCTCCCGATCCCCAAAGTGATCCTGCGATTTTTATGGAAACACAACCTGGCCATTTCCCAAATCAATTGCAGGGGGATCAGACATTTGGTCGGCATCCTTGTTAGAAGTTACGAATGCGATGTTGAGGTTGGGGTTGAACATTTGAGAAGCTTTCTCGAATTCCGACGTCGCAATAAAAGAGAGCTGAAGTACTATATGTCGGGCAAGGCTAAAAGAAGCATCATAAAAGGATTTCCATCCAAAGATGACAACTGGGAGGACTACTTTTTTTTTGTCCCAATCACCGAAGCGTCCGTTGGATCGGGATGCCTTAACTTAATCAAAGCAGACTGGGGAGAACTTGGTAGCCGACCCGTGGTTTATTCTTGGGCTTCGGCTTGATTTCAATGCATTTTTTCTCGTTTTAGGTTTTTACTTATCGTCGTTTTTTTTTTCTTTTGCAGCGCGTCACTTCCAATTTTCGCTGCCTCCCAATCTATCTGAGATTCACCAGGCGCTTTCGGCTCGAAAGTGTAATTGGAAAAAAGACTTCAACCTCCAGCGAGTAGAAAGAGCCCGATCCCTTTTCGAAGGTCAATCCGTTGGTCCATCATCCTCATCTAATTCAGACGATACCATGGAGAGACCTACTTTCAGAGATAGAGCCGCGGCAAAGGTAAAGGCAGAAACTGAGGCGAAAGAGAGAATAAAACAGGCCGAAGTGCTGGGTCGGTCTCGCATTCCGAAACCCCAGGTTGCTGTTACGTTAACCTCCGACCCAGTTTCCTCCCATAATCAATTCGAGCAGATTCCCCATCCCGGGGCTTTCCAAGGGGTCGTTTTGGGTCTTCGTCCCGCAGATTCCCAGATAGCACCACACAAAGACAAGGGTAAGGGCAAGGCCAAAGAGAAGAAGGACCCGAGCAGGAAACGTCAACCTTCAGGAGACGAGAGGATCGAAGGATTAGCCGGGACATTGAAAAAACAACGACGTTCCGAAAAACCTAAAGTGATCCCCGAAGCGATCCCCCTTGCTGCTGCTCCTACCAACGCCGATGGGATTTACGATGATGTCGAGGCGTCTGCAGCTCTTTTCTCAAAGATCGTTTGCCCCGGCGATCGTCTCCCCCCCACTGATACTTTGCTGAGGGACAAACCCTATAACGAGGTTTCTCTTCGCGGCGTCAAAGTATGTTTTCCATTATTACTTATCTTTGTCGTTGTCCCCCGATGCGTTCCTGCTTGTCTCGTTCTAAGTTGTTCTTTGGTTCCTGTGCAGTTTATAGCCCATCTGAACAGGATGGTGTTAGGATATGAGTCTGACGCTCGGAAAGATAGGGAGAGGGTCGACGACGCCCGGCGAATGGCGACTGAGCTTGATGGGAAACTCAAGGAGGCCGAGGAGAATCGTGCTGCTGAACGGGAGAAGACCCTTAAGAGAATTCAGAGTCTTGAGGGTGAGACGGAGGGATTAAAGAAGCGTCAGAAGGAAAGCGATGATCGGATCATGCGACTGGAATCTGGCAAGGTTAGGCGCGATGCTCATATTGCTAGTTTGACGAGGCAGCTGGAAGCAGCGAATGAGCTGCTCGAGAGCAAAGTTGAACAGGCTGTGCTTCAGGCCAAGCGGGAGATGACGATGATGTTCGAAGACAAAATCTCCCGAGCCAGAAAACTACTTGGCCAGATTGACGGTGAGCCAAAAGAATGCATGCTTGACCTTGCTCAGATCGAAAGCAACCTCCAACTCATTGGGCTGCTTCAAGGCGACGAACCTCCCTCCCTTGATTCCGAGGCAAATGGTTTAGCTGAACAAAAGAAGGATTTGAAGGGAGCTCACGAGGCGTTTGCCCAGCTTGTGGCAGAAATAAGAGGAACCTTAAGATTATCTCCCGTCCGTGCTGACATACTTAAGGAACTGAATGCAGGGGAGCCCATAGAGAATGCTGCCGCGAGCGTCGGGATTCAAGACTTTTCTGGCTCGAACAGGGGGACGCCTGGTCTAGCTAACTTTAGTCCAAGGGAGGTTGCTAAAGAGCCGACCCCCAAACCATCTTCTGAGAAAGCCAATGAAGTCGTTCTTGAGGAGACCGTCGCTCTTAAGGAGGCTGTCGTAGATTTTGAAGTGGTGCCTGAAGAGGACAAAGCTTCGGGAAGCGACATGGTCGAACAACCGGCAGAGCCGGAGCAGAAGGCAGTGACGACTCCCGAGATAGCGGAGGATTATGATCCTCTCTTTTTTGTCTAGTTTAAAACTCTCTTTCTGTTTAATGCCTGGACGGCTTTATCCAAGTTGTTTAAGAATTTATTATCTTCTAGCCCTTGCATTTGAATATGTATGTCTTTCGTTTAACAATAGATTCGAGAATGCCTTGCCTGCATTTGTATTTGTTTGCGTAGTTACGAGATGATCAGTCTCGAGATGATCATTTCGGTCTACAGATAGATTACCATAAACTTATCTGCTCCGATAATGAACATTTGTTTGTAGTCTAGGACGAGCATTTCGGTTTACGGATAAGTTACCATAAACGTATCCGCTCCGACAATGAACGAATACTTGTATAGCGCACTTTTAATCCTGAGACGGATGTGAGAGTTCTCTATTGTGGCCAGCAATAGTGAAGATGTGGCGAGATGCCCGTTGTAGTCAGATTTGCTCAAATATGTCTGTTTTGTTAAGACTTAGTGATCCTTGAAGGATGTTTTAGATAGAAACTGCTTGTTAGAAGCAAAGCTTTGATAGGTAGTAGAAACTGTTACAAAGATGGGAGTATACGAGTATGCGTATACGTACCCACTCCCCCCCCCTTTTGAAAGGAGGGGGGCAACTGAACCCGTCCGAAGACGAGCTGCCTACGTACCCTTTGCAGGGATCAAGTCGCCCCATAGTTCATCTAAAGTAGCTTAGTGATAGTACTTTTTGAGATGCATCGCATTCCATGATCTCGGTACTGGAACGTCCGTCATGTTAGCAAGTTTGTAAACGCCAGGTTTGACAACTTCGGTGATCTTGTAGGGTCCTTCCCAATTTGCTCCTAGTTTGCCAGCATTTGTTTCCGCGGTGTTCTGAAAAACCTTGCGCAAAACTAAATCGCCTTCGTAGAATCTTCGTTCTCGAACGTTGGAATTGTAGTACTTTGATGCCGCGTGTTGATAGTTCTGGATCCTGATCAAGGCTTGGTCCCTTCTTTCGTTGATCAAGTCCAGTTCGTCAAGCATTAACAGGTGATTGAGCCCTTCTTGTTCTGGTAATAGCCTCCGGCGAATCCCTGGAAAATGTATCTCCGGTGGGATGACACACTCTGTTCCGTAGACGAGGGCGAACGGGGTTTCTCCTGTCGCTCGTCGTGGGGTGGTGCGGTGAGACCAAAGTACCCCCTCCAGTTCTTCAGCCCAACGTCCCTTCTTCTCGTCAAGGCATTTCTTTAGGCCGTCAAGTATTGTTTTGTTGATTGCTTCGGCCTGTCCGTTCCCTTGTGGATATCTTGGAGTAGACTTGCTGAGTCTGATTTTCCATTTTTCGCAGAAACCTTCAAAACGATTTGAGATGAACTGCGAGCCGTTATCTGTCACGATCTCGTACGGTACTCCATGTCGGCATATGATGTTTTTCCAGACGAAGGCCTCCACTTGCGCATCTTTAATGTTAGCATAGGAGTCGGCTTCGACCCATTTTGAGAAATAGTCGGTCAAAACTAAAAGGAAGCGTTTCTGTTTTGACGGATGGAGTGGTCCGACAATGTCCATAGACCATCGCATGAATGGATATGGCGATGAGATTGAGGAAAGTACTTCTGTAGGTTGGTGGATCATTGGCGCATGGCGTTGGCATTTTTCGCATTTGGCTGAAAATACCTTGCAATCTTTGATCATTGTTGGCCAATAGTAGCCGTGACGCTTGACTTTTATGGCTAGCGCTCTCCCTCCAGAGTGATTTCCACATGAACCGTTGTGAATTTCCTCCATAACTTTCCTGGCGTCCTTTCCTTCCACGCAGTTTAGCAACGGTCCCGAGAATCTCCACTTGAAGACATTTCCATCAAGTAACACGTAACGTGCTGCCTGGGCTCGAAGCTTGCGAGCTGCCCATTTTTCGGTCGGTAGGACGCCGTCGCATATGTACCCTCTGATTGCGCCGAGCCATTCCTTGTCACAACCATATTCTGGATCATTGTCGACTTCGTTTGCTTCTCCGTTGGGTTCAACGACAGGGTCCTTGCTGCTTGTTGTAGTTGGTGACTCAACGAGATTGTCTTCTTCCATTGGGGCAATATCCGGCTCTGCGGGTGATTGATCGGCCAATTCTTCCTGTATTTCGTCCATCACCTCTTGCCTGGTCGAGACATCTGTCGCTTGTCTAGCCGCTGTGAACGAGTTATGGCATTCACTGAACCGCCGGAACTGATGCTCGGGTGTTGGATGAATTCTACCGGGATCACTCGCTTTAGATCTGGATCGGAAGTTGATGCAAGGGCTGCAAGTGCGTCGGCTGGGGTGTTCTCCCCTCGCGGAATACGTGTTAGGATGAATTGTTTGAACTGTGCAGCTAATTCTTTGACGATCTTCAAGTAAGCTTCCATTCGATCATCCTTTGCTGCATATTCACCGCTGAACTGATTCGCGACTAGCTGGGAATCGCAAAATGCATGGAGTTTCTTGATCTTTAGGCCGTTAGCAAGTTTCATCCCGGCAATCAAGGCTTCATACTCCGCTTCGTTGTTAGATGCACGAAACCCAGCGGAAAGACTGTTCCAGTAGTTCTCCAGTTGGAGAGGTTAGCCGTATCCCTACTCCTGAACCATTTTTGGAAGATGAGCCATCAACATGGAGTTTCCAGAGCTGTCCTTGCATTTCGTCGTCGATGCCTTCTTCGGTAGTTCGATAAGAAAATCTGCAAGAACTTGCGATTTAGCGCACGTGCGTCCGCGATACTCAATGTCGTATTCGCTCAGTTCGATAGCCCAATTTGCTAGCCTTCCTGACTGACTTGGACTGTGCAGAACAGACCTTATCGGAAAGGTGCTCAGAACGACGATTGAGTGAGACTGAAAGTATGGCCTTAGTTTTCTCGCCGACATAACTATGGATAGTGCCAATTTCTCCATCTGTGAGTACCTTGTTTCCGCGTCCGTAAGGGTTTTACTTACGTAGAATATCGGCTTTTGTTCGCCGCGCTCGTCTCGAATCAATACGCCACTTACCGCTGTGGCAGAAATTGCGGTGTACAGAAAAAGTGGTTCCCTGCTTCTGGTTTTGTGAGAACTGGGGAGTGGCTAGATAGTTCTTGAGTTGCTGAAACGCTTCCTCGCAGTTGTCCGTCCACTCGAACTTCTTGTTCCCTCGCAAAGTATCGTAGAATGGCAAGCATTTGTCGGTGGATCGTGAGATGAATCGGTTAAGCGCAGCTACCCTCCCGGTAAGACGTTGGACTTCCCTTTTCGTCTTTGGTGAAGTCATATTGATGAGTGCGTCGATCTGCTTAGGGTTTGCCTCAATGCCGCGGTGAGTTACAAGATAACCAGGAACTCTCCCGAAGTGACTGCGAATCTGCACTTGGTCGGATTTAACTTCATGTTGTGAAAGTTCAGCTGCGAGAAACATTCCTTGAGATGAGTGACGTGATCCTGTTCCTTTAGTGATTTCACCAGCATGTCGTCTATGTAAACCTCCATTGTTTTTGCCGAGTTGGTCCGCAAACATCTTGTTCACCAGTCGCTGGTATGTCGCTCCCGCATTTTTCAGACCGAATGGCATCACCTTGTAGCAATATATTCCACGATCCGTTATGAAAGCGGTCTTCTCGCGATCGTCGGGGTTCATCAAGATCTGGTTGTAACCTGAGAAGGCATCCATGAAAGATAGGAGTGCATTTCCTGCCGTCGCTTCGACTAAGCGATCGATATGTGGAAGGGGGAAGCTGTCTTTTGGACAGGCTTTGTTCAGGTCGGTGAAGTCCACGCACACGCGCCATTTGCCATTCTTCTTCTTGACCACCACTGGGTTAGCTAGCCAGTCCGGGTACTTCACCTCAGTTATTGATCCGACGCGCAGTAGTCTCTCCACCTCGTCATTTACCGCTTTAACTCTGTCTGGCCCAAGTTTTCTTCTTTTCTGCTTTACTAGTTTGAAAGTCGGGTCGACGTTCAGTTCGTGGCTTGTTATACTGATATCGATGCCAGGCATATCTTCTGCTTCCCATGCGAAGGTGTTGATATTTTTCTTCAAGAATGCCACGAGCTCTTCTTTGATCTTTCCATCTAACTCTGCTCCAATTTCTACACAGCGTTCGGGATGTTTGTTGTCGATGCAAACTGATATGACGGGGTCGCAGGTTGGTTTAGACACTTCTTCTTCGCGATCCACCGCGATCTGTAACTGCTATAACAGTTTGGAAAGCTCTTTCACCGGTTCTCTGTCGGTCTTTATCTTCTTGCGCTTTGAATTTGCCGTTGGATCAGTCACCGGGTTTCTGAGCTTGTGTGCGGCGAGAAAGCAGACACGAGACTCTTTTTGATTTCCTCAAATAGTTTTCACGCCGTTTGGTGTAGGAAACTTGAGGCAAAGATGGTAGGTCGAAACGGCTATGCGCATCGAATTTAGCCAGGGGTCCCACGATGACGTTGTAGATGGCCGGATGGTCAGCTACGGAGAACTCAACGATCTTCGTCACCTCGCCAGCTTGGACAGGCAGTTTGATTGTTCTGGTGGTCATGGTGGTTTCTCCAGAGAATCCTGTTAAGGGTTTGGGAGTAGATATCACTTCGGACAGGTCCACATTCATTCTTCTGAGAGTTTCGAGGAGGATTACGTCCATGGTGCTCCCAGTGTCTACCAATACGCGTGCTACATCGCAGTCGTTGATGATCAACTCGATTACGAGAGGGTCATCATGAGGTCTGTCGATTCTGATAATTTCTCTTTCCTCGAATGATATCACGTCGTTTGGAAACTTAGATGGTTTAGACCAGTTGATGCTGACGTCTGCCCTTCGCTAGAACGCATTGATTGACGAGACGGTATCTGAGCAATAGTGGGATCCTCCCATTATCATGCTAATCCTTCTTCTGCTTGATCCAGAGGGTGGCGCTTCGTCATCCCTTCTATCGCGCTTGGTGTGATCTTCTTTTGTCAGGTCGAGTTTGTATGTGTTTACGTCCATCTCGAAATCCTTGAGGCTGACATTTCCTCCAAGCTCGCCGGCTGCTAATTTTTTAGCAAGCTTCAAGCCTAGAATTCGGCAGTTCGCGGTAAAATGTCCGTAGATGTGGTGGTGTTCGCAGTAGGCCGTCTCGTCATAGGAACTATCGCTTTTGGTCCATGTGCTCCATGAGCTTCTTCCACGGCCTCGGCCTCTTCCGCGACCGAATCCAGGAGCGTCAATTTGATAGTTATGAGCTCCTCGAAAGCCTCCCTCGTGCTGGATATAGCCGGAGCCTTGATTGTTCTTCCTAGTGTTGGAAGGGGCTGAAACTTGGGGAGAATGGTTCGTTGTCTTGGCCTTCCCGTACTTCTCAGTTAGGATTTTCATTTCTTCTTCTTCGGTGATGAAGTCTGCGGCTCGATGCATAGCGTCCTGTATCGTAGTGGGGGTGTTTAGCGCGATTTCTTTGCGAAAATCGGAATTGAACCAGAGTGCTCGCTTCAGGGCTAGTAGGGCTGCTTTGTCGCTCAGGCCTTCCACTTTTGACATAACAGCTTTGAACCTTCCAATGAAACTCCAGAGTGTTTCGTTCTGCCCTTGAGCTAGGGTCCACAGGTCGGCATCAGACATTCCAGGATCCATGAAGATGGAATAATGTTTCAAGAATGCCGCAGATAGTTGGTTATAGCTGTTGATGGAATTTCGCTCGAGTCTTGAGAACCACTGGAGCGCCGGTCCCTTAAGATGCTCCACGAAGAGAAGGCATTGTCCGGCGTCTCTCTCATTTTCCTTGAAATTCGAGCGTCCCATGGCAATAGTGAAGGCCGTCAGATGCTCCTTCGGATCAGTCTTTCCTTCATAGATCGGGACTTTCATCTTTCCAGGGTCTGGAATTCTCGTGCTAGTTATCCGTGCTGTGAACGGGGTGTTCTGTGCTTCCTCCAGTACGCGATCTATCTCTGGCACCTTGCTAGTTGCTTTGTGCATCATGGATCGGACAGCTTTTATGTCAACAGCTGCTCGATCCATATCTACTCGCATCCTAGCCATCTCGTCTTTCTGGGCTCTGACTCCTGCTCGGCGCTCTTCGTTCATCCGTGCTTGCTCAGCCCAGAGTATGTTCTCCTCTTCCTCGGTCAGCTCTTGATCTCCTTCGGGGATGGCCTCGCTCGGTTCGGGTTTGACCAGTTGCTAGGTGTTCAGGATTGTCATGGCTCTCCATGTTTTGCTCCATTCGGTTCTCCTCCTCTAGATTGATGATTGGTGCAGGCTCCTCTTCGATTGGCGTGTCGTCTGCCCCTTGGACTCTTGAGGCTAGGTTTGCTGAGCTTTGGTGTAGTAGTGGCAGTCTTCCTCGGGTCCTCGGTGGATTGAGCGGAGTTGTGAAGTCCAGGGCCGTTGGGTTGAGATGCCTCCCGACTCGTCTTGCTAGATCCAGACCTGATCCCGTGCCTCGGGTACGACTCGCCGTTGTGAGGGCCTTCAGCTCGCCCGTCATCGTGTTGTTCAGCTTGTCTTGCTCCTCCGCCTTTTTGAGCAGTGTCTCCAGCATGGCTTTCATCTCCGTGAGCATTGTCGAAGTCTCCCCAGCATCTTTGGATTGGTTTGCCTGATCCTCCACGCCGGCATTTCTGGTGTCAGCAGCGCTATCGTCTCCGTCGTTGGTCATCGTCTTCAGATCGGTTTTGTGGTGGTTCTTCGGTGTAAGAAAATTTCAAGCCCCCTCCTTCTAGCGCCAAATTGTGGGGGTATAAATTCACGCCAATTGAATTCGTTATGTCTTTTAGCGAGATCTGAAACTTCTGAGTAAAAACCACCAAAACACACAAACGAAGATCCAAAGATGGTGTTTTTTTATTAAGCTGTTTAGAAAGCTTTTTCGTATAAGAGCAAAAGTACAGAGTTCTGCTAGGTAAATTGCGGATCCCCTTTTCTTAGGGTTTACATGAGTATATATACTAAGTTAAGTCGGCTAAGTTAATATCCAAAGAGATAAGGAAGATTTCCTAATTTTTCGGGATTTCCTTTTAGCAAAGCCTGTCATCGTCATGGGCTTCGATTCATGGGTTGTCTTTGTCATCTCTTTTGTGGGCTTGAATTTGTGGGCTCGTTGTCTCGGCCCAATCTCTAACCATGGTTCACGGCTCGGGTGATGCCATGGTTCACGGCTCGGGTGACACCATGGTTCACGGCTCGGGTGACACCATGGTTCACGGCTCGGGTGATGCCATGGTTCACGGCTCGGGTGACACCATGGTTCACGGCTCGGGTGATGTCATGGTTCACGGCTCGGGTGACACCATGGTTCACGACTCGGGTGATGCCATGGTTCACGGCTCGGGTGATGCCATGGTTCACGGCTCGGGTGACGTACTATGGGTCGTGACCCCCGATCCATCTGTCGTGTCATGGATCGGGGTACACGACCCAGCTTCTTCACCCCCGATCCATTTGTCGTGCCATGGATCGGGATACACGACCCAGTTCCTTCACCGTGGGTCGTGACCCCCGATCCGTCTGTCGTGTCATGGATCGTGGTACACGACCCAACCTACCTCGTCACGGTTCGGGATACCCAGTCCAACTCCTTTGTTCACGGTTCGGGGTACCTGATCTAACTTCATGGTTAGGGATCCCGATCCAACTTCTCACGGTTAGGGATCCCGATCCCACTCACAGCTCGGGGTACCCGATCCAACTTCATGGTTAGGGATCCCGATCCAACTTCTCGCGGTTAGGGATCCCGATCCCACTCACAGCTCGGGGTACCCGATCCAACTTCATGGTTAGGGATCCCGATCCAACTTCTCGCGGTTAGGGATCCCGATCCCACTCACAGCTCGGGGTACCTGATCCAACTTCATGGTTAGGGATCCCGATCCAACTTCTCGCGGTTAGGGATCCCGATCCCACTCACAGCTCGGGGTACCCGATCCAACTTCTCACGGTTAGGGATCCCGATCCCACTCACAGCTCGGGTACCCGATCCAACTTCAACTGGGTCCGATCCTTCTCGCGTTAGGGATCTATCTGCTAGCACTCTTTCATACTTAGCCATTTTTTCAACCGTTGATTCCCACGAGGTGGAATCTGACCACAACAGTTTTGACTCCCGATCCTGTCTGCCGCACCATGGATCGGGGTACACGATCCAGCTTTACCGTGGGCCGTGATCCCCGACTCGTTTCATCCTACGCACAGTTAGGGGGACGCCCGATCCCCTTGCTGTTAACTTCAAGAGGGGAGTAACTTCAAGAGGGGAGATTTTGACCCCAACATCTTCCTCTTTATTTTTTGTGTGTGTCTGAGAGTATAACACAGAAAAAGCATTCGTTAGATTCTGTTCTTGAGTTGTGCAAAACAGAATCGATTGCAGTTGTATCCTAGGATTTGGAACGCCACATAAACGTCACACTACGGGGAGTTTTCAGAATTAAGGATAAAGATCATATCTTGTCTCTGCAAATTCATTCTTCTTTCTAATTCTTGTATCGGTGTTGTTATTATAATATCAATTATATATATATTTCATTTACAAATATCAGTTTGCCCATATTGTAGTAATTGTGTTCCTGCATTAAATACATTTCATGATCTGCTCGGTTTGGTTTTTATGCGACCATGTAATAACTTTATACTTCATCCTAATTTTTTTCTTTAGGATACCTAGCAGATACATGAGAGAGTTCCACTTTACATTGGAAGCAGGGAAGAAGAGAAGAAGCTGGACAAGTACCCGGCTTGAGTCATGTACCAAACATAAGCCATTTAATTTCTATGGTAAACCGATTTCTGACTACATGGTACATGCAAATAGATGCATAAATGATGAAACTTCTATTTTGTTATCGATATCAATAAAGAGAAATCAATTGTTAAAGTATATAGCCAAAAATTTATTTTATACAAGTCGTAAAACTAGTTAATTTGGATCGAGATAACATTTTTACATTCTACAAATATTTTCAAAAAATTAGCACCATAGTTAGGTAAAAGCAGAGGATCTGTATTGGAGTCTTGGAGTCAATCAGAGTCTTCAAAAACCATTATATTGTCTGTAACATCACTCTACCTGCAACTATTAGTTGTCCTAAGAAAAGAAAATCTTAATCAGAGAAAGAGTAAGCAAAAGTACCAGCACTCTAGACTAGTATATATGCATTGTGTTACGGACTTTGCAGCAGTCTCAGCATCATCTCCTGCAAATGAAGCATCAAGAATGAGTGGAAAGAGCAAAGGTATATTTAACATTCAAGTGCATACCAGTGGAAAGAGCAAAGGTACATTTAACATTCAAGTGCATACCAGAATATACCAACCTTGAGTGATCATGTATTTCCCTTGAATCACTTGAGTCACCGTTGATGTATATTCTGACATGGCATGGTCAAACTCTAGATTCTCATTCCCTTATTCAAGAGACGACATGTGATTTATAATAATATAATGAGCAGATAGCAAGAGATAATAAGCATCTACAAAAATTGTTCCTATAATAAAAAGCACATGCCCTGAAACAGTTTCAATGGGCGCATTTGGGATACTTCTTTCACAACCAAGACCAAAATCGACTAAGTAGTTCTGATCACGGCTAAAAAGACAAGAAGACTGATAAGCATGGAAGTTAGTTAGGAAAGAGACTAGTTATAAATGGAGGCCCTTGACCATTGTAATGGGGATTCTCATACTTTGGTATTTTGTGCTTAGACATGGAATTGCTTGATTACTCAATAAAGATACGGTTTTTACTTCAAGAAGCTATCAAAAACTATTGGACGAGGATATAATCGGAACTTCAAACGAGGTGACGGATGCAAGTGAGTGGAAGAAGTGGAATTGGAGGTCGGAAGGAGACCTTCTACTGATTGGAGCATTCTTCAGGCCATCAGGAGTGGGAGCTTCAGCTAGCTATGGACGAACCTCAAGCTTAGCAGCTAAACCATCATCAATGGTTAACACTATTACCTCTACTGCAGGAGCACTAGGTTGCCGCAGAGGCAGACCTTGCTAGTCCTGTCTCGATCTCTCTATACCACCATAGTAACTAACCCTTCACATATCTTTGGCCAAGTGCATAGTAGTCTTCTTTTCTTTTCCCTTTTTTTTGGGGTTGGGTCATTGTTCGTCATTGGTCAACCTCGGCTTGCTTCTTCTTCAAAAAGGTGGGAATACAAAGAGGAGCAAGCGCAGAAGCGTTGTTCAAAAGGTTTCCTTCTTTTAGTCTACAAATCTCTTATGGTTTTGGTTTTGGGGTTGTTAAGGTCTTTGGGTTTTAATGGATCTTACTCCCCTCATGCATTCCTCTTTGTCCAGTTTCTAGAGTCCTTTTCACGGTTTTTTTTACTTTCCCCTTTCAAGGTAGTGATAGTAGATGCAAGTGCAACATCTCTGCCCTTGTTTCAATGGATGATGAAATTGATTTTGAACTTTTAACGCAACCTAAAGCAAACTAGTTATGAAATCGTGATGAAGTAATGTAAGCGATGAAGTAGGTGAGTAGTAAATGAAAGCAAGGGGTTACACTAACATGTGATGCAATGCCAAACCCATAAACAGTTTGATCAGATCTTTCTTTCTTCTTTTAAGGTTGATGTTTTAGTGGTTATGTTCCTTGCTCTACTCGTTATATGTTGGGATTTTCAATTCGTATGCTTTTCATGAGACTATATATGAGAGGAGCGTTACCCACTGGCTGTTCTCTCTCATAAATACATTTGTTTGATCACAAACGGCAATTCATGTGAAACATGATATCATCCCCTTTACTTTGCCATCTAACAGTTATTATTTTGAACCTTTTGGTTAATCAGATTCAGACAAGTCTCACCGTCTCAGTAATTAATGGACAACATGAACGATACTACCGAACAACAAACCATAGTTTCTACTTGTATTTCAAAATAAATAAATAAACACAATATTGATATCCCCAAAATATCCCCAGAGGAGTTTAGAATATGGAACAAGAATCTGGTGAGTAAGATCAGTGCTCAAATCTTCAAGAGCTGTGGACAGTGATGATTGGGTTCCTCTTTAAATGGTATCATCATTTGCTATCTCGAACACATAGCCAGCCTCCTTGTTCTTTTCTCGTGAGATTTCAACATTGCTAATGACTTGTACCTATGAGATATCTTGTTCTTTTCTCTTCCTTTGCCATTTCTGCATACCTACAACCAAAATAGATAAAAATCACCAAGCTTACTCAGCTTTTTGATTTTTACCATGACAATATCCAAAAAGCCAGGTTTAAATACAATTTTTTTTCTGGGAGATAACAGAGACGTACGTCTGTTCATGTCCATCAGGTTGAAACACTGGATCCCACCCGAAATCAGTTGGTCCTCTTGCTGGAACTATCTTACCCTAACACATCAATCAAAGAGAAAAAAGTAATCAAACTTTGACAATTAACAAAAACAGAAAGAACCAACTAAAATGACTAGAAAATGAAAAAAACTAAAATGACTAGCAGATGGACCAGAGAGTTTGATAAAAGAGCGGTGAAAATGTTGAACACACCGGAGAAAGAGAATGCGCACAATGCATAAGCTGATTTATCTTCATAGGCCATCAATAAGTTGTTCAGACCTGGACATGAGTCAGACCAAGATTGGGTGTTACCAATGTACGAGATAAATGAAACAAAGGCTAAGGTGAGAAAGGAAAGGGAAACAATTGACTATCACAACCTTCATGGCCAAGCTACTCAAGAAATCACTTGCTGCAAAAAAACAGGAAAGAAGATCAAAAGTGCTACAAAGAAGAATTCTACGTAACTCCAATGCAGTTAGTCCCACGCTGATTCAATCTGCTATTGACCAGTAACTAGGTAAATTACCCGCGCTACGCCGCAGATTTTTTTTGATTTTATTGGTTTATGTAGTTTTAAATGTTTGAATAAATAGAATTATATTGGGTTAATAATGAAGATTTACATTTATACCGGTAAAATAGAGAAAGAACAGTAAAAATAGAGAAAAAAGAATCTATATAAACCGGAAACAAAAACTTGATGTTAAAAATGATAAACCGAAAGTTCGACCCAAACCGAATTAAACCGGACAAGGATTGTTGATGTTCAAACAGAAAGAGCTTAATTACCAGGAGGAGTTTCACAACAGAGTGTTCTGTCATCAATATGTCTACATCTAATCCTATGAACCTTGAAACCAATGAAACATCTTCATTCACATACTTGTACAATAAGTTCCTAAATCCAATTAAAAAAGGTCAAAAATTTCAGAGATTTCTCATGCGGATTTTGACAAGGTAGAAAAGAATACTGGTTTATCAATACGTAAGTTGCTACATCTCTCAAAATGGTATATAATTGTCATGTGGCATGTTGGAAATAATTGTTCCCAGACTCCCAAAACTTCCAATACTCCGGTTCATGGTACCTCATATTTTCACGGATAAAGATGAGAACTTTCGGCTAAACCAGTTAGAACATTGTTTATAAAACCTGATCGAAACCTCGAACTTTGCTGACATAAGCTCTTTTTACTTACTTTTTGGCTCGGATGGATCTGGCTTTCGTACATCCTGCATAAACCCCAAGTTTGTTGCGGTGTTCTTCTAAAGTCATCCAAGTTCGAGGTTTTGCAGCAGAATCAGATTTTTGGTATGCATCTAGCTTTGGGTATTGTCCACATCATGTTACAATGATTATCAGCTGAATCAAACTTTTTCAAATACCAAACACACAAACTTCGCTACAAAAAATATCAAGAGAAACACAAACCCGAGCAAAAACAAAACCTCACCAATATATGACGGAATAAGTAGGACAATATAGGTGTGAAGTAAACGACAATAAGCTAAAAGAGATACTGAGAAAATCAGATTTAAAGAAGGCAAATATGAAAACCATAGCAAAAGAGATACCATATCTAAGAAGAAGCTTTCTTTAAGAATCATTGAGAATACAATCAAAATGCCCTAATCGAGGTTTGTATATTTTACCTGTTAGTGAAGAACATTCCAACGGAAAAGCTAGCAAGGCACAAGAACAATGTTCAATTTCATGAAATGGAACAAAATAGTAATCCCCTGCTCTTAAATGACATTTGGTGGAAGAACTGACGCAATTCCCATCGATTTCTTTCACTGGTCGACGAAAACGAAAATGAAAATTTTCATCCAAAAATTGTTATTGTAGTTTGCACCAACCTTTCCCTTTAGAAGAACATAGAGACTAAAACAGACTTGACTTTTCTTTTCTGACTTAGTTTTTTACTGCCCCGTCGTTGAAACCCGACAGATCCTTCCAACCTCCTCTTTTCCTCTCCCACCATCAAAATCGTCGTCGCATCCCAAATCGATTAAAGGTTAAATCTCCAAAACAGAGTCTGCGACACAAAAGATGTGGAATCGATTCATAGAGGTTAATTCCAAAACAGGGTCCGCGACTCAGATGACCTAGACAAATTTAGGTCATATGTATTAATTAAAATGTTGCAGTTCGATGAGTTTATTTTTATAAAAAAGCTCATGTTGGGGAGACTCTTCTAATTTTCTTGTATTAATTGATTGATGATTAAAGATAAATTTACAAGGAATTCATAAATTCTTAAACTTTTTGAAAATACCAGAGGATATCTGGACTACGTCCGGATTTGTTAGTTATAGATTTGTTTGCTATTTCGATTTCATAAAAATAGTATTGTAGTAGTTTTGTAGTTCAATATATTTAAAAACAATTATATCAATATAAAAATATATAATTATTGATAAGTTGATTTTTTAATTTAAAAATTTGATTGTTTAAAATTTTGAACAATTTATTTTTTGGTATCAGTTATATTATTCTGTAGCTAAATTATCACCAATTTAAAATAAATTTCAGATAATTTGTTGTATATCTTTATGCATATTCTTTTCCTGGAAAAATCTTTAATTTATCAATGTTTTAGAAAAAAAAATCCTTTTATGTATGAAATTTTTGTGTCATTTTGTTGCATTATCACAACGTTTATCTTATCTTATTTATGCTATAATCTTGAATTGTACTTTTCTAATATATATAAGGGAGTATTTAACCAAAAAATATTAAATATAAGGGTGTATTTAGTTAATGATGTATACTTAAGTTTAGGTAAAAAATAGATCATTTTAACTTTTAGGTTTGGTTAGGAATTATAAATTAGTTTTGATTGAGATTTTTGGGTGTAATTTGTTTTATGTTTTCTTTATTTATTTTTGTGTTATATAAATTGTTTTTTTTAATTGTAGTTTTACTTTTGTAATATTCTTAGTAACTAAAAAAATGAGTGAAATTGTATATTTGACATCCAAACTCACATGGATTATCTTTTTACAAACAACAACTCGTAGTTTCATGGATGCTACTATGAACCCATCACAAATATTATTCTCATACGTTTGATAATTTTCAACGTTAACTCCTTTAGTTTTGGAACTTTCAGATCCAATATGATTAAGGAACTAAAAGTCCTAAATATTAAGGAACAATTTTAGATGTTTCTGTCTTTATGCTTATGTCTAAGTAGACACTCTCAACAATGGGCATCATTCAATACCTCAAGCAAGAGCAACTGGTTCGTCGTAGTCCACATTGTGTGCAAATTCAGACCGGGTCACTTGGTATTGACGTCTCTCTCATATCGGTTTGGTCCAAACCTTTCTCGTAGCATTTCAAGCTTCCTACCTTCTCCTATTTTTCCTCTCTCTCTCTCTCCCTTCCTCTCCCTCTCTCTCTCTCTCACTCACTCACACGCACACACACATCCAATCTTAATTGCTTCAAATAAGAACTCTATAACGTGTTAACCCATGGTTGGAGAGAGTGTTTAGTCGTCAAATTTGGTATATTTGGTATTTAGTAAGAAGACTTGTTATATCTTTAAAACACATGATTTGTGAAAAACATCATATAGGTCATATACCTTATATGCAAACAGTTAATCTTTATATTTTATAATGCTTCCATCAACCATGCTAAAAATGACATTTTCACTATCCAATCCCTGATAAGTTGTAGCCCTATCCTTCATACTCCTCTACACCGCTCTCTTTACACACCATTAACTACATCCTTTATTTTTCTTCTGTCATTTGGAGCCGGAATGAACTTAAGTTTTATCCTTTCTCAGCGACATCTTCTCTTCTTCTTAGAATGCTTGTTTGCTTTTCATATATCCATACGCCTTATTTCTTTCTTCAAGAAAGGCCGGCCATGAATTTCTTGGGACTGTTTCTCGAATTTATCACCATTTTTTCCAATATATCTTTGACTTTCTCTCCTCATAATCTTCGCTGCTTCTGTCTCTATTCTACTTATGTTGAAACTCTTATTTTCTTGCCCTTTTAAAACTCTTCCCCGATGGTTCACGTCTTCCCTACTCCATCGTGGACGAATTATGACGACACCCACCACCGAATTCCCAACTTCTCTCTACCTCTAATTTCTCAATATTTGTTAAAAGCCACAAACTGAAATCACACAAAAGACACCAGATAGTGGTTTCGATTCATCCTATACAAAACTACTCAACACATTTTGTATGGAGTTTGTAAAGTAAAACTATCAAGAATTGTAGATATACCTGAGAAAATTCCATGTACTTCATGTCTACCTTCAATAAAGATGAGTATATTCTCAGTGTTCTCCTTAAAAAATTCCCAGGTTTTTTATTCTTCTCCTTTAGTCTCTGTTTCGAAATCTTATTGTCCATGCTAGAGCACCCATTTTGTTATTCTCAGGTCCAAACTAAATCCTTATAATTGGCTTCTCTTGCTTTTATTATGAGAAGGTAATGTAGTAGACATTTTATGGTTTTGACACAAAATCAAAGCAATATTTGTAAAAGACCCACCATCTCAAGTCTCAACTCAAACAACCCTTCCTACCTCTGTGTAAGTTGTTGCCATCACTTCTTTAAAACTATCTCTGTCCTCACATCTTCTAGCAAAACAGAGAAGAGATGAGTGAAATTTTAACTTTCACAAAAACAAATATGCAATTTTATTTCAATGTGAATCAACAAATGCAGGAACAATCCAGAAACCTAAACCGTCTAGAACAGAGAAGTGAACAGGTTTTCGTGACGAGAAAAGGAACATAATAAAAATCAGTTTGAGGATGAGGTAAACGGCGGAAGTTGAGGTAAATCCCTTCAAATTGCTAATGACATAAAACCATTGACGAAATTTTCTTATCCAGAGTCCAAGCTACTTACATATCATAGACTTGGGTTAAATCTATACAATTGGAATACCTCTGAATCGATGAGAAGTAGTTCGAGACCCATGAGCATGTTCCCTTTCTTAAAATTGCGGGCTTTCCCAGAAGTGAATCAGGCGTGCTCAGACTTCGTCCTTGCAAAATTCGCCTTCAATTTTCGCGAAACTGTTGAAAGTTTGTGGCTAGACCGCATGGTAGAGAGATTTAGATGCCTTGTTTAGATTATGAAGGCTGTGGGTGTTGCTGGAAGGAGGGTTTGGTTTTATAAGCGACGGATTGGGAGGTCATGAATGAGAGAGTAGTGGCCTTTAAAACCATTGAATTGCAATGAGTGACTGGGCAATAAAGATGACGAAGTGGTAACGGTGGTAGATTTGTTTGAGGTTCGTA
Source organism: Pseudoturritis turrita (assembly GCA_900406555.1). Taxonomy (NCBI): domain Eukaryota; kingdom Viridiplantae; phylum Streptophyta; class Magnoliopsida; order Brassicales; family Brassicaceae; genus Pseudoturritis; species Pseudoturritis turrita. Next base: position 536,262 of record OVBL01000487.1, read on the forward strand.
AGAGGAATCATCGGTAAGAAAGCTAAGAATTTGGTAACGGCGACTGATTTTCTAGGTTTGGGAAGATGAATGTCGAGCTTCTGAGGACGACGAACTATTTTTCCCAACTCGTTTGATATTTTCATTACTTTCTTTGGGCTGTATAATTCTTTAAATGGCAGGCCCATTATACTAATTATACTAACTTTTTCAAACGACATTATAAAAGAGCTTTGCATGATCCATGAAATGAAGGTAATGGGTTTAGTAGGTTGCCATGTGGCGTTGTCTTAGAACTTATTTTGTGGCTGATGTGGCTAGCCTAAGGAGCCCCAATTAGCTCATATTAGTTAGTAGGATACTATAATTTTTTTTTTGTGTGGCAAATACCATTCCCAAACTCAAAAAGATTATTTTATCTTTTATATTTTCTCTTTCTCTTAAATCCACATTCTCTCTTCCTCTCTTAAATTTCTCTATCTTTAAATCTGAAAAAATACTTTTTCAGATCTTTTCTTGAAATCTGAAAAAAAAAAAAAAAAAAAAGATGGTGGACAGAGATAGAGAGGTGACGGAGACGGTGACAGAAACAGTTGACGAAAACGGAGCCGGTGACGGAGATGGAAGATGAAAATGGAGCCGGTGACAGAGACAGAGACTGTGGACGAAAATGAAGACGGAGACTGTGGATGAAAACAGAGCCGATTACGAGACGGAGACTATGGAGTCGGTGACGGAGACTGTGGAGCCGGAGACGGTGGACAAAAACGACGACGGTGGTTATAGACGAAAAAGGCGGCGGTGGATAGTTGTGCACGGAGATAGTAGTTGTGGACGGAGACAGAGACTGTGGAGCCGGTGGAAAAAATATTGGATGGCGGTGGACAAAAAACACTGGCACACCATAAATTATTCCCAGGGGCAAAATGGTCTTTTTAAATCTGTGAACAGTGTAATTGCGGTAGTCCTCGAAAGGCATTAGGGAATATGGTAGATTAGAAAACTTTTCTTTGTAAAATTTCCATGATTAAAATCCCAACAAATATATATTCATACTCCTTGTTTTTAATTTCGAGTAGGTGAGTAGCCAATCGTAAGTGAAGAAAATAGAGGTCTCTTTCTACATTTCAGTCAAGCAACGAGTTAATTTTTTTTAATGAAGAACCAACGAGTTAAGACATCCAGGATCAGAACATTTAGTACAATAACTCCACTTGGCTACTCACTTACACCACTTAGCAGCCATCTAGAAGAGCAAAGAACATGACTTGATCCAACCCAATAAGATGAATTACCAAGACATCGAAATAAAGCTACCAGTCAAGAAAGATTCATAGATAAAGATAAAAGAACATATAGAGATGTAACTTCATCACCTTGATCCATTTACCTAATTAAGTCATAAACTTATAGTTTATTGCACATTACAACAAAGTTGAATTAGAGAAACTATATCTTTCTAATGATTGACAACAACAACAAAACTTACAAGCACAACATCGAAAGAGGAAGGAAGAAACAAAACTCACATGTATGGCCCTTCAAAATCCCACAAAAGAAACCAAAATAAATTCAAACAGTGTGTGGCCATTTGCTGTACATATTCATAGAGTAAATGAAAAGAAAACTTAAGAATCTAAAGGAAATCATACCAGGAAAACCTTTCAAAACAAAACAGAGGCATGTATCCTCCACTAACACTGGCCCATTCACCTTCTTATTCACAATCAAACACAATTTAATTCAGTTTCCACTAACTTACTATTACAAGGTCCACATTCAGCACAAGGAAGAACGTGTACATAGGGGCGGCGTTGAGCAGGAGCAAGAGGAGCAAATACTCAGGGACAAAAATTTTGGAAAATTTGTTAAGCCCAATTTTTATTTTATTTTTAATATGTATGAAGAAAGGGCCAATTTTTTTTAAAAAAATATGAATAAAGGGGTAATTTTTTAAGATTTGTACAGGGCCTCCAAGTTCATTGAACTGCGTGTACATATAAACATAAGTATGAGGATTTTGTAATCAATTTCAAGCTTGGGCAGCTACCCGAAGAGCAGCCAAACGAGTCTTCTCTTAGGAGATATCATCAGGTTCGTCTTGTAGCTCAGGCACTGCAATTCAAGAACATACACAACAAAAAAACAATGAGCCTAATGAAAAAAGACAAAAATAGTGATCGAGAGAGTGGAGAAATCGACAGAGATAATAGTACGCATGGTCGAGTTTGAGAGACTTGAAAGGAATCGAATTTCCTATGATGATAATTTTTACTTATCCTTTTTATTTATAATTTTTCTTACTAATAGAAAGGATAAATCGTTTACCATATATACTTAACGTTAAATTCGATTAAAAAATTTCTTAATTTAGTTTCCGATTGAAAAGCAATAAAACAAGAAATTTGACAAATGTACAAAGTATATGAGCTTTCTGTTTCATATTCCTCTCTAATTAAATGAGCTTTCTGTTTCTTGTCCCTTTCATTAACCAGAACAAAAACAAGTCCAAACATTTAAAAAACCAACGACAGTTCGTATATTTTAAAATCAAATAATCCAATAGGAACCGAACTAATTAATCCAATGAAAGCAAAACAAAATCAGTAAAATATTCAAAATAAATATATCAAGTTCATAAATCTTCAAACCAAATGAACTGACGGATCTTCGTCTCTGAAATATAATATAATATATGTGATGAGCGAAGTAAGAAGGGTTTATCTCTCCAGGTAGATGTCTCTCGCTGCTGAGTAATACGTCGTCAAACTATCAACACTGCCCCACGCAGCAAGCACCATGACCTGTGAGCTCCGACTCTAGAATTCCAGGTTATCCCGGATTGACGAACGGTTACTTAGGTGACGAGACAGATAAGTCGGTTGGGAGCCGGACCCAACGAGAGTGTGCCCCGACCAATGCTGGTCAATCACCAGTGCGGTCGGAAAAATCCCTCAAGGGGAGTATCATGTTCAAACTCTTGTAAGGGCAAGGACACTTAACTATATTTTGTATGAACTATCTACATGAAAATAAACTATCAACCACATCCGAACAAGGCAAGATTCCACTCCCCATTTTTTCTCCGACAGGAACAAGATGGAGAGTCGGGGGAAAATGTTGCAGGTGATTTTACAACCCCCAATAAGGAGCTGCCACGTCAGCAGAGGAATAGAGGGCAACCCTGTTCTGGGATAGAGGAGGTCTGCTCCCGGGTGTTTCTGACAGACTAGACCGGCCTTATAGCCCTGCATGCCGCTGTCTGGAAAAAGTGCCAGCCACGCTATTGATGTGAGTCATCTTTTATCATAAATCTAACAATGCAAAGCTGCAAGTGCACAGCAAAATGATTGTAGTATTTTAGGAATCGATCTCACAAAGACTTTGAATGCACAATATTAATCTGTAAATAAGAATAAAGCCAATTATAGGATTTTGAATGCAAGTAAATAAAAGCTGTAAATTAAAATCGATTTAAACAATAAAAGAAAAGTGTTGGGTTTTCAAGGATTTCTCAGGGATTTACAGTTCGAATTATTAACTCATAGAGGAAAATGACATCAGTTTTCTTTCATCCTAGAACTCAAATCACTATGATAAGATTAACCAACTCTCGTGGCGATAACCATCTATGTTTAAACTATCATATTAATCAATTCTCGCAGTCAATAACATAGATAAACATGCAATTATTACCAAGTTCAATTGTTCATCTAACTCAGTAACTCAACTATCGCAAGGTTAAGCGCTAGACCAATCAGACATCAGATCAACAAAATAACTCAAGTAGTGTGCAAGCCAAAATCGTTCTATAATCAATCTCTAGATGATCAGTAAGGAATTTGCAATAAATCAAATCTAGATGAAGGAATACTCCAACTTATCAAGAGCGCCACTCTAATTGTTAAACCCTATCTATCAAACCATGAAATTTCCTCTAAAATTTTCTTATTCCCAACAATGAAACTACTCAGATATGATCATGCAAACCAAGGAAAAAGCAATAGAAAATATATTTATTAAGAATAAAAGGGTTCTGAAAACTTCTCCGTAGAGGTACAAGAGGTGAGATCTTCTCCCTTATCGAACAAAATAAAAGAAACTAGAAGACTTTGGTGATGAAGAGAATTTTGTCAAGTTTCAAAAGAATGATGAAGACTTGGTATTTTCATGGCTGTTGTAGAGTTTTATAGGGTAGGTGTCGAATCTAGGGTTATTCTTTTAGGAATTAGAAGATAAAATAAAATAGGATTGGTTGCGTATTTCCCCCCTAGAAGTGCCACTAAAATGATTTTCCCCCAGACTTTTTATCTCTTCGTTTTACTACAGAGACTATGTAAACCGATCAAAAAACTACATGAACTAATTTTCTCTTCAAAATTGACCAAATAAAATTGGTTTAGCTAATTTCATAATTAAACTGTAACGACGGTTGAGTAAACCAAAATCGCGTTTTAAAAATCACTTTGTATTCCCTCCCCCCAGAAGTGCAACTATAACAATTTTTCCCCAGACTTTTACCTCTTTGTTTTACTACACGAACAGTTTAAATCGATCATAAAACTACATGAACTTATTTATCTCTTTACGAAATAAAATTGGTTTAGCTAATTTCAAAATTATGTTAAGTAAACCGTAATCGCATTTTAGGAATCACGATTAGCCTAGCCGAAAAATCTATTTTTTGCCATGAAGGTCTTCGGGAGGACGAGATGGGGCCATCTCACGAAAGAGGATTTAATCAGGAGGTAAATGTAGGTTTAGTTTAATGCCACTGCTAATAATGAAGGTCTGCCCAATCAAGTATGCACATCCTTAGCATATGGAGTTATTTTGCCTTCCTCGCGCTGTAGGCAATCCTGTGACAAAGTCCATGGCTATTGAATCCCACTTCTATTCTGGAATAAGTAAGCTCTGAAATAACCCTCCTGGTACTTAATGTTCTGCCTTGACTTGCTGACAAGTCTGACATTGTGCCACCCATTGTGCCACGACTTCTTCATTCCTGGCCAATGATAATATTGTTTGATATCCCGGTATATTTTATTACTCCTTAGATGAATACTTAACACTGAATGATGCGCCAATCCTAGAATTTCTTCTCGCAGTCCTTGTCCTTTAGGAACTGTGATCCTCCCGTTTAGTAATAAAGTTCCGTCTGCTGCTACATTATATCCACTAGCGTTACGTCTGTCTTGGCCTCTAAGTTCTTCAGTAATCTTTTGTAACTTCTCGTCCTTTTCTTGCTCTTTTCGAATTCTTTGTATATTTGATTATGTCCTTCGTCGACTCAAAGCATCCGCTACCACATTCGCCTTACCCGGTTGATACTGAATCTTGAGGTCATAATCCGCTATAAACTCCATCCATCTTCTTTGTCGCAAGTTAAGATCAGGTTGGGTGAAAAGGTACTTAAGGCTTTTGTGATCAATAAATACCTGAAAACTTTCTCCGTATAAATAGGATCTCCATATCCTAAGTGCGAAAACCATCTCATCCTCCCGAAGACCTTCATGGAAAAAATAATGTATTTCAGTTAGGCTAATCGTGATTCTCAAAACACGATTACGGTTTACTTAACATAATTTTAAAATTAGCTAAACCAATTTTATTTCATAAAGAGATAAATAAGTTCATGTAGTTTTATGATCGATTTAAATTGTTCGTGTGGTAAATCAAAGAGGTAAAAGTCTGGGGAGTAATTGTTCTAGTTGCACATCTAGGGGGGGGGGGGGGGGATACGATCGTGCTTATGTGCTCTGCTTGCTTCTCCTCGAACCTTGATCGACTAGTTTTCAGTAGATCAGACATATCTTGAGATCGCATTGTTGGATTTTCACGATCTAATATGGGAATCGAAGATAACACTCCCATCTCTCTTGTGGTAAAATTTGAGTTTGATCCAACGGTCGAAAGGTCTCCATCTGATGCGAAACATCTTATGCGCAGAAGCTATCCAACCTTCAAATTACTTGTTTTGCATCTTTTTAATCCAAATTCCTGAAAAAACTCTAAGATACACAAAAACTAAAATCAGCATTAAAATATGAAAATCAAATAGTTTCTTTATTAAAAATCTACTAAAACATAATAAAAACCGGTAATATCTAAGGTATATCACCTACGAAAGGTATGGGCGATCTAACTAGAAAAAGGGTCTTGGTGCTAGAGACCAAAGGTGAGTGTCCTTCCTCTATAAATACTCAACAAAAGATCTTCAAGGAGGGACATAGACGGAGGTGGAGATACGCATAGAGGTAGACGGAGATGGAGAGACGAAGGGACGAGACTGAGACGGAGACGGAGACGGAGATACATAGAGAGAGAGAGAGGGGCTCATACGAATACATGCAGAGGAAGAGATGAGACACTTGAAAGAAGAAGTTACCGGCATGACATTCTCCTGTGAGTATTCTGGGTAACCCACTCTTTAGGAAGATAGCTCTAACCCCATTCTCTATAGGGATATTTCCCCTCTTCTATTCTCTTTCATCCTAGAAATATCATACGGTGGCCCCGATCCTTAGACGTGGCTCCAAACGAAACCCACACATACTTCCCGAATAAACTTACTATCCACTGGTTGTCTGACTTGGGCGTCGAAAATTTTTCGGGTGGGAAACCCTTTTTCGTTCTCTCGAAAACCTTCATGATGATGTTACTTGTGCAGGTTCCGGTGTACTTCCAGAGGATCATTACGACCACCTCTCCAGAGACAGTGGCCTAGACGGATGCGTTTCTCATCTCTATAGACCGGAACTTTTATTCGGTGTTCTGCACCTATTTTCAGAAGACACCCCAAAATCTAACACAAAAAATCTACGACCCCGTATAAAAAAGCCGAAATCCGATCAGAACATTAACATTATTTCTTGCATCTAGTCAAACTTCATAAATAAATTGATTTTCTTTGACTAACATATTTTCATTTTTTCGAAATTAATTTAATTCAAAATAATGAAGTACAATTTTTTATACTTTAATCATAACTAATATATCGTAAAAATGATTAAAACTTTGGATGTCACGTAATATATTAATTAACTTAACATGACTAAAACTTGACCAACTTGTTTTGAATAATTATACTACCATGAGAGCAATAAACTTTTTTTGTCAACAATATATTTTAATTTGAGTGATGTTTTACCGAAGATTTTAACATAAATCAATAAGTTACATGTTTTGATAAAGTAATAAACTAATTAAAAACAATGTATATAATTAGTACCAATATTTAGCTCATAAAACTAACAAGAATTAAATTGACATAAATTATTTAAAAAAATTTGAGAACAATTTAAAATACTTTATTTATTTCATCGTAAGTGTCGTATATAGATGTTTTCCATTCTAAGAATACTATCAAAATTAATGTTATTCTCTTTATTAATACTACATGAGAAGTCGTGCATACGTTTCGGTTGTTTATATATATGTGTTTTCGCTTTGTTTTAGCCTTTTACTTTTCTTTTAATTTTTTATTTTTGTATTCAACTTTTCCGTTTATAAAATATAATCATTGTTTAGTTTCTTAGCGCAATTTCTAGAATCTAGGATATCTTCACCGAAACTCTAGAAACTCAAACATTCGACTATCTTCGTAGTAAATTGGACATTTGTGATTTTCATGCAGCAAATTGAGAATGAGTATTACGGTATCTAAAAGACGCAAACCAAAATCAGTGCAAAATTCAAGATAAATATATCGGTTCATAAATCTTAAAACCAACTAAACTAGTTCAATGAAACAAAATTGAAAAGAAAAAAAAGTTTTGTTCAAGGACTTTTGGGCCTTATTACATCAACGAGCGGATGCAGACTTATTCAATAATAGAAAAGAGTTTTGCAAGATATGAGAATAAAGAAGAAAGACACAAGATAACTTGCGCTTATAAGTAACCTTGAGAAAACTAAGTCAAAGGTTGAGTTCTGCGACCATAGGAGAGCACCATGACATATTCAGCTGCAGAACATCCTGCCCTTGTATCTACTCTTTCAGGAATTGGAGTTGTTACCATCCAATACTGTAACAACTCTTTCAGCATTATTGATGAATCCAAAGGCAGATTCTTCTGGTACAACTCCACCTACATATCCACACAAAACCGTCAGTATAGGGTTTCCCTCTTATTGGCCGCATTGTTTAAATGAAACCAAAGGTTTAAGAAAGAGGTTTAAAATGAAACTTACCTCGTCCTCGCTTTCGAGACTGAGCTTCATTGCAATGTACTTCTTGATATATGACACATGCATGTTACCATTCCTGTGAAGATGAACAGTTTTTTTAACATATTTGAAAGTCAACAAACTGCACAGACATATTGACAAAGAGATGAAGAAGTGAACATACTTAACCCTCAAGTAACGAGAGGGGATCTGTTGCAATGGTGCATTGGTATCCCTGAAAGATAAGCAAGATCATGTTGTAATCTAAGACATAAATTTAAGCAAGACAATGAAAAGAAAAAAAAAACATGAGGTGATCAATGCTAAAGTCTTACTGATGTTTAGAAGCAATTAGTGTAAACCATATTGGAGTATCTCCCCCTTCAATGGCTGCGGAAGAAGTTGCATTTGGTGTCGTACCTGCTTTCTTCTTGTCTTTCCCTTTAGAAGGAGAAGCAGTTTCTACTTTCTTTTTGTCTTTACCTTTAGAAGCAGAAGAAGTTGCATTTTGGGTTGTTGTACATTGTACAACTTTTTTCTTGCCTTTCCCTTTCTTTTTTCCTCTCCCTTCAGCACCACAAGATCATTTGATTATCTTGATATTTTTTGGTTCCATCAAAAGAGGATCAAGAAAATTACCTGTTTCTTCACCACCAGAGGTTTTCTCCTTTGTATCTTCATTGGATAGAAGAACATGTTTTCGATCCTCAGATCCATCAGAAATCATGACTGGTCCAACAATCATTTGTTCATCGTCTGTCTTTGATTTCATTTCTTCTGGTTTTACCATCTGCAAACACAACATGTAACTTTATCTTAACAACACTTTCATTGATTTGTGTTTGCATTACAAATTTGACTAGTATCATGGTTTCACATATTTCATATCTATGGAGGATGGCGACAAATTATTATATATTTCGTGTTAGGGGGTTATATTTTATTTTTAACTCTATATATTAATGTTTGTATACGTTTTAATACAAGAGAAATTTTGAGAAATACCACTTTTAAAATGCCACTTTTCAAAAATGCCACATTTTCAAAATATTTTCAAAAATGCCACTAATATTATATCATTTATATTTGGGTTAACTATGTTAGGGTTTAGTTTTGAGGGTTTATGGTTTGTTAGGGTCAAAACCCTTTTTAAAGTATAAAATTTTAGGATTTAAGTGTTAAAAAATAATTAATTTGTGGTATTTTTGAAAATAGACAACTTATGATGGTATTTTTACAAAATAATATTTCAAAATGGCATTTTTGAAATTCTCCCTCGATACAAAGCATATATTATTAAGACTTGTATATACTTTGTTTTCGCGCCCTGCACGGTTATAAACTCTATATTACTTCCACACGGCTAGTCTATTCATCAGAAAAACAAACAAATTAATAAACTAAATTCTCAAACAAATAAAAAGTATTTTAATATGGTAGATTCTCTACATAGAATTTTATGTATGGAGACTTTCTCTTTTTTATTAAAAATAAATTAATTCACCTAATAATTAGATATTTGAAATTTAAATGGTAAGATAATTTTTCAAGTTAAATTTTTTAAAAAAACCTTTTAATAAATGGATGCGCGCGCTTTTTTCAAAATATTTTTTGTTTTTCTGTCATTATAATTATGAGTGATTTGTTTTTGATTTTTCTAGTTGATGCGAATAAGATTTGAGTATTAGATATGATTGTTTTGGTGTGTGTTAGATCTAAGTTGTTTAATAATTGCAGTGCAATATCAGTTAGTGTGCAATGGTTTCTTGCTTATCATATGTATCAAGCGAATTTGATGACCAAACAAAAATACGTGGACACATTTTAGAAAAATGAAGCTTGTAATTGGTTTGTTATGCATATTGATTTTAGATTTTTGGTTATATTCATAAGAGATATGAACAAATATATTGAAAATAAAATAGAGAAAACTTATGTGAGTCAGACTAGAGTTCAATATCCGAGTTCGAATCATCATCACAACAACATAATTTTTTGTAGATCTATACATATAAAATTGCACATACCTTTGTCTTATTCGTAGCTATGGCGGCCTATATGTTTTCTTTTTAGCTTTCAAAAATTCCTTCATATAACAATGATATATATAGTGTCAAACTATAATTTTAATATAAATTAATTATTATTTTTAAATCCTTCAAATTTTATCTAAATTCAATGTAAATTATTTATTTTCTGAATTTCTATAACTGGAAGGATAATGATCATGAATCAAATTTCATATAATTAATGCAAAAATTTTTCTTTTTATTCTTTAAAATTTCTATATATTAAGGGTAAAGTGCATGAATCAAATCTGATTTTACTTAAATTACTATATATAATAATAAATATATATTTTAAACTTATCATTTTAAAAAGGTTCTCAAAATTCCATTTTTAAAAAATTTGCCTTTTTAATATTAAAACGTGCCACAATAGACCAAAAACATATTTTACAACGTACCACTAAAAAGTTTTAAGAATTATGATGTCTTAAAATTTTTTATTTTGTGTGGTTTATTTTTACAGTTAGAATTTTGGTGGTACTTTTGAAAAAAGGCATAAAATTGGTAGGTTTGAAATGTTATACAGGTATCAAAATATATAGTCAAAATCTAACATGCACGAAAAAATTTAAGAGGATTTTGTGAAAAAAAATAATAAAAAATTAAGAAGAAAAGATAAAAGGAAAAAGAATAAATAAAAATAAAATATTTTTAGTTTGGAAACAACTTAACCTAAGTTTTATTCGCGAACACTTGGTTGGTGTAACAAAGGCAAAATAGCTATTTTTCAATGAAAAGTAATAACCACACAAATGGATCTCAAAGTTTTAATTGACATATATGAATAATAAATAGTATAAATTTCTAAAAGTTTAATTTAAAATAGTTAAATAAATAATGAATTTGACTAAAATAGAAAATTGAATTTAAATCTGGACTAAAATAGAAAATTGAATTTAAATTTAATAATTAATTATATCATACATGACCAATCATTTTAATATAATAGAATACTTTTTAATTTGTGTTTTGTTTTATATAAATAAATAAAATTTTATTTTAAAGAATTAGGTAAATGGTAAATTTCAATAAAATAAAAAATTAAATTTAATATGATATTTGATTCCATAAAATAAAAAAAAGTTATGCACATGCATAAATTTATATAAAATGCATCCAACTTAATATAATAAAATATATATATCATACGATGATCTCTATTCTTATTTTTATTAGTTTTTGTTTTATATTGCTTAATAGTTCATACAGTAATATATTTGTATGTTATTATTTATATGTTCAAACGTTTTAGTGTAAGTGTATATAGATGTCATGTGGTTTATCTTTATTAAATTTAATCAGTTACCGACAACGGGTATTTTACTTTATTTTTATCATATATAAATAAAATTATTATTAAACACTAGATTAGGACCCGCGTGATACGCATGGTTTAATAATAATTTTATTTACATATGATAAGAAGCAAAATAAAATATCCATTATCGGTAATCAATTATATATAATAAAGATAAATTTTATGAAAGTGTAAGAACTATATGTTAAATCTTACTTATGTAAATCTTTAGATTATGATTAATTATTCGCACACTTATTTTGGACTATGATTAGTAACTCTTTTTAAAAATGGATTTCAACTTCATGCCCTTCATATTGCAATACAATCCAACTACTTCTTCCGTTATATTAAAACTAAATTTCTATTCCATACACGGTATCTTATTTAATAAAATATTTAAATTTAAATTATGACATGTTTGCAACTGCTTTCATAATTTCTATTTTTACATTATTTAGATTTGACATGTGTCACAATCTAAATTAAAATTACCACGTGTTACGATCTGGTGAGTTATAATTTTGCATGTGTCGAACTCATGTTAAAAGCATCCTGCTAGGGTAGGACCCACATGATAAACGAGTTTTTAATAATAATTTATTTATATAAGATAAGAAGCAAAGTAAAATACCCATTATCGGTAATCGATTATATAATAAAGATAAATTTTATGAAAGTGTAAGAACTATATGTTAAATCTTACTGATGTAAATATTTAGATTATGATTGGTTACTCGCACACTTATTTTGGACTATGATTAGTAACTTTTTTTTAAAATGGATTTCAACTTCATGCCCTTCATATTGCAATACAATCCAACTACTTCTTCCATCATATTAAAACTAAATTTATACTCCATACATACACGATATCTTATTTAATAAAATATTTAAATTTAAATTATGACATGTTTGCAACTGTTTTCATAATTTCTATTTTTTACATTATTTAGATTTGACATGTGTCACAATCTAAATTAAAATTAACACATGTCACGATCTGGTGAGTTATAATTTTGCCTATTTGTCGAGCTCACGTTAAGCACATTTTACTTTATATAATAAGATAACACGTTATTTAAACATTCATCAGATACATCCATACATTAAATAACATGTTATTTGTTAATAATGTATCTTAAAAATGAAAATCACACGCATTATTAACAAATAGCATGTGATTTCTCTTTTTTTTTTTTGCCAATTGCCCACATTTCAAAATAGTATGCTATTTATGAACATAACACATATTAAAAACAAACAACATATTATTTAAACATATTACATATATTGAAAACAAAATAGAGAAAATATATTGAAAACAAAATAGAAAATTTTTATGTTTGGATCAAATTCAAGTTATAAATATCAGAATTCGAAGTTTAGCGGAAAAAAAAAAATCAGAATTCGAATCATCATAACAAAAACCTTTGTCGTCTTTATAGTTACGACGGCCTAAAAAAATTCCTTTTTAGGTTTCACAAATTCCTTCATGCAACAATGATATATATATTGGCAAAGTATAATTGTAATGCAAATTAATTATTTTTCAAAAAATTGCAAATTTTATATAAGTTTAATCAAAATTATAATTAATTTTAAATTAAATTATTTATTTTCCTGAATTTCTATAAATGGAAAGGTAATGCGTGAATCAATATTCATATAAATCAAATGGAAATATTATTTTCTTTCTTCTCCAATTTTCTATATATTCAGGGTAAAGTGCATGAATCAAATTTAGTTTTAAATAAAAATACATGAATCTATGTGATTAACCGTATAAAAATCATTTTTAAAATTTTACCTTTTAAATATTTTCTTTAATTTTTTAAATATCAAAACGGACCACAGAAGAAAGAGTTTAACAATTATGACCCGTCTTAACTTTTCTGGTATGGTATTTTTTATTTATTTAAGATTTTGGTGATAGTTTTAAAACAAAAAATTGGTAGCTTATGAAATTTCTTATATAACATAATTATTTTTAATATTAAATATAGTTAACTCTTCATTTTTTTCAAAGAGAAACTCCAGAATAGAATTAACTCATTGTCATCTAAATGGCTATCTAGAGGAGGAAAAGAGATCTTGATTAAGGTCATCGCCTTAGCATTACCAACATATGTGATGTCCACTTTTCTTCTTCACCTAGACATTTGTGGACAATTAATAAGTGCGATTGCTAAATTCTGATAGTCCTCTAATCTACAGAGACAGATAATTCATTGACCCATGTGGGAGAAGATGTACAGTGCCAAAAATGACGAAGGGGCCGGGTTCCGCACCATCCACGAGTTCAACCTAGCATTGTTGGCCAAATAATTATGCGATTGCTTTAATACCCAGACTCTTTAGTGGCCAGAGTCCTTAGGGGATGGTATTACAAATACAGTAACCCTCTGCGAGCCCTCCCGGATGACCGGCCCTCATACGGATGGCAAAGTATCATTGCGGCTAAGCCTTTGCTAGCCTTAGGCATTCGACAGAATGTCCACTATGGTCTCAATACTAGAGCGTGGGAAGATCCTTGGATACCCTCGATTTCGGCCCAGCCAGCTCGGCCGAGAGTGTCGGTAGTACACCCGCTCACGGTGGTCAGCGATTTGATCTCTAAAGATACCCTGGATTGAAACGTGGCTGTCCTGGAGAAATTTATTTCACCAGAGGATGTACCACTCATCAAAAATTTACCAGTCAGTCAGACTTTCCATATGGATGACATATGCTGGCAATTTACCAAATCATGGTTCTATACAATCAAATCAGGCTATTGGGTGGCGAGAAATATACTATCTGGCTCAGGAGAGAGTGGGTGTATTGAACCAAGTATCAAGGTCTTACAAGCTCATGCATGGAAGATCCGAGCACCTCACAAGATCCGACACCTTACTTGGCAAATCCTTTTGGATCACCTTGCGGTTACCAAGAACATTACCCATAAGGGAATGAGATGTGATAACCACTTCCTTCGCTATGGTGCTCCGGATGAATCTATTAACCACGCCATCTTTGAATGCCCCTGCATTACAAACGTGGGCATTGGCCTCGGTTCCATATGATCCTGGGGTTTTCCCGTCACAAGGCATTTACACAAATTTGGATTACTTATTCTGGAAAAAAAAGATCTGGCCGACAATTAAGTGATGCAAGCGCGAGTGAACTCGACCCCTATCCATGAATAATTTGGTTCATCTGGTAGGCAAGAAACAAAAAACTGTTTAGAGGCATCACTAGAGATCCACCAGATATCGTCAGACATGCGGAAGCGGAATCTTTTTCCTGGTCCGAAACGAACTCGAGTTCTTTAGCCCACTCTCAAAAAGGAGTTCCCATGGCACCCTCGAATCGTAGACCTAGGAATATCTGCCTAGTGGACGGTTCTTGGACTACGACGGAGATAAACAGCGAAATAGGCTGGGTATGCTTTGGACAAGAGGGGGAAATCTAGCTGTGTGGAGCTAGGAAACGACCATGAAGATTATCCTTCCTTCACTCAGAGCTGGAGACTTTTATTTGGGCGATGGACTGATTCAAGTCACATGCTACCTCTGTACAGTTCGGAACCGATTGCCTCAACGTGACCAAGATGATCAAAGAACCGGATGCCTGGCCGAACTTTTCTACCAAACTCAAAGAGTTCTTCCAGCTGCATCGTTTGTTTCCAATCCATCTCGAGTATCCAAATACTACGCGCGGACACGGTCCAAGCAGACAGTCTGGCCCGTATAGCAAAGAGTCGCACCACATTATTATTTTTATGGAATCTTATATTCTAGTGTGACTAACCACACCACCTCAATCTGAAATATAGATTATTTCTTTGATGTCAAAATATATATATATATATATATATATACATTGTTTCTTGCATTTAGTCAAACTTCATAAATAAATTAATTTCCTTTGACTAACATATTTTCATTTTGTCAAATTAATTTAATTCAAAATAATGAAGTAGGATTTTTTAAAATTTAATCATAACTAATAAATCTTTAAAAATGATTAAAACTTTGGATGTCACAATATATGAATTAACTTGACATGACTAAAACTTGACCAACTTGTTTTAAATAATTATACTACCATGAGAGCAATAAACTATTTTTTTCAACAATATATATTTGACGGATTTATATTTTGATCGTATTTCACCGACGATTTTAACATAAATCATTAGGTTACATGTTTTGAACAAAGCAATAAACTAATTAAAAACGATGTTTATATAATTAGTACCAATATTTAGCTCATAAAACTAACAAGAATTAAATTGACATAAATTTAAGAAAAATAATTGAAAACAAAATTTTGATGAAATTTTTAAAAATATATATTTATTTCATCGCAAGTGTCATATTTACATGTTTTCCACTCTAAAAATACCACCAAAATTAATGATATTCTCTTTAGTAATATACATGCGAACTCGTGCATACGTTTCGGTTGTTTTTTCTATATATATATATATATATATATATATATATATATATATATATATATATATATATATATATATGTTTTCGCTTCGTTTCAGCCTTTTATTTTTCTTTTAATTTTTGTATTTTTGTATTCAAATTTTACGCTTATAAAATATAATAATTGTTTAGTTTAGATACATCTTTAAGGGTTGGGAAAATATCTTTGCGCCACGCTTAATCTTAGATTATACTAGTTTCTTAGTACCATTTTTAGCCTAACTTTGGTCGTTTGGACTAGGACTAGGAGTATATGGACTCAACCCTACAAATGTATGGGTAATTCAATGGGACCACTTTTACTTGGGCTCTTTGACACCATGTGTGCAACTGTGCTACCAAGTAAAGGAAGCACATGTGGCTTAGTGGTTAGACGGCCATAGGTCAATGAGATTTCTCTATAAAATTATCTGGTCCCTGATCAAGATCTGGATCATGTAAGTTATTTCTACTCTTAAGGGTTATGTGTATTTCTAAGAAAACAAGGTTTTCATAAACTACTTCGCAGTCATTGGAAAGATAAAAAGCACACAACAACATGTACATACTCTGCATGTAATCTCTATAAAAACTTCTCTCATTTCATGGAGAAAGGGATGTCATTCTCAATTTTCTAATAAACTGCTCTTTTTACACAAATAAGTTTTATTTGACTTCAATTTGTTCTTTCCAAAAAATAGACATTGACTTTCTTACCTTTCACCGGAAAATAACTCATCAAATTGACATAATACGTCGCAAATATTTCCATTTATATACGACATAATAAAACTCATTTTCCTCTCGTGTTTCCAAAGTTTTTTAGCTCACAAAGTTTCGTGGTTTTGTTATTGACCTTAAAATCAAAAAGTTTTCGGAAAACATCACACATGTATGTTCTAGGCCACTATGTGATTGTTTCATATTTGCAAAATATTTTCCCTCTAATAGTTGGACTCATACGATAAATATTTCTACAATAATTTGGTGCTAGAACGAATAGAGGAATTCTCATAAATCACAACTTTCCTACAAACAAGATGATGTGAACATTTCTGATGATGTAATTTTTAACCCAAACGTCGCAGATCCTCACCCTCTTTCAGCGGATAAATGACACAATCATAGTGGGAGAACGAAGAAGAAGAAGAGAAGTGACTCAAAAACTTCAACCCTCTTCTGAAAGGAAGAAACCCAAGATCCAGTGGTTTGGCCTGATCGACCAGACAGGAAGGTAATATTAGCGCAAACTTAGATCAATATGGTCATGATTTCTGCATTCTAAAAGTTCTCTCTCATTACAGAAAATTAGCCACTGAAATCAATAGAATACGTCGTAGATCTTTCCTTTTCTTTAGACTCGATATCATAATATCCCATTTTCTATTCATTTCCAACCAAATCATGTGATTTAAAATACTGATTTAAGCATTAGAAAATCCTCGAAAACATCGGATGTTCCAAAACTTCCATGTGGTTTCTTCTAATTTGCAAGAGATTTCTTTTCTAATGGACGAACCTACATCAATAATGATTTTTTCACCACATATATAATATACAAAAAATGATGACATAAGAAGATTAATTTCTTTAAATTTATGGGATTTTGGCACCATCTATAGAAGATTTTATGGAAATTTTCATTTCGTATTAATCTATAAAATATATCAAACTAATAAATAAATAATATTTAAAGTTTTATTTCAAAAAATTAATTTTTCTTAGAATTCTTTAATTTCAATGAACTATAAAAAATGATCTCCTAATCGATCTCATTGCAACACATAAGATTTTCTTTTTGCTTCTTAGTTCATATATATGGATATATAAACTTTGAAAAAAACATATATTATTATGTATTATGAATACATCTTATAGTTTGTTATTTTTCATTTTACATGAGATAACCATTCAATATTTATTTTCATAAAATACTTTTGAACTATCTTAATCTGGACTTCCATCAATCCATAAAATCTTCGTACTGTAAGTGTAAATAGTTCCATAAAAACAACTCAAGATTAATACAACAATTTATTTTTGATACAGTACGTTTCATAAAAAATGTATTGTTATGTTTATATTAATATATTTGTTTTCATATATGATAAATATTATACATACTTATGAAACATATAATTAAAACATATATTAAAGAGTTTTTTCTTTTTTTAATAATCATGGTGATCCGGGTTTTTACCACCCGACTAATCTCTCAGGGTGAGTATAGCCGTCGAGTAGTCCACTCACCGGATTTTCTAATGGACTTAAAGCATGAAACCATTTCGACTGGTCAAATGAAAGTAAAAGTGTTTTCAGGGAGAATCGAACTCAGGTTGGAAAAGTTATTTGTTCTTTGTTTCTCCATTAATGTATATAGGATATACCACTAGGCCACCACCACTTAATATTAAAGAGTTACTTGTTCTTTGTTTCTCCGTTAAGGTATATAGGATATAAAATTGAGTCTGGGTACATCAAATTTCGAATACATGTACATGTATTTACATGTACTTTTTTTTTAAATAAAGATTTGCTATTAAAATAAATGATTGCAAGCTATGACTTTGGTCATACAATTTTTAAAAATTTTGGAGAAAGTTGGAAGTAGCATAAAGCATATAGATTGATAAAAGCTTTAAAGATAAGAGGGACGACATGAAAGTGGAGAATAAGATCCAGGAGTCATTCGGCCAAGCTAGCCACCGCATCCACCACGGTTCCCACGACTGTGATTTCCTCTTCCTTTTACTGTTTGCGATAGCAAGCTTCGCTTGTGCTTTTGTGGACCCTGCTCGTACTTGTATCAAAATTTCAAGATATCCAAAATTTCAAGATGGATCGAGATAAGTAACTTGTCGAACTGTGTATTCCGAATAAAATATATCCACTCTCACGTTATTTCATTTTCATATTGTATGAATGATAAAGGATAATTAATTACTCTTCCAAATTTGACATTGACATCATGAAGCTTAGGGCTTTAGGTGTATCAAATGCACAACGATGGGATTTGGTTTTGGGCTTATAGGCCTAAAAGTATTCTGAGAACAAGATGGCAACGAAAACTATTTTACAAACATTATTGAAGTGTTATTATTAGGGCCATATAAACTTTCACATTGCTAGTTTTGTTCATACCATTATCTGTTTTTATATTACACGTGACCAGGACATGAATCACCACCCGAATTCAATTCCATATACATGTTGTTGATAAAAAAAAATTATACGTTTGATCATAGTGTTTTTTTGTTTTCTCGGTCAATTTGTTATGTTAAGATAAACTGACACCTCAAATAAAAAGTAAACAACACTTCTAAAAATGAATATGACTGATCGGGAATATGATAAATGATATAATTCTTTCTTAATATAACACACATAAACGAGAAATTCTTTTTTTTTTAAAGAAGAAGATTTTGTTTTCTCGTGATCAGGGAAAATGAGTATATTAACATAATGAGTATATGAATTGAAAGACCCATGAACATGCACATGCTCTTGTTCCCTACGCCTCTCATGGGTCCTGAATTAATAAACTCTACCCACATAATTAGAGAACAAACAAAAAGTCAAATGATACTCTTTGATATAAAATGCAGATGAAATTATTCAAGTAACAAGGGACATCCTTTTTAATACAAAGCACAATTTTTATATCTTATATGTCTTAACAAAAGGAAATTTAATTTTCAAAAAAAAAAAGGGAAATTTAATTTGTTTTTTTTCACTGAAATGAAAAATATAAAAATAACATTTAATTTGTAAAACATTTTAGAAATAATTTGTAAAATATTTTAGAAACATTTTAGAAATATCAGGGGTTTTTATCATCCGACTAATTTTCAGGATGAGCGTAGCCGTCGAGTTGTCCACTCACCGGATTTTCTAATGGACTTAAAACGTGGCACCATTTCGATTGACCAAATGAAGATGAAAGTATTTTCAAGGAGAATCGAATTCATGTTAAAAATATTTATTTATTTTTCTGAATTATTTTGCCACTAAACTACCATATGTAAGTTACATTTCTACCTTTTTAGTCAATTAAAATAAGATATTTGACAATGAACTAAAATCAAAAACCAGTGGATGCGAGCTTTAAAAAGAAAAATGAACTAGTGTATTCCTAGCTTAGATATCTAATATCTAAGTATATTAACTAAAACAAAATGATATCTTATACTCTATAAAAATTTCATATATAGTCAATTAAAAAACTAAGTGTTAACTAATTATACTAAATCATAAAATATAATATTTGGAGTAAAATTCAATCCTTAGATACTAGTAATTCAGTTCGCGACACGTGGGTGTTAAATCCATAGGAAGCTCACCTACCGTGTTAGCCCCATCTAGGAGTCCTTCCATTTAGCAAACGTAGAAGAAGTTAAGGCTTGGCACCATTAAGTGGACATGAAATACATGATAGGACATTACCCACACACATCTTAAACATTAGCTTCCACCTACTCAAATAAGAGCAGAGCAAGGTCCACCGGCTGGTCCTCGAGGACCGAAGATACGGTCTCCCAATGAAAAGCCGAGTTGAACAATGAAAATCAATGAAAACTAATGCCCAAGATTCAAGGTTTGAAAGCTACAACTAAACATCTAAACCATAAAACCAAATCAAAGACGTTTTGAAAAAACAATCGTCCCCAAAAACTCATAAATGATTGAACTCAGTCTTCGTGCAACCCAATCAAGATGTCTAGTCGTTGCCAAGTTTAGCTGCAGAGTCTATAGCGATATGAGTAAACTTAGTGAGACAATTCAGGCAAGCAACAAACATAGTACATCCCCCCCCCTCCCCCCCCCCCCCCCCCCCCCCCCCCCCCCCCCCCCCCCCCCCCCCCCCACGTCGTCCTTATATGTGTTTACGAACACATAGCTCTTGATCGGTTTTGATTTCTACTCAGGTTCGGGAGTCTTACAAACATCCCCACCGGCAGCCTGGATAGATCGCGACCCTCCGGAGTGGGGAGCCTCGAGAAACGCAGCGACCAATACCTCGTCAGGGAATGTCTTAAAGTGCAATGAACCTCAAATTCGTTCGATCTTTTTTAGGCGTAGAATAAATAATTTTTTTATTTAAAAAAAATATATTTGTAAAAACTATTTGAAAAAATAAAGAAAAGGTAAGTTAGAAAAAAAAAATTATATATGTATTTATTATAAATAAATGACTTAAAAGTAAATTTAACTATTATAAACTTATATATATGTTTAGCATTACAAATAGGAAAAAAAAACTCTATAAAATCACTATCACATGCAATTACACATTAAAGAAATTACTTCTACTTAAATATATTAGAAATGAAACAAAACACAGAGATATTTAAAAGTTTCGATCTTCTGGTCAAATACAAATTTGTAACATCTTTCTCGTAAACAATTCTAGTTCCCTATATACCCTCCCATATTAAAAAAAAAACATATATACAACACATAAGATCATAATAATACAAAAGAAAAAAAATCAAGAACCCATAATGCATTCCTCATATTTTGTTCAGGATCTGTTCTTGCACTTCTCCATTGCTCTTGGAGCTGAAACCAAATTGAGTAATCCAAACACACGAATCATAATTAGATTTTATGATTTTTGAAGAAATAACTAGAGACTCACTTAAAGAAATGAAAACAAATGAAGAAAACGTACCAAGTCCAATTGCTTCGGATCCTTTCATAATGCGCAAACGTTTGCATGACTCGACAAACATCCTGAAATCGAAATTTGTTTCTGATTAGGACATATATCAATCTGGATTAGCCACTAAAATTATGATTCTATAAAAATATTAAATTTCCAATAACGAAAATGTGCCAGCTATAAATTAGCCCAAAAATGATAATTTAAAGATCTTCTGTCCCATGCCAACCAAAGCATGGCTGTGCGTATTTACAAAACACATGGAATTTCGATTATCATTTGGTCTTTTCTAATTATTAATCTCAATAATATTTGATTTTCTCGAGTTAGAGATTAGTTTTGGCCGTATTATTGATGATAATTATAATTTAAATTAAAAAAAAGAGGCAATTAATGAAAGCAAGAAGATAGAGGAAACTCACGGCCAGGGAACATCACCAACGAGCATCCAGTCACCATCCTTGTCCTCGTAGCTTGGAACATACTCAGAACTGTTCAACAGATCCATCACTTTACTCTCATTCATGAAATCTATCATCCCTTGTGCTCCATAAGTCCCTTCAATTAGTTAATATTCCCAAGTTTATCGTATCAGTCTAATATCATATAAAGATAGTATGACCTCACTTCCGCAAAAAAAAAAAAAAAAAAGTATGACTTCAATTGTTTGTTGTGTTTAGGTTTACATTTACATGTGAAAAAGACAAAATTTACCATAATTAAGTTTCACATTTCTAAAATGTAATTTTTTATTTTTTTATGAAATATGTCTCATATTGTGGTTTGAGTTTAGAACTAAACAAAATATATTTAGCATCAAATGTAAATGTGTGTGATGTGATGCGTACCCATGGTAAAGGAGCTGAACATTTTGGCCAAGGCATCAGAGAGATCCTTGTAACTATTGTACATCTTGAGGTCAACCTTTCGAAGATAAGGAGCTCCATCCATAGAAACCTTCACAAAGGCGACGGTTCCTCCTCCTCCACTGCCGCTCATTGCCTCCTCCGCCTCGCTGCTCTTCTGATGAGCCATAATGTTCTTCCTGTAGTTCCTTACCGGTGGCCAACCCACCACTTGTGCTCTACATACAATATAACAACACACCCAATAATGTTATTATTTATGCATCCATGTACGTGTATATTTTTCATCATAACTGATTAAGCCAAACCGCAAAAATATCCACAGAAAACAAATTAACTTAACAGCTTTTTTTAGTAACCTGGGTAAATTATAGACCAAAATTCAGATAAATTCCCAAAACCTATAGAAAGTTGGTATTTTTGTCACTTAAAACGTTTATAGTGACCAAGTAGAGGACCAACAGTGGGGATCCGTAATTATGGAATTCGAAC
Source organism: Pseudoturritis turrita (assembly GCA_900406555.1). Lineage (NCBI taxonomy): Eukaryota > Viridiplantae > Streptophyta > Magnoliopsida > Brassicales > Brassicaceae > Pseudoturritis > Pseudoturritis turrita. The sequence continues at coordinate 559,256 of OVBL01000487.1, forward strand.
CATGACCTAGATCCACATGATGAGAATGTTTTTCATATGTTAGACAGTGAAGGCCAGCTACCCTCAATAATCGTATATATAATATCCGTTATATCAAAGTCGTGTATTAAATCCTGAAAATCAGTCCTCTTTTTAGGAATTGTGTAAATAGAACTTACTTAGCACGAGGCTTAGCAGGGTCTTTGAGGAAAATCTTCTCCTTGGGAGCTCCGGCAACGTTGAGATCCACATGTTCTTGTTTGTTAGAGTGAAGATTGAGTTTGAGATCAACGGTCTCAGAAAAGCCTCTCTTGTTTCCAACACCCGACTTGGCCGGACTCTCCACGGTTTCAGCGCCGCCGGGGAGGCCAAGACAGAGCTCGGTCTCCTTAAGGTTCATCAACTTTACCATCATCTCTTCTTCCTTTTTTTTTTTGTTTATTTGTTCTAAAATGAAAATAATGTCTCTCTCTCTCTCTTTGGGATGAAGTTTGATAAGTGAATGGGAAAGAGGAAAGAGGGAAGGAGAGGAGAGTTGATAATATAAGGGAAGAGAGAGTGTATGGTGGTAGAAAAAGATCTGGTTTTATGTAAATCCGGGATTAGTTTGACTTTAGATAACCATTTATTTTGTTAGATTGGCCTATTGTGTATTTGCATGTGCATGCAATCCCTACATTTTCTTGATATGTGGGTTCTCAGCACGTGGCCTTCTACGAGACGTTGGTGTTTTTCTAGTAAATTTAACTATTTCATGTGGAGAAACTAGAAAACTCAAATTATGTGTAATGTTTACTTTCATACGTTTAATTTTTCGATTTGTTATGAAAGATTTTGAAATCAGAAATTTGAATATCAAAATAAAAATTAATAAAATAAAGAATTTTTATAAGAGTTGATTAGATATTTTGTTGTAGATTATAAAAGATATTCGGGTCCTGTATATCTCACTAATTACAAAACAGATATAACTTTTGTTTCTCCCCTTGTTTGGACAATAAAAAGCTAATCGTAAAGATTGCATAATTAAATTTTGATACCTATTTCTTACAACCTATCCATGACTCTAAGACTAACTTGCATTTTTTAGTTTAAACAATTGACCTGTTTAAACAATAGAATTTTTCTATGACAAACTGTAATGTAAGTTTACTCATCTCATCTGTAATGTAATTTCTTTGAGAAGCACCTCTGTTCGCTCTGCTACTTCTCATAACTTTATAATCTGTAAAATGTAGTTGTTTTTTGGATGGAAGATCTATTTTCCTCCCAAAATTATTATATAGTATTAGTTATACATAAATTTTGGGCCTTGATCTATTTCTCCATAAATTGAAAGTTAAAAACATATTTCCACACAGAATGAAAGTTCGAAACCAAATTACACACATATCATAATTTGTTTCGGTCTACTATTTACCAATTCAATATTAACCATTCAAAAATGAAATAAACCGAGATTAAACTTGATTTTGACCCAATTACAACTTATAACCTACCCAGACCCGATTACAACTTGACCAGAGAGTCTTCATCGTCGTCAAGTATTGGGTATGAAGCCTAGGTCGCGACCGACTTGAACAGAGACCCGTTCGAAGGTTTGACCGGAAGATTCAAGAACAGGGTCATACATTATCGACTTTGAAATCGGACAGAGAAATTCGACGGGAGGTTGTTGTTGGTTTGGTTGTTGTCTTAAAGATGATGAGAAAGAAGAAGACGATCTGTGGTTGAAAGGGTTCCATCTGATCCGTCCATTTTTACCCATTTGCGATAATCAACGGCCAGAAAATTAGGGATTGAAACCATCTTCGTCGTGTCTTAGAGATTTTCTGGGATGAAGAAGTAAAAAAAAGATGAAGAGGAAAGAGAGTCGTTTTCTTCTTCCTCAACATATAAATTCCAGAGATTGTTCTTTCTAAAGATCACGAGACTCGTTTCAGAGAAAATCCTCTGCTTTTACCCGTTCGGAGCTTGAATCATCATTCGCTACGGGTTTCTGATTCCGGCGAAAACTCCGGTCGATGGGATGAGTCACGCTCGAGTTGACTCAGAACCATGCTCTTGTAGTCCTTGTGCTGAGATGCGACGAGAGTGTCTCGGGAGTGAAGCTCTAGAGATAGTGGAGAAGATGAGTTGAGGAAAATCGGGTCGGATTTGGATTCGAATCCGGATCTACTGGTGGTGAGTGAGGAACGAGTCGGGTCGAGTGAGAGGATGTGTTGTGTTGTGTTTGTTGGAGAGATGAAACGATGTCGAGTATTGTCGTGGATAGAGAATGAAAGGAAGCATCAGTCGTGGTAGTGAGTAAAAGAGAGTGAGTGAGAACGGAGAGGAGAGAGAAAAATCGCGGTGAAGCCATTTTCCCGGCGAAGGTTGATGAGTCTTTAGTGGAAGACAAACTGAGGAAAAAATGTTTTTTACTTATAGAGAAATAAAAAAGAAGGTTGCGGAGACTTTTATTTCGAGAAAAATATTGAGGTATTGACAATCGATTTGGAGAAATCGATTGTCAGTTCTTCAAATTTTAAAAATTGGAGATTTTTTGTTCTTAACGACTATTTTTTGAATTGAGAACAGTCAGGTTACGGGTTAAGTCATGGGTCGATTTCTATAGATTCGGTTTTTTAATTCAGTTTATTTTCGGTTTTAGGTGGTTTGATATCGGATTTGGCTCATAAACTTACATAACCGTTGTGTTGATATAAGTTTCGAACTTTCATTATGTGTGGAATTAAGTCTTTAACTTTCAGTTCATGAAAAAATAAATCGAAACCCAAAATTTGTGTAGATCTAATGCTATATGATAGTTTTGGAAGAGAAATAGGTCATCGATTTTGTTTTTTTATTAATAGTAACCAGAAAATCAAAGAAAAAAAACTAACTATATTTTTGCGTAGTTCTTTTTTTCAAAAATTGATCGACGTAGTTTCATCAAGTTATTTACGAAATGATACACACTTTTATTTGATGACGGTAAATAGTAAAATAAAAAATATCAACTAAGAGGATTTGATATATTTCTATACGTTAATATACTTTTCTAAAATATATTAAGATTCCACGTGACAAAAAATGGAGTTCTACAGAAGAAAAAAAAAATGGTGTACTTCTATCAACATGTGTATGAGTGTATCAATCACTTCTATGATTAATGGGTCTTTTTTAATTGCCTACCAATTTGTTAGACGTTGCCTCCATTGGTCAACTCTTCACGACCTCACATCACATGTATACAGTAAGTGGGAATTGGGCAGTAAAATTCCATTAATCGTATTTGGTCAACATTAATTATTATATGATTAATCGTATTTGGTCCTCAAGGTCGTTCACATTAAATTCTATTTCCTAAAATTTCGAAGTCAGCATCCGTGAAAATAGTGACCAACTAAGTTTAATCTTATTTAAGCCGTACCAAAAATAATCAAATATTATACCAATCTTTGTAAATATTTTACTCCAATTCTGGACCATCTTTTCTAGGGTTGAACACGAAATGGATATCCAAAAAAATACAGTATTTATGATCCGATTTATTTTTGTTAGATATCTAGTTTTTCGATTTGTTTTGCTTCGGAAAATTTCGGATATCCGAATTTTTTTCGGATATTTGCGGATATCCGAATATTCGCGGATATCTATTTTAAACCCAAAAAATAATCAAAACATAATATTTTTTTACAAAAAAATTGTTTTAATATAATATTTAAACTAACTAGTGAATAAATATATTAAATTACCTAATTTTATTTGATATAATTAAATAAAAATGAAAAGTAGAATATTAAGATGGTGAAAAATGAAACATGTATTTTTTATTTAAGAAAAAAACATCTATTTTCAATTAAAAAGCTAGTATCTACCTATTATTACCATAAATATTTTGCCAAATATATTTAAAAAGTCGAAAAATACAAATATACGTTATAAATCTCTCATATTATATAAATAAGTAATATACGGATCGGATATTCGGATTTTTAAAATTAGTATTTGTGATTTGCTCCGTTTTAGACGGATACTAGATTATACTATTTGCTCCGCTTTGATTCATAACGAATATCCAAATTTTTCGGATCGAATCAGAACAAATACCGAATCGGAGCAAACCTAACGAATAATTTGCCCAGCCCTAATCTTCTCTAAACATTTTCCTGAATTTCCGTGAAATGGTGGGGAAATTTTCGGAATTATGCTTGTTCAGTTGTCTATTAATCACTATTAAAGTATATAATTAATTTAAAGTAAGCTTGTTTTCCGAACCTTCCAATCATGTGGTTCATGTATAACCCACATGAACGTATAATTTGTCCAACGGAAAGAGCGGGTTAGTGACTATATTTATTTGCATGCTCAATTACATTTTTCTTAATTTAGGCGTATTATAATCAAATTTCATATCATTGATTTTTTAGTTAATCATTGGATACCAAAAATATAAGAATAAATAAAAATATAATGGGCCGTTCACAACTTAAAAAAAAATAAAGAGCACATGGATTTTACTGGCGACCTCAAGATTAATTATACCACCCATTGTTTTTGTGGTCAGGGGATGATTAATATTTCATAGATACATTATAAAATTCCAACGATACCTAACCTTTTTATAAAGCAAGAATGGATACTTTGCTTAAACCATATCCAGAAAAAAATTATATCACTTTATAAAAATAAAAAATAAAAAAAAATTATATCCTAATCTGATGAACATATTAAAAAGTTGCAGTATAATTAAGTAGTAGTACATCAAGATTACGTCAATCGCCATATACACTTATTTTATTTTCTTACTATTATTGGTCATTTCTACAAAATCCGAAAATAGTTTTGTTTTCGGTATGAGATTGTTAGAGTTAGTTTATTTATTTCGAGATTGATGTGTAGTAAACAACGATTAAAAAAAAAACACAAACAGTGGAAATTCGTCGATGGATAACTCAATCTCCAACCTATATCCACAACAAAACACATATCTTCTTGGTCAAATGACTCTTTCAATTACTCAACAGAATGGTGAAGATAGAGCGACAAGTCACATCTAATGGGGAAAGAAAAAAACATACCAAACCCCCAAAGGCTATGCTTTTGCCTTGTCAACATCCCTCACTCCCCACTCCCCACTCCCCATTAACCCATTGTTTCTATGACCCCCACCCTTCAAACTCTCATTCATTATTTTCCCCTTTTTTATTCTCTTTTTTTATATTTCCAAAAACGTTTTTAAACCAAAAACAACAATGAGATGAAGATAGTTGTGCCTCTTTTGTAGCATCTTTGATCTTTCATACTCAGCATCATTCGTTGGACATCTTCCCAACCACAAACTCCTCTCTGCATAAACACCTTTCATTAGATCAAACAACATATGCACTTGTCCCTCAAATTTATGTCCTCATCAAATCCTCTGGTTTTCTTCTAAATTGATTAATTAATGCGTTTGATCAGTTCTCTCTTTCTTTTGTCAGCGCATTCATCAATCACAGCAAGACATCGTCTATCAATTCTCTCATGCATATATGAATTGTGTTTTAGTATCTTATCTATTTCAAGTTCTAAAACATGAGGTGGAAATATGCAGAAAATTTTTTGACTTGTGGATGCTATTAAATTATTAATGTTTGATAGAGGTAAAGAGTGGATATAATATGACTACGTGGATCTATTTTCACTATGCATTATGGATTAGATATATGCAAAGGCTTCCCGTTGACTTTTAACCATGAACTTATATTTGTTCTAGTAGATTTGCTAGAGAACTTCTTTGATTGATATCATTATATAAACATTTACCTTGTTGTTTTACTTACGATGTGAAAGTAAATTTTTGTGATAACTCCTTGATGTATAGCATATTTACCTCTTTATAGATTGCATTTCCATGATTTTTCATTCGCATTTACATAACATTTGTGTCATTTTGTCATCTTTGAGTCTCATTTCGATTAGGACGCATTTAGAGTTTATGATTCATCTTCTTGCATTTTTGATTTTTTTTTAAGTTATTTTGGAGTTGACACTTGGAAGAGACTTTTATGAGCTAAATTGAATTCAAGAAGTGGAGAAATTCATATGAAGCAAATGAAGTTTAAGAGGATTGAAGAGATGGAGCAAAAAGAGCCAAATAAACAAGTTTTCAAGGGAAAAGAAGGCATGATCGACCCACAGATCGATCAAAACTCGTCAAAAATGTGCTTCCTGCGTGCTCCCTGATCGACCACCCGATCGACCTGCAGTTCGATCAGAACGCCACCCAATGGACCCACAGCTCGATCAAAATCCCCCAGAAACCATGCTTCCTGCGTGAATATGATCGACCCAGTGGGTCAAATTCTGGGTCGATCAGATCACCCCCTCCCTGTGTTGACTTTCTCAATTGTTGTTGACTTTTCCGGTTTGACCCGGGTCCGATCCGATTTTTTTTTGGTCGATCCGGTTACCTTTTTATGGACCTATAAATATGTTTTTAGGCTAAAAATAACCTAAGTTGGGATTGCTCTTTTCCTATTTTATGCAAAAACATCTTGTCTTATGATTATCTCTTGGATCTTTGCCATTTTCTACATTTAGTGAAGTTTCCCTTAATCTTTTATCAATTTTTTTTATGTTTATGCCTTTTATTATGTTTATCTTTGTGTTTAGTGTCATGATTAGTGAGTAGTTTTCTTATGGGTTTTTGGGCTTAGTAGATTATGGATGTTTAATGGATGATTATTGATGCTTAGGGTTAGATTCTTATGATTTATAAAGTTTGAGGTGTGCTTAAGGCTAGATTTGACATGATCAATCAAAATCTAGAATATAGACATTTCATACCCGGAAGGTGTTTGATGAAATGTCTAGGAGAACTTTAAATTTTTTTTTCATTCTTAACCAATGGAAATTGTTTAAGGTGATTAGTTGTCTCTATGAACTTATGTTTAATGATTATTGATCATTTAATCGTAATTGAGAAGTTAGCTTAATTGAGTGATTAGTAAATGGATTATTTTCATGAGAATGGATTAGTCTACTTTGTATGATTCATATCATGGAATTGAATTTGAATTGTCTCCCTAGCATCATTAGTTAGTCATTGATCATCCTAAATCAATTGCTTTGCCCAAACCCATGCTTTTTCTTATTTGATCAAGTTTTAAGTTGTTGACTTTATGGTTGACTTTTGTTGACTTTTGCTAAATCGATTGCTTGGATTCTTAGCATAGTTATTCCGATCTCCCTTGGTTCGACCCTATGCTATGCTACAACAACTAGAGTGTGTTGCTAGCAAGGGCTAGGTACAAATATAATTTGACACATATCAAATTTGGTGTCGTTGCCTGTGAGAATTTAGTAATAGCCATTAAGATTTGGTATTTGATTAAGACTAAGTTTTTTTTTATCTTTTTATCTTTTTATCTTTTTATCTTTTTATCTTTTTATACTAACCTTTCTCGTTTATGTTGTCTTTCTCAAACCCTATAGGTGCATGAACCTAAGGAGTAGAGGACCAAAGAACCTCCTTCCCCTTGTTTCGGACATTAGGCATTTGGAAAGAGAGACGAGAAGAAAAAAAGAACTACAAGATCATTTGAGACGGTTAGATATGGAACCGAGGAATGAACAAGAAGATGAGCTACGTGGAGTTGGACTTGGGAACGCGAGAGGTAGAATGACTGTGCATCCACCTCGAGATGCAAGAAGAATAAGCGACTTTGATGAACCGATCACCAATGGAGAAAGAATGGGGATTAGAGCTCCACCATGTGGAAACAATAATTGGGAGATCAAGTCAAGCTTGATCAATATGGTGCAAAATAATAGATTCTTCAGTTTGCCCATGGAGCATCCAATCGAGCATATGGATAACTTTGAGCGCCTTTGTGCTACGGTAAAGATGAACGGAGTTCCCGAGGACGTCATTAAGTTGACTCTTTTCCCTTTCTCGCTTGGAGATAAGGCCGTTCAATGGGGAAAGAGTGTGGTCACCTCTTCAATCACCACTTGGGAAGAGTGCAAGAAGCGGTTTCTCTCTAAGTTCTTCTCGAACCAAAGGACGGCTAAGATTCGAAATGACATCGCTGCTTTCAAGCAAGGGGGCAATGAATCATTATATTAAGCTTGGGAGCATCTAAAAGGGATACGCAAAGTCTTGCCCGCACCATGGAGTGTCTAAAGAAGCTCTCTTAGGGATATTCCACCGGGGAGTGCACGAGAAGTACTACATAGCATTGAATACCGCGAGTAATGGAGACTTTGCAAGCTTGAGTATTAAACAAGGCGAATAATTGGTGGAAAACCTAGCACAAAGCGATCAATGCCATGGAGGTGATTATGATAGAACCAGAAGGGAGTCAAAGAGTGATGATGTGAGGTTCAAGGAGAGGAATGACAAGTTGAAAAAATTCATCATGTCAACACAAACGGCTATTAATTATGTTGGGAAATTTGATGGGAATCAAGAAGGATGTGTAGAAATTTTTCAAGAAGGACAAGAAGAGGTTAGCTATATGTAAGGGGATACAACTAACAAAGAGGTTTCAACCCGAACTATAGGAATCACCCCAATCTCTCCTATAGGAGCACCAATGTTGAAAACCCTCAAGACCAAATCTACCCTCAACAAAAGCCTCAAGGAAAAGGCTTTATTCCACAACAAAACTTCCGACAACAAGGCTTTGTGGTGAGACCCCAATTTCAACAACAAGAGAACTTTCAACCAAAAGCTCATTTCATTCCAAATCAACAAGGTCTCCAAACTCAAGGAAATCAAAACTACCAAGAAAAATGTAGCTCTTCCTTACCACCACCTAAGGATGATGAGACAAATCTTCTCCTTAAGCAACTCTTAGAAGGACAAGGGAAGGTAGCTATTGAGTTAAACAAGAGAATGACGGAGATCCACAATAAGGTGGATGGTGCTTACAATGATCTAAACGCGAAGTTTGAGCACCTCTCTACTCACATGAAAACCTTGGACAACCAAATAGCTCAAGTTGCTTCAACTTCAAAAAGACCCGTCGGGACACTACCTGGTAAACCCGAAGCAAACCCAAGGGAGTTTTGTGGAGCTCTAATGCTAAGGAGTGGTAAGGAAGTTGATACAAGTGCACCTCTTTCCCAGAAGAAAAAGGTTGATGGGCTTGAGAAGAACCAAGAGATGGAAGTTGACATTGAGAAGGAAGATGTAGAATAGGTAACTCCTAGTGAACCAATTCTCATTGATGAAGAGAAGGAGCCACAAGGGAAGTCTAAGGATATTTTCAAAGAGAAAACTCCATTTGTGCCTCCACCTTATGAACCAAAACTTACATTTCCTGGTAGATTCAAGAGAAATATCCTTGACAAGAAATTTGAAAAGTTTCAAGAGCTAATGGGACCGGTACGGTGACTATCTCTATCATGGACTTGATGATAGATTTCCCGGTTTATGCTAAGCTCTTCAAGGACATGGTTGCGAAGAGAAAGTTGCTTGAGCATGTCATGGTTGCGGTAAATCACGAGTGTAGTGCTATCATCCAAGGAAATACATGCAAAAAGCTTGAAGACCTCGGGAGTTTCACTTTGCCTTTTTCTTTAGGTCCATTGATTTTCCTTAGGTACTTGGTGGATCTTGGTGCGAGTGTGAGCTTGATGCCTCTCACGGTTTCTAAGAGGTTGGGATTCACGAACTACAAGAACACAAGGATCACTTTGGTGCTAGCGGATATGTTTCTTCGTTTTCCAATTGGTGTGATTGAGGATGTGCCACTTAAGGTGGGAAACTTCATTGTCCCCACGGACTTTATTGTGCTTGAGATGGATGAAGAATCAACCAATCCCATCATTCTAGGAAGACCTTTCTTGGCTACCGCCGGTTCAATCATTGATGTGAGAAAGGGATTGATTGACCTCTATTTGGGACAATTCATGTTGACATTCAACATCGAAAAGATGGCAAAGAAACCCACCATTGAGGGTAAGGCTTTCTACATCGAGACCTTGGATGAGATGGTGGATGAATACCTTGAAGAGTTGAGTATGGAAGACCCTTTGGGAGTGGTTCTTACCATGGATAGTAAGGAGTGTGGAGTCATCAATGAGGATGCTATTGGGTATGAGAGACTTCAGACTACCACAAACCTTTGGAATAAAATGATTCCAACTAGAACAACAACCGGCCAAATAATGTGCATTGACTATCGAAAATTGAATGCTTATACTCAAAAAGATCATTTTCCATTGCCTGTTATTGATCAAATGCTTGAGAGATTGGCTAACCATTCCTACTATTGCTTTCTTGATGGTTATTCGGGATTCTTTCAAATCCCAATCCATCCTCAAGATCAAGAGAAGACAACTTTCACTTGTCCATATGGTACCTTCGCATATCGAAGGATGCCATTTGGCTTGTGTAACGCACCCGCGACTTTTCAAAGGTGTATGATGTCGATCTTCTCGGATTACACGGAGGATATAATGGAAGTATTTATGGATGAATTTTTCATGTATTGTGGTTCGTTTGCCTCTTTTATTTTGAATTTGTGTAGGGTTTTACAAATATGCGAAGACACCAACCTCGTTCTAAATTGGGAGAAGTGCCACTTCATGGTACAAGATGGTATTGTGCTTGGGCATAAAATTTCAAAGAATGGTATTGAGGTCGATAAAGCCAAGATCGAAGTGATGGTGAATTTGCAACCACCTACATCGGTAAAGAGTATAAGAAGCTTCTTGGGTCATGTCGGATTCTATTGGAGGTTCATCAAGGATTTCTCCAAAGTTGCTAGACCATTGAAAAGACTCTTGTGTAAAGAGGTAGCCTTTGTTTTTGAACAAGAATGTCATGAAGCCTTCTTGAAGTTGAAAGAGTCTTTGGTTAGTGTACCCGTTGTTCAATCACCGGATTGAAATTATCCGTTTGAGATGATGTGTGAGCTAGTGATTACGCGGTTGGAGCGGTTTTGGGACAAAAGAAAGACAAGAAGCTCCACGTGATCTACTATGCTAGTCACACCTTGGATGACGCCCAAATGAAGTATGCAACAACGAAGAAGGAGCTCCTAGCCATTGTGTACGCGTTTGAGAAATTTTGATCCTATTTGGTGGGCTATAAGGTCATCGTGCACACCGATCACGCGGCTTTGAGATATCTCATGTCAAAGAAGGATGCCAAACCATGTCTCTTGAGATGGATCCTCTTATTACAAGAGTTTGACATGGGGATAGTTGATAAGAAAGGCATTGAGAATGGAGTGGCGGATCACCTCTCAAGAATACGAATTGAAGATGAAGTATCCATTGATGATTCCTTACCCGAAGAACAAGTGAACGTCATCCGAGCTCTCTACAAGGAAAATAAGATGCTTGATGGGATTTTAGAGGTTGAGGCTATATAGGTGAAAGAGCCTTGGTATGCGGATTTGGTAAACTACTTAGCTTGTAGAAAAGAGCCACCAAATCTTCTTGGATACCAAAAGAAGAAGTTCTACAAGGATTTCACACATTTTTTTTTGGATGAGCCCTATCTGTATAGGCAACGAAGGATAGACTTTATAGGAGATGCATCCCGGAGGACGAAATACCCGGTGTATTGTTTCATTGCAATGGTTTGGATTATGGAGGCCATTTCGCCACATTCAAGACGGTCTCTAAGGTTCTTCAATTGGGATTTTGGTGGCCAACGATGTTCAAAGATTCTCATGAGTTTATTGCTAAGTGTGATGCTTGCCAAAGGAAAAGCAACATTGGAAAGAGAAATGAGATGCCATTGAATCCAATTCTTGAGATTGAGATCTTTGACGTGTGGGGAATCGATTGGGGCCATTTTCGTCTTCGTATCGGAACGAATACATATTGGTGGCGGTTGATTATTTCTCCAAATGGGTTGAGGTTATTGCTAGCCTGAAGAATGATGCCAAGGTAGTCATCAAGTTGTTCAAGAGTAACTCACTGTGGGAGTGTAAATCCATGCCAATTGAATTCGTTATGTCTTTTAGCGAGTTCCAAAACTTCTGAGTAAAAACCACCAAAAACACAAACGAAGATCCAAAGATGGTGTTTCTATTAAGCTGCTTAGAAAGCTTTTTGTGTAAGAGCAAAAGTACAGAGTTTTGCTAGGTCAATTGCGGATCCCTTTTTCAGAGGGTATACATCAGTATATATACATGTTTAAGTCGGTTAAGTTAATGTCTAAAGAGATAAGGAAGATTTCCTAATTCTTCGGGATTTCCTTTTAGCAAAGCCTGTTGTCGTCATGGACTTCGATTCGTGGGCTCTTTGTCACCCCTTTTGTGGGCTTGAATTCGTGGGCTTGTTTTGTCTCGGCCCAATCTTTTACCATGGTTCACGGCTCGGATGACATACTACGGGTCGCAGCCTCTGATCCGTCCGTCGTACCGTGGACTGATACTTGTCCCAGATTCTTCGTCGTGGGTCGTGACCCTCGATCCGTCTGTTGCGTCGTGGATCGGGGTACACAACCCAACTCGCCTTGTCGCAGTTCGGGGTTTGGAACCAAACTTCCCTTCACGGATCGGGGTACACCTTTCCACGGCTAGGGGGAGCCTGATCCACATACTTCACGATCAGGGGGACCCGGTCCTTCTGCGTGGTCACGGGTCAGGGCACACAATCCAACATTCTCACGGATCGGGGTACACCTTCCACGGTTAGGGGATCCGATTTTATGGCTAGGGAGACCCGATCCACCTACTTCATGATCAGGAGACCCGATCCATCTGCTTGGTTACGGATCGGGGCACATAACCCAACCTTCTCATGGATCGGGATGCCCGATCCCTTGCTCTGTCACGGATCGGGGTACATCTTTCACGGTTAGGGGACCCGATCCATCTGCTTCATGGCCAAGGACCCCGATCCAACTCCATCACGATCAGGGGACCCGATCCGTCTGCTTGGTCATGGATCGGGGCACATAACCCAACCTTCTCATAGATCGGGGTACCCGATACCTTGCTCTGTCACGGATCAGGGTACACATTTCACGGTTAGGGGACCCGATCCATCTGCTTCATGGCCAAGGACCCCGATCCAACTCCATCACGATCAAGGGACCCGATCCGTCTGCTTGGTCACGGATCGGGGCACATAACCCAACCTTCTCATGGATCGGGGTACCCGATCCCTTGCTCTGTCATGGATCGGGGTACACCTTTCACGGTTAGGGGACCCGATCCATCTACTTCATGGCCAAAGACCCGATCCACCTACTTCACGGTCAGGGGGACCCGATCCACCTACTTCACGGTCAGGGGGACCCGATCCATTCTGCTTCAAGGCTAAGGACCCGATCCACCTTCACGGTTAGGGGCTCAACTGCTAGTGCTTTTTCATACTTAGCCATTTTTCAATCGTTGATTCTCAAGAGGTGGAATCTGACCCCAACAGTTAGCCCTCCAGCTTGGCAATATCAGTAATGTTAGTGCCGAGCTGTAAGTGGTTGAGTGAGATCAACGATTCTCGTGGTCGTCCCGAACTGTCCTTTTTGATGACGATCCCGAACCATGATCCATGGATAACCCCGAATCATTTCTTTGTAGCATTGCTGACTCAGTTCGGGTATGACTTCCTACGCAAACTCAGTTCGGGGTTCCGTTTTCTTGATACCTTTATCGGGGAGTGCAAGCATTTTTGCTGGTTCCCGAGGTGAATGACGTCACCATTTGCCTATATAATCCGTGATACTTCTCATTTGTTCTCCACTTCATTTCTCCGAAAATTTCTTCAAAGCAGGTAACCTCTCTCTTCTTTCTCTCTCTAATAATTTTTTTTTTGCTTAAGTTTTTTTTTTTAGCCGAAACTCCGTTGCTCTTCCTTCGCCGCCGATCCACTTGAATTTCCCGATCCATCTTCAACTGGCTCCGTCGCCGTCTTCAAGTTTTCCGGCAGTTTGTTTTGAAGATCTAGATTGACTTGCTGTTCTTAAAAGATCTTCAACTTGTTCTTCAACTTTTTAAAGGCTTTGATCTATTTTGATAGGCTGCTGAGAGCGCCGATCCGTCTTTTGAATCTTAGAAACTCTAGATTCTCTTCCGCGAGCTGTTAGGGATCCCGATCTGTTGATATCATCCAAAGACCCCGATCCGTCTTTGATTTCAACGAAATGTCTCAGTCACCTGTTTCTGCGTCTCCCGATCCATATACCCGCCTGTTTGGCATTTCGGGACAGTCTTTGCTTCCTGATCCATCCTCCTCTCCCGATCCGTTTATCGCCCGGAGCTGTAGTCGGGAAGATTCGTCTGGCGCCCATGTCTCCGAAAACCTAGATGATCCAAGCGGTTCGGGAGTTGGACCTTCCCTACTTGGCAGAAAAATGGTGCTCTCTGAATCCTCGGGAGTGGGCAGCAATTCTGGGAGTCCTCTGAGATTTGAAGTGCCCCAACTTCACGACTCCCCTTTTGACGAGCCGGCAAACCCCTTTGTTGATGTAGTTGATCCCGATCCGCCAAAAGTTGAACCAGAAGACTGGTTCTTTGATCCAGCTGTGGCCAGACAGGAGTTGAAGCGTTTGATGGGTCTCAACCGTCAGACTTCAAGGAAGAAGAAAACAAGGAAATGACCCGATCCACCTGGTTCAACCCTTTCAAACCTGGATTCGCTATCCGCCCTTAGGCATAGGTTTTGCATTTCTGAGGAAGTCGAGCTTGTTCTTCCTTCGCCCTCAGACCGAGCCAGCAATCCCCCTCCTAACCATTTCACTCTTTACGAAAGCTTCTTCTATCGCTGCCTGTTGTGGTTCCCGATCCCTGAAGCCATCCTTTAGTTTATCTGGAAATACAACTTGGCTATTTCTCAAATCAACGTTCGAGGAATCAGGCATATGGTCGGTATTATGGTCAGGAGTTATGAGTGCGATCTAGAAGTCGGCGTCGAACACCTGACACACTTGCTGGAGTTCAGGCGTCGAAATAAGCGGGAGCTGAAATATTATGTGTCGGGCAAGGCTAGGAGAAATATCATAAGAGGCTTCCCGTCGAAAGACGATAATTGGGAAGACTACTTCTTTTTCGTCCCTATTTCTGAAGCATCGGTGGGTCGGAGGTGCCTTCAGTTTGTCAAGTCTGGCTGGGGAGAAATTGGTAGCCGATCCGTTGCTCGACTTGGGCCACGGCTCGGGTCTCCATTATTTAGCAGTTCCCTTTTTCCTTTTTTTTTAGGTTTCTTTTTGACCTTGCATAAATATTATTGTTTTGCAGTTCGTCATCTTCGTCTTTCATTGCCTCCCGATCTGTCTGAGGTTCACGAAGCGCTTTCAGCTCGCAAGTGCAATTGGTCTAGGGATTTCA